>VZTY01027818.1:63616-167008 GCA_013400935.1 Turnix velox
ACGTGCGGGTCGCCGGCCGAGGAGCTTTGCAGGTAAACCGGAGTCACGGGCGTCACGCAGTCCTGCCACCTCTGCGACGCCGCCCAGCCCCACCTGCGCCACGGCGCCGCCTTCCTCACCGACTACAACAGCCCGGCCGACGCCACCTGGTGGCAGAGCCGCACCATGCTGGCCGGCGTGCAGCACCCCACCGCCGTCAACCTCACCCTGCACCTGGGTAAGGGACACCCTCCCTCCCGGCACCGCCGAGGGGAAGCGCGGCTGAAGCCGGCCAGTGGGGAGGGGAGCCCAGCCGTGGCATTCGTTCGAGCAGGAGTTAATTATTAGTCGGCTCTGGCTAGGCCCTGGGGGGGATTCAGGGGCCTCAGCGTGTTTCTCAGTGGGTGGAAGCAGGAGGCGTGGGCCGGAGAGGGAAGAGGAAGCGGCCTCCCTCCAGTTGGGCCAGGGGAGATTTAGGTTGGAGATTAAGGAGAACTTCTACTCCGAAAGGGGTTATCAGCCATTGGATCAGGCTGCCCAGGGAGGAGGTGGAATTGCCATCCCTAGAGATGTTCAGAAGATGGCAGATAAGGTGCTGAGGGTCGTGGGTTAATGCTGGTTTTGTTGGGCTGATAGATGGAGTGGATGATCTGAAAAGTCCCTTCCAACCTAGGCAGTTCTACAATGCACTTCCCCTCGTGTAAATCTTCATGCTTGTGATTTGGATCTTCTGCACCATGAGTTTGGTCCTGTGGGGCAGGAGAAAGACTCTTTGCCCCTCTGGGACAGGAGAGAAACTCTCTGGCTTGTTGGCGTAGGTTCTTTAGGGGTGCCCGCAAAGCTTTGAGAACTGGAGTTACAACCTTCTACATGGAGCTAGAGCCAAAGTGAGTGCTCCAAGGGGGTTGCTTCTCCTCGGCCTGCCTTGGTTGTGGTACTTGTAGTGTGCCCTGGTGTGTTGGGAGCAGCCACGTGTTCCCCCCCCCCAGGCACCTTGTCTCCTGCACTCTGCCAAGCAGCAGCAGCCCCGGGATCCCAGTGGGAGAGGCTGGTTGGAAAAGCGAGAGGAAAAGGTGTGTGTACTCGGGCATGTCTGGTCCATGTTCCCTTATACCAGGGCACTGCAGTCTTTTAAATACTGTGTGGGTTAGGTTTGACAGAGAGCAGGCAGCATTACTGCACAACTCATCAAGTCAAAAGCAGAGGAAGAGGATTTTGTGGTTAATAGGTATTCTTAGGAGTTCCTTTGGGGGATAAAGTATTTTATCTGTCGCCTGGCTTTGTGGACAAGCTTTTCTTTTTCCCCTTTTTACTCCGTTATTTAAGCAGTCTTGGTGTGGAGAAAGGGCGGTTTGTTTGGAAGACAAGCCAACCAACAGGAAGATAACATTAGCTTATTGAATCATAGAATAGTTTGGGTTGGAAGGGACCAATCCCTGGTTCCACCCCCCCTGCCATAGGCAGGGACACCTCCCACTAGACCAGGTTGCTCAGTGCTTCATCCAGCCTGGCCTTAAACACCTCTAGGGAGGGGGCATCCACAGCCTCTTTGGGCAGCCTGTTCCAGTGTTTCACTACCCTCACCGTAAGGAGCTCCTTTCTTATGTCTTGCCTGAATCTATCCTCTTCACATCATTATATTATACCCTTGCATCATTAAATAAAGTGAAAATCAAGAAAGCCTCAGTGTAACCATTTGCTGTTTCTATTCAAGAGCCACTGGTGAGCCTTAAATTTTGGCATCAACAATGTGTTGTGCTTTTGGTGTGATTTGGGGGAAAAAACCCAGTTGCATTAGGGGTGGGAGAGCTGGGTCTTGAGTTTCACAGCCTGAGGATGGGTTGTGTAAAAGCTCTTGCCTGTAGTTTGTGAGATGCAGATGATGGCACAGTCCTGTACCAAGGCGCATCTGCTGACTGCACCCATCTGCCCCAGCACCCGGAACAGTGTCACTGCCCTAAAATGTTTCTTAATGAAATAAATATAAGCATGTCAGTGTTTGGATAAGGAGAGCAAGTTACTGAGGCCTCTTGATGGTCTTTTTGTTTTTTGACTCATTAAAGATTTTTATTCAGGACACCTGAAAAAAGCAGTAAGCTAAGATTTCATCTCAGCTTCTCCTTTATTAGAGCATCTCTGAAATTTTCATTCTGAAGGTAAAATTTAGTCGATAGGCACATCTGTATTACAGCTGCTCTTGTGTCTGTGGATCTGTATGTACATGTGTGTTCTTTGGAAAACAATGGAGCAAACAGTGTTCTGTGTATTTGGCTTTTAAAAAATGTACAGGTTTCTCTGATGGAAACAACTGCATCTTTGAAATACTGTGGTGGTTGCCTGTCATTTGAGTCTCACATTTATTTGCAGGCACTTGCAGCTTTGTGAGTTTGTTCTGGTGTATCTGTAGACCAGAGTGCAACTTCTTAGGAGTTGCTTGGATAACTGACTTTCAAATATTTGTGTGGGTTTTATTTCTTCCTTTTTTCCTGTTGGGTTTTTGTGTGGGATATTTGTATCTGGGAATCAAAAGCTTCTTATGAGCACAGTGGTGGTGGAACTTAGTATTAGGAAAAGTGAAGTGTTAAGAATCCATGCATGTGCTGTGCGAGCCCTGAATATTTCTGCATGCCTTTGTATGCATCATCAAGCTCATTGTACCATGAAGAACTGTTGAATACCAGAAGTGCTGTTTTATTCCCAAATGCCTCCAACCCCTTTGTGACATTGCTCTCCTCTTGTAAAGGCTTTGAGCCATCTTTGTTTGTGGGACCTGTTGAGTTCCAGGTTTGGATTCTGCGTGCCCCTGGGCTTTCCCCTGCAGCACACCATGCTCTGCAGGATGCTTAATTATTGGCATCAGTAAGAGAAAAGAGGCAAAGGACTGGACAAGTATTTGTGTGCTCTACAGGATGTGAGTATGTCCTGGGACACAGAGGCTGTTTGTGCACTTGGTTCTGCCTGATCTTAGAGGATTAGTCTGCGTGCCCAAACCTGTGTCCTTGTTTGATGCTGCACTTGCCTTTATTTCAAAAGGCATGGGCATCCTGAATGGTTAGTGCTGCTTTTCACACATTTGGGGACTAGCACCGTTGGCTCTGGGCTTCCAGCATGAAGATGCTACTGCCAAAACTCGAAGTTTTGGGCAGTTTGGAATGCCTTGGTTGAAGTCCAGCAATGTTTAGTCTGTGTAGATCAGTCTGATGTTTTGAAGGAAGCTGCAAAAAAGCAGTGAGAACTGGAGGTCTGCTGCTGGTGTGTTAGAGTGTGCTGCAGGGGTTCCTCTGAATCTTCTTACAACTTATGGTTCTAAATTTGTTTTAAAATCTTTTATTTTGAGTCTAGATGCTAGCAAAGGACTTGGTATAGGAAAATACAGGGTGGATCATTGTTCGTAATTTAAAGGCTCAGATCCTAGTAGCATTTGGAAAGGTTAGGACCTTCCCTGGGGAGAAGGGAACTAGGTTAATTGTCAGTCCCTGCACGGGGAGCATCAGGAATTATAAAAGCTGTTTCTCTTTGTATGAGAGAGGGTATTTAAGACCCTCCTAAAAGTCCCCCCCAGGAGGCTTGGAGACAGGAGTCTGCAGCTGTAAATCAGGAGAAGGGGGGAGCTGAATGCATTAGCAGAGTGGTGTCTGGGTAATTAGATTAGTGGGTGAGATGAGGCAGGAGCACCACTGTGTCCTTTCTTCCACTTCTTCTAAAAGTATCCCTTCCTCATTTTTCCAGTTCTTCGGGTTGAATTATTTCTATTTCAGACTTGACCCAACCAGTCTTTTTTTTTTTTTTTTTTTCCCGACACTGCCCTTCTCCCACGTTCCTGTATATTCCAGGAATAAGAAACTTAAAGCCAATGGTGCCAACTTCTAAATAGAAGATAGAAGCTGAGGTATTATGGTGTATAATTAGTTGTCTGCTTCTTTTGAAGCCAGAGTGTCACATTATTTCTACAGTCTGTGCTGTTTGCTTCTGCTGGGAGCACTAGGGTAGTTCTGGCATTTCCCCAGCACTTTTTGTGTGTACTTTTTAGAATGGCTTTGCAATTTAGATCTTTAATGTGCCAAAAGAAAGCTGTGGGATAAAGGTGTTTCTTTGAATACTGGAAGAGAGGTAAAAGCATGGAGTGTTGTTGGTGCTGAGCAGTGTTTCTGGGCAAAAGCTTGTATTTTTTCAGATGATGTTTCTCCTTTTTTAGGGCATATTCTCTCCTTTCTGCAGCTCTAATTTCTGTATGCTTTCTGTTGTTCCTACTCTTTTCTTTTAAATTCACTCTTCCACGTGCCTCCCTGTTCTCTTCACAACCATCCCTGCTAGGGATTTTTTCCCCACCACTTTTATTTTCTGGCCAGATCTGCTTGACTTCAGCTGTCGTGATCCTGGTGTTTTGTTCTGTGGACAAAGAGGCATCATCCTCAGTGTGCAGGTGGCTGTTCTGTGGCTGTGGAGTGGCCTTGTCTCCACTGAGACCAGCCACACTTTACCAACCAGCCTGTGACCTGGGAGCAGCCTGGTCTGGCTTCCCTGTCTGCTGCATCTCAACAGGGTTGGTGCCCAGGAGATGTGCTTGACCCATGGTGTCGGTGGCCTCAGCTGTGAGTTCAGAACAGTTGGATAGGCAGGAAAGACTGATTCCCACCTCTTCTGGCATTGTATGGGAAGAGGAGCTGCTTTCAGTGCTGGAAGGCAGCCTGCCTTCCAAGAAGAAAAATTAAATTGTGGGCTGCCTGTGTTAGAAACGTGCTGGCTGTGACTGTGGGCACAAACTGTGGTTAGAACTGAGGGTTCCTGCACTCGCATTCTTCTGAAATCCTCACTGTAGACCACCCTAGAAACCTGTGTCACCCATCTGGATGGTATCTTGTATGTATAAAATAAAGAAATACTTCGAAAAGCTGCTAGTTTTTAGGAGTGGATTGGCCATCTCCTTTGCCTCGCTCCCTTTTCTAACCGCTCAGTCCTTTATTTGGCTTTGAGGAGAGCAATCCTGCTTGGTTATATATACTTTGTCCATGAAGCGTAGTTTGGGCTATGACTGCCATTTGAAGGCATTTACAAAGAAACCCAGGCAAGGTGCCAGTTCTTCTTTTCAGCTTTGGCTTGATTTGCCAGTTTTTTTTGTAGCATAAGAGGTTTGTTGGCTTTTTTCCCCCCCTTTAGTACAAAAAAGCAGCTTTGTTTCAAAGGAGATCTATAAAATGTGCCGTGGTTTAAGTACTCTGTGTATGCGGCTGGGATGCAATGAGTTACTTTATTTTAGTGCGGTGATTCTGCTAGTTGGACAGTTACCCTATTAAAACTTTACGAGGCTGTGGTTCGCTGCCTTCCTCGGGAACCACTGTGAAACCCAATGGTGAGCAAGTGGAACGTGAAGCTTAGTGTAGTGTAGCTGCAATTTAAAAGCAGAGAAATGGTAATTAACGTGTTGGGAGTGAGTGTTTCCGGCCCTTGTGCTGGTGTGTGGGGAAATTCTCTCAGACGTGCCGAGCCAGGGCTGTGGCTGCAATGGCTTTGCTGCAGAGCCCTGAGGGAACTCTATTTTAGTTGGTCTGACAAAGGCTTGATAAACATTTTGCAGGTTTCTACATGAGTAGTTAAGAGATCAGGGCCTTTAATGGCCAGCAGTTGTTCAGTGCAGTTATATAAAGTTGTTTTAAAGCTCTTCATCTCATCCCACATACCCTTTAAATTCCCAGATTTTTCTCCGGTTCCTCTGTCCTGCATCTTTCTCGGGACACCGATGCTGCTTTGTGATGCCTTTGGGAATACTATATGAGGCTGAGCACTTATTTTGGGGGATGGAGAGAGCTGGGATTGTGTGGTATTCTGCTGCAAAAACAGCTGCTATTTGTGGCGCTTGCCCAGAGTTGCTAGAAGGATTAATCCCAGGTTTTGACATAGTCAAATAGCTGCTATTGTAGGTTTAAACTTTAGAAATTGTCATTTGCTGCTCAGAATTGTTAAGTTAGAGAAAAATTTCTGGCTATTCAGTAGCAAAAAGTAGCGTTTCTCTGTCTGAGGCTCTCCCAGCTTCTCTTGAGTCTGCGAGTGAAAATCCCAGACCGCTGCTTCCCACGGAAATGGAAAACAGGATTGCTCTGCAAACAACACGTAGAGGAAAATAATTGCCAGCACAGATGGATGGGAAACTTGGTTGTCTTTGCTGTCATTCTGTGAGCATTATCCTTAATCATACAAACCTTGTCAGATTGAGACCTCCTGCTTGTGTCCTCGGGGCCCCAATTCACCACTCACCTCTGACACCAGGCTGAGAGATTTCCTCCTCACTGGCTTTGTCTTCTACCTGTGGGCTAGCTGGGAGAGGAGGTCTGGCATGTTAAAGTAACCAGTCTCACCTGATGTCAACTTATCTGGGTTGCAATAACCTTCAGATGCTCAGATGGGGCCCTTGTAAGATTTTGCCAACTGTTTCAGGCTGTTTTTACAAATCTCCTAACTACAAGACAAGAAAATAAGATGAATTGCACAGTTTGCAAAGGATGTCCTCAGCATGGCTCTTGTGATCTGAAGCATCCCTCGAGTAATGCAGGGTTTACAGCAGCGTGCTGGTAGGATGGGGATGTTGGCTGTCATGTCAGCATGGATGAGAGCTCCAGCACAGCTGCTAACCAAGCAACTGCACTGTGACATTAGAGAGCTGCTAGTGGTAGGCATGTACAGTTGTCAAAGGGGATGAAGAATATTGATCTGAGCCTGCCAGGTTGTAGGTGCAACCTGCTTTTAGCCTTTGTGAGGTAAAACAGTGATTTTTCATTTTTTGTGATGTAGAAGTTTGGAAAACTATGAAAACACATCAGCTGGAAAAAGGAGCACACATGGCAAGAAAATTTCATTTAAACTTAAAAAAACCCAAATCAGTTTTAGTCTTTAATCTCTTTTCTACAAATCCAGCCTGATTTGAGAGATCACTTACCATAAGCTCTCTTCCAGCCCAAGCAACCCCTTATGTATTTTTTCATGGTCTCCAGCGTTTTGTTTTGAAACTGGGTGGCAAAGCGCTTCTCGTTTCCATGCTTCTACTTGTTTTAGATATTCCAGTGTGATAGTCATCAAAGAGCTGTTTCCAGTGGTAATGATCCTGCAGTTCTGACACAACACAGCTGTGTTCAGTAATGGAGAATTTCAAAATTTCCTCTTTTAGAAATAGTATCCAAAAATTATAATTGTGTTTTTTCCCCTGGTAGACAAGCTAGTACCATCTTGTACAGGGGAGGTAGACTTCCAGATAGCTTGAGGGATTATCTGCACAGTCAGCTTGGGGGTTTGTTGCTTGTGTAGGGGAAAGAGAAGATTTTTAAGGTGTTTGTAGAGGTGTAAGTTGAGGTCTTGCAAAGACCCATGTTTGGGGCTTTAAAGGTCAGCTTTCTGTAATGTTCTTGTCTCTGCTGTGGACTTTGGTGGGAGACAAGAATTACTTATCTGACTTGGCTTTGTAATGGGTCCCATGTTTTACACAAGATTTCTAGCCCCATGGCAGGGTGTAATCCTCTGATTCATCCTCTGGGGGTTGAGAGACTGATCCTGGAATTTGGGTGCAGAATTGTTAAATGGCTTATGGTGTGCCCACTGTCCCTTTTGCACAGCCAGGAGTATTCCTCCCTCCTGCCAGTTGTCCCTAGTGGAGGGAGTCAGGTGGGGCCATCTCTGGTGTCTCGACCAGGAGGGCAGATAAACCCAAGTTTCTGATGGAGGTTATGAAATAATGGATTATTTTGGTAGTAATGTTAAAGAAATTAGCTTTTCCAAGAGCTTCATGAGCCTTTTTGACTTTCATTGTAACTATTACAAGAAGGTGTATGTAGTGCCATCTGTCTCTTTTTGGCAGTTTGTGTGAAGACATTGAGGTCATTGTGGTGTCCAAGTTCTTGGCTTCTGGTTAGGAGAGGAAGCTTGTGGCTTTCATGAAAGATTGATATTTCAGATCATGGTAATTACACCTAGGAAACAATTGGTTGACTGACAGAACTATGGCTCTGCAACCACAGTTCTCTTGTAAGTGACCTGAGTTATTCTCATCTGTCAGTATCCCAGAAAGGTAAAAATAACCAAAACCATTTTTCCTTCTCCAGAATTAAATTTCTTTAAATCAAAGAGTCCTGGCTGTGGGATGAAGAAGTTGCTAGAAGTTGCCGGTGTAGGTGATGAGTGAGCATCTGGCTGAATGTCTAAAGGATATGACTATGTCACTTGTCTGTCCCTGGTGAGCAGGCAGGAATAACAGTTATGGGTTTGGCTCAATTCTAGGTATAGTTTCTCTGCCACGCCTTCCCTTGTAGCCTTATTTTTCTGTATTTCTTTTCTTGCAAGATGAAAGGGCAGTGTCAGAAGTAGCTCCTGAAGTGTTGCAAAGGCTGCACTCCAGGCGGGTTCTCTCTGTTCCCTAGCAGGCTGCCACTGGTCTTTATTTGAGTACTGAGAGCACAACTTCATGAAAAATCACCCAAGAGACACTCCTTAAAACCTTTAATTTGGTATCTGCTGATATATTTAGTAATTTCTCAGAAAATGCAGTTACTTGTGGCTCTGGAAATATGGGGAAAGAACATCAGAAGGTTCTCAGAGTTCAGTACTTTGATTCGCTTTAAGCAAAATCACAGCAGTATGAATACCAATTATTTTATGACAAATTGTTTTACTTATTCTTGTTTTTATTATTCCCCAAATTAATGGTTAATTAACCAAGGATTTGGATACACAATTACAACAGCATTATTGTGTGTGCTGCTAACACTTGTCTTTGCATGGATAATGCCACTAGAAATTACATGGAGGAGGCTACGAATCTTTATAGAAATCTTAATTCTTCCAATTGCAAAACATTGCATGAAATATGTCTTGTTAATTTGCCTGAATTAATCACCTTTTTGCCTCTCATCTGTTTGGTCTGTGGGGCTGTGTGTGTTCTCTTGGGAATTGCAAGGCAGAAGATGAATATACTGTTTCAGTGGATAGGAAGGACCCTATCTTCTAGACTTTGTTCCCCTAATTCCCTCTGTTTAAAAAATGTATTGCTTTCACCCTGAAAAACTAACCTGAAAACAGTAGGTGGGAATGAAACATGTTTTGAAAGGGTGATGCCATTGGTGGTATTGAGTGGTATATGAGATATGGAGAGGGGTTGTGGAAGCAGAGGTGGCTCAGCCAAAGAGATGAAGTTTGGAGTTGTTAAATCTTCATCACTGGCACTGTATGGCTTAATCACAAGTCTTTGAACCTCACAGCAGCATTGGCAGCCTTGTTGACTTTTGTCCTTCCTGCAAATATCCAGCTGCTTGGTCTGGGCATCTCCATGTGATCAGCATCCCCACTGCTTCCCTTGTTCCTGCCTCAGAGATCTGCTCACAAGAGACTGGCTGGAGGAAACCACAGAAAATGTTGATGTTGCCATTGGACCCTTGTACGATGGGAAGGTACAGAGTGTTTGGTTCACCTCTCCTCTCTGTGTGTAATTAGCATAATGCAGGAAAGCTTTCTTTATCCCCTCTCCTCTGAGGAGTGATCCACGTCCAGACTTGCTTAAGAAATTTGCTGGTAATAGTCCAAAATGCAAAGAGGGCATGTGCTCCTGTAGCAGTACATAGTCTGCAGAAACACTTGCTTTGTTCAAGGGGCTGTGATGGCCACTCTTGGAAATGTATCTTAAAACATTCACTTGAAATCAATCAGCTTTTGCTTTTCTCCTGCTGTCATTTAAAGCCAACTTTCAGCACAGGTAAAGTGGCGGAAAAGGTAATGGATTACAAGAGGTTTTGGTTAGAAAGTTGGCTTGAAGGTTGTGAAAGGTGTATTATGTGTAGCAGTTCAAGTTCAGTGATGCTTGGCTGCCCTTGGTAAAGAAATGGCAGTTGCTTCTGGTGATACCATTAAAGGTGTCTTGCCAGGCCTAAAGTAAGGATAGCCTGACTGTGCTTTTTGTTTTGTGTTTGGGTTGGGTTTTTTTGGGTGGTTTTAGGTTTGTTTTTTTTTAATAAAAGAAGTCCATGGTGTGTTTCTGACTCTCTTGCTTTTTTATTCTTGCATCTGCTATTTGAGGTGAGGTGGGAAAGACAGGAGCCTCCAGGACACATGGTGATGGTTTTGCATATTGTTAAGTGGAACATCATATGCTTTCTATAACAGAGTTAATGGTTAATTGATTAAGTTCTTATAGGAGAGGCTTGCTTTAAAGTGTAAGCAATCATATGTGGTTAAGAGAGTGTGTAACTCTCAGATCTGTGTGCTTTTTTGCATTCTTTGCATATATATAGATTCTTTTGAAGGGGAGAATTCTTATAGAATCAGTTGAGTTGGAAGGGGACCTTCAAAGGCCATCTTGTCCAAACCGTGGCAGTAAGCAGGGACCTCTTGTGCTAGATGAGGTTGCTCAGAGACTCTGCAAGCCTGGCCTTCAATGTCCCCAGGGATGGGGCATCCACCACCTCTCTGAGCAACCTGTTCCAGTGCTTCACCACCCTTGTGAAGAAGAACTTCCTAATGTCTAACCTAACCCTGCCCAGCTCTTGTTTAATGCCATTGCTCCTCTTCCTGTCGCTCCATGCCCTGGCAAACAGCCCCTCCCCAGGTTTGTCCTGTTGAATAGATTTCTGGTCATTCTGAATTAGCAATTAAAAAAGGATTAATAAATAATTGGTAAAGCACTCTGGAGTATTTTCTATATAATGTTGCCAAAGGACACTTTTTGTGCTACCTTTTGTTTTTTTGAAGAATGTTACTGAGGTAAGTCAACCAAATCATCATTAACCACCTTCTTTTCAGTGCTGAAAAGTGACAGACTGGTCCAGCCTGTAGTGGCAGGACACAGGATAATGGGCTTAAACTGAAGGGGGGGTAGATTTGCACTGGACACAAGGAAGAAATTTGTTATCATGAGGGTGGTGGAATAATAGAACAGGTGGCTCACAGAGGTGGTAGGTGCACCATCCCTGGAAACATTCAAGAGTAGGTTGGATGGGGTTCAAAGTACCTGATTAGGTGGCTGTCCTGGCATTTAAAGGTCCTGTCCAACACAGACTATTCTATATTTCAACAGAATGAAGTACAAACCATAAGGACAAGCTGTAAGAAGCTCAGGCTTTCCATTCAGGGCTTGACTAGCAAAAATACGAAGATGCTCAAATACTTGCTGTGTGTCTCTGTAGTGGTTTTTAGCTCACACATCCACTGCTTCCCCTTTCTTCTCCTACCAGACCAAAGGCTTTCCTGCTGACAGGCGTGTGTTTTTTGTGCAGTTGCTCTGACAACAGATTACAAGGCAGAAATGTGTTGTGTGTATGTGAATCTCACTGTGTCCTTGTAGAATAGCTGTCCCGCAGCCCAGCAGGGTGCTTAAAATTTGTGAGGCAAGGAATGAAGGTGTGGCTTCTTCAAGGGACACAGGCTTCTCCCCACCCTGCCCACATCACCGCAGCTGGGGGCAAGGAAGCCTGCAGCCCTCGGCTAGTTGTTTCAGCTTGCTTGATTATATCGTTAGATGGAACGATAACCTTTTGGTGGCCTTGGAGATTAGGGCTGCATTGTGCTGGTTGGTGGGATGGGAGGCACCAGGGATGCCATTTGCAATGTGTTTGTGCCTTAACATTGGTGCAGCCAGTTTTGAAAATAAGCTAAAAGATTTTTTTAGGAGGACCTTTGTGATAAGACAAACTCAAACTCAAAGGTAGGACTTTGGATTGTGGGAAGCTGCTGCAAGCTTTGGAAGCTCAGACTGCTGTGAAAGGAAGGAAATGACCAATCTGAAATTTTCACTTCTGTGCCTTGCACATGCATGGAACTCATTAACTGAAGTAAGAAACCTATGGAAAAGATTGAAAGAGATTAGAGACCACTTACCGAGAGGGATTTTCATACAGAAGACACTCAAGTATGTGTTAAGTTAAAAGACTGAATTCTTGTAGAGTTTTACTTTATGCAAAAGGTCTTTATTTGGAGATTCAGCTGTCCTGGCTTGTTTTAGCTGACTCTGCATGAGCAGGAGTAATGAGACTTGTTTCTTTAAATTAATAAACCATTAAAATAAGTGGGTAAACTGATATTTTTTGCAGCTGCTTGACTATCCTGGAAGCAGATCCAAGGACAGACGACTGGTCTGGGTTGGTTTTTTTTTTGTTTTTCCCTAATAGCTTTGTGATGAAAAGCTTTTGGAAGAAGAGAAGAGAGTAGACTGTTTAAGTGATTTTTCTGCTATAGATTGATGTGAAACTAAATCTGATTTTGCTAAATGTTGTTGAAGACTGAAATGGTGGATCTCAATGCAATTAAATTTATAGACTTGCTTATTGTAGAATTAATAACACCGTAATGACTTGCTCTTTATGGGCTTGGAGTTCCTGCAGTGATGGATAGGAGTCCATGAAGGTCTCTTGTGCTGTTGATAGTTACTGCAGAGAAGGAGGCTGAAGTGTCTCAGTGATTTGGCTTAATTACTAGAGCAGCTCCTGGAGTATTATTGTTCTTGGTGTGGCAGGTTGGTCAGACTGATACCACTTCAGCATTTCTTTTGTTAAAAGAGTTCTCTGGAGATAAAAATTTGGCGTGTATGTGTCTCCTGGTGGGAAGTTTTCCTGCATGTCATCTACTACCTGTACAGTGCTGCTCTTCAAGCAAGCAGTCAAGCAATGAATGGTGATAGACTTGTGTGGAGTATAGATACAGAAATGGTTATGCCTTCTGTTTTTGGGGACCAAAATTAGTGCTTTTGGGTCCTGTAAATGAGCTGTATTCATTAGTCCTAGGGAGATTTAATGCAACTTTCACCTACTTGCTTAACCTTCTGGTCCCTGGAGGAATGGAAAACCAGTTTAGCATGCCCGAGGGCTTTTCTTACAGAAGTCTCTCTTCAGTATCTGCCCTGCCCACAAAGAGATAAAGATGAGCAATAAAACCCCTAGAGCAATGCATTTTTGCTTGTGTATGCAGGAGTTCCTGTGACTCTTGAGGGAAGGTTCCAGCCCATCTGCTGGCCTGGAGCTGCCTCTGATACATGGGGATCACCAAGGGCGTGCTTAAGTTTTGGGCAGAGCATGCACAGAAGTAATTTTTCCTTTGACCCTGCAAGGGTTGTACAGGTAGCAAAGCCTGAAAACAGTACAGGGATAGATGTTCTTCTGTCAGATCACTGAAAACTCCTACACAAGTGTGGACACAATTTTCTAGAGTAACTTAACCTTTTTTTAACTCTCTTCATATAGGATAGAGGTGGTGAATAGTTACCTCCCTCCTCCCCAGATAATGCTTGGAAACTGTCCAAAATGGTTTCCAAACTAGTGTCGAGTCACTGGGGTAAGTAAGCCACAGAGCTGGGGGCTTTGGCTCAGCCCTTCCTTCCTACTGGAGGAGAGGCTGGAAAACCTCTAGGCCGTTTAGTTTAGATGCTAAACACATCGTTTTCTTCCAGTGCAGCAAATTTGTGATTAATTTGTAGCAAGATGTCTTCACTTTGAATGCAAGCTGAATCCTGCCAGCAAGGCAAGCAAAGGCTTGTTTACTAGTGTGCACACATATACATAGTCCAGGAGTTCTTAAGGCACTCTGTGAGCTCTCAGATTTGCTATGTGAGCCTAACCATCTTAAAGAAAATTAAAGGAATCTGAGATATCTCCTGAATAATGAGCTATTTGAGGTCAACTTTATCCTTTGTAACACCTCCATGTGGCCAGACCAGATGTCACATCATCACACAAGTGTATTGTGACTGAGCTTTGCATTGGATTTGACTCTTGTCATATCTTTTTGTGTTCCTGCATGATCAGGCATCAGTGTTTATCATCTCTGCTATCTCTGAGGCCAGTAAACTATGGTTACAGCTTATGCGTATATTAATTGAACTGTCCCTGAAAAAGGTTTTGTTCAGTTCACATTTAGTTATGCTTCCTTTTAGATTTATTAGTTGTCCTTTGCATGGATGGAAAATCTTAAAAATAGAAGTGCTCAAGGCAGGGCTATTGTGTTGGTGTTGACAGGTTCACTGGAAGCTGGAGCATGCCTTATATTTTAAGAAGCACGAGGTTTTGAAAAGGGTTAGTCTCTGATGTCCTCTTGACCCCTCCACTGAGGAGCTGCTTTTTTTCTGAGCTAAGAACAGACTGTCTTTTGCCTAAATTAGGGTTTTAGTGTGTCACCATTCACTAGGTAGTGTGTTTATTTTGAATAATAGACAGAACTTGGGATTACTGAGAATGGTTGCCTTTTTTTAATTATGAGGCATCAACTGAAGAAGGTATGTAGTGGAAGTGCCTCAAGTAATATCTGCTGGGTCATTTGCTTTCTGGTACAGCTCTTTCCTCTGCTAAAAATCTTTTACTTGTTACATCACTGTGCAGATAAAAACATGATACAGAGGAAACAGTTGTATCACTGGTCTATACCATGCAGCAAATAAGTTTCTACAATTTCTGTTTTCCCAGGAATTATAACCACTGTAAAAAACTGAAGAACTTTTTTCAGGACCCCTAATTTACCCCAGACCAAAAGCAGGCTTTTCAGAAGAGGAGGCAAAGGCATGCAGGACCTTTATTTAGTGAGATTCTGTAACTATGGAGCTGTGTCCCTAAATATAAACCTAGACCACTATCTCCTCCGGACAGTGTGGTTGCAGAGATGAGCTTCCAAATGTAAACAGTGCATGAAGTGATGGAGAGCCATTTCCTGAGTCCCCCTGTCTCAAGCTGGCTTCTTCATAGCAGCAGTCAGCTGTTGGTGTCTGTGTTTTGTCATCACAGAAGTCTGATGGTGACTACACAGGTTTTATTGTGCTGTTGCTGATGGCGTGAGCAGATCCACTGCTTTATCTCAAGCCTGCCCCAATGCCTGCCAGGTATTATTCTGCAGCAAAAGTCATCTGTTACTTGCATTGAGCCACAGTTCTGTGTGAAACTGGCACAAAGGACAAACATAAAGGAAAGGTTAAAAAAAAGCTGTGGAGGTGTATTCTTGATTTTTAAAAAAATCTTTCCTAAAATGGTAGGAGTAAGGGAGTTTTCTGCAGCGTAGGGATTATTCTCTTCTTGTTTTATTTTCATTGCACAAATATTTTCTTTGCCACCCTTCCTCCTCCTCACGTGGTTAGGATTCCCTCTGATTCAGTAGGATCATTCTAATCTTCAAGACCAAGCCCAGCAGGGGAATGTGTATTTTGATAAGGAGCTTTTAATGGTGCTTCCTCATCCAGACCTGGAATGATACCAAGATCATACGTCACAGGGAGGATGCTTGTCTGCCTGCAGCTTTGCAACTGGGGCAGCAGATGGTCGTAGTAATATAAAGAGATCCTAAGAAGTGTGTACAAAAAAACAAACCAAAACCAACAAACAGAAAAAAACCCACCGTAACCATGTAGCAGTAACTGGTTTACTTCATGTTGCTTACTGGTTGTGCCTTTATTCCAAATGTGCCAGAACTGACTGTTGTCTGGGACGCAGAAGGTGTGTGGTAGGCATGTGGCAGTGCTGGGGCTGCAGCATGGTGGGGAGCCCTTTTCCTGACTACGTGCTGTGTGGTTAAAACGTGTTCAGAGCAGGGGCCTGCATTTGCTTTCCCCCTTCAGAAACTGATTGTAAGTGTTGGTAAATGGTTTTCATGTTTCTGGGGGCTTTCAGTTGAACAGTAGTAGTTTTCAACTTCATTTAAAAAAAAAATCAACAAAATGGGAGTCTATGGAATATTTTTGTGTGAGAAAATGCTGTAAGGCTTTTTTAGAGTTCAAATGGGTAGCATGCTTCTATAAGCCTATTTTTTTTTTAAGTTTATGTTTGTCCTTGTGATTTGTAAGTTGGGAACATTGACTGCTACAGGTCACGACATTTCTCTACTAAATTTGGGAATATGGCTGGCATCTTGCTTTTTCTCTGGGAGCCTTCTTGTGAGGTTGGCTTTAACAACCCTGCTGTTAGGGAAAAGATGTGCTTAGGCTTGTTTTATGTTTTTTCTTTTTTTGTTTCTACTTTTCCAGTCCTTCACTGCTTTTCTGCCACTGGAAGAAATCAAGACTTGAGCTGTTGCAGCTGCTTGTTTGCCAGTGCCATGTTTGTCTTGCCTCTAGTGCAAGGCTCCCTTTCCTCTTTGTGGTTTCTCATTGTTTTCTGCCAAACCCCAGTATTTCAGAGCCACTTCCCTCCTGTGGCTTTGTACCCGCTTGGGAACCGCCACACTATTGCTCTTTATAGAGGCACCACTGTGTGGGATGTGAAACTGTAGAAAGTGATGAAAATCTGTCAGAGGTATCCAGGGGTTTTCTGGTTTTCTTTCCAGAATTTTTTTCCCTATGGTATTATAGCTAGTTAACCTCTTTAATGAATTTTTTTTTAAAATAAGAGGCAGAGCTAGAGATCAGTGATCTTCACTTGGCTGCTGGTGCTGGCAACTTGACCACCATGTCCAATGTTGTGGCTTCACTTGGAGGAGGAGTAGGAGAAGCTAAGCTGCTATTCATGGCTTTGTCTTTTGATTACGGGTGTTTTTCCCCAAAATCAAATGGTAATGTCTAGAGGGAGGGCTCAACACAATGAAGTATATGACCTACTAGATCTACAGATTGTCTCTAGAGTGAGTTTTGACCACTCAGACAGGAGCTGTACAGGATGCACAGTGGTTGAGGTATGGCTGTCTCAGTGCTTCCAGCTGGAGCATGTTGGAGGCAGCATGTGGTCTGGAGTGGAGTGTCCTGGGATACTCAAGCACAAGATATTTTCAAAAATATTCATATGAATTTGTCATGTGTGCAGAAAGATTGGAAATGATACCAGACCATCCTGAAACCTCAAGGTAGGTCCTTGCTATATGTGCCCAAGGTGCATGATGTTGGAAGTTCGAATGCACTGTAAGGAGCTTCTTCTACACTGTGCCTGTTCCTGGGCCTTTCTCACAGTAGCATCTTATGGCTCTTGCCACCACTGTGATGCATGCTTGAACATAAAGCTCCCAACCCCCCTGACTAAGCTTCACTTCATTGATAATGAAGGAAGAAGGACAGGAAGTGCTTGAGAGAGTCCGGTGCAGAGCCACAAAGATGATGAAGGGGTTGGAGCATCTCCCCTACAAGGAAAGGCTGAGGAAGCTGGGTCTCTTTAGCTTGGAGGAGACTGAGGGGTGACCTCATTAATTCCTATAAAAATGTAAAGGGTGAGCATGGAGCCCGGCTCTCCTCAATGATAGGACATGGGGCAGTGGGTGCAAACTGGAACACAGGAGGTTCCACAGAAATATAAGAAATAACTTTATCACAGTGAGGGTGAAAGAACAGTGGCACAGGCTGCCCAGAGAGGCTGTGGGATCTCCTTCTCTGGAGACATTCAAAACCAGTCTGGATGCCTTCCTGTGTGACCTGCTCTGGTGTTCCAGCTCCAGCAGGGGTATTGGACTAGATGATCTCTTGAGGTCCCTTCCAATCCCTGATATTCTGTGATAATGCCATGTTAGCTGGACTTCCTTTCCATGAGTCTATCTGTGTCTGTCTATCTATTTATCACAGTCCCATATGTCTATCTATCTGTCAGGCTTCTGTTGGCTGGTGGGCTACAGTGGTCAGAGGCTAGTGGAGTTAGTGCTCCAAGGACCTGCTCTCCAGCCCAGCTGTGCTGCTGACCCCAGTCGCTCTCTAGAGCTGCATCTCTAGAGGTTTTCTTGAGCTCATGGACATTAAACTTCTCCCCCTAAGCTCAGGGAAGCAATTGCTAGCGAAACCCAGAAAAGGAACCTGACTGATCCTGTTGGTTTTGGGAATATGGCTTTCCTGTTTACTCAGCTTGGCTTTCAGATGTTTGTGCCGCTCCATGTGTGTAAAGCCCTTTTGCAGTCATCTCCAGGGTTCTTGCCTCACCCTCTTCCTCATACAGCTTCTGATTTGTCTCTTGTTTTTTGAAAATATTTGCATCTATTAGGAAGTATCAGAGGGAAACTTCTCATCCCTCTTTGAGCCCATTAAAAAAATTTCAAACCACCAACCAGACCAAAAAAACCCACAACCAAACACAAAAAGCATCTAAACCCCAGCCAGAAATTATACCAGATCCTGTTCCTGTTTGCTTTTTTCATGAACATTCAGTATCAGGGCACTGAGCAGCCTGATCTAGTGGGAGGTGTCCCTGCCTATGACAGGAGGGTTGGAACTCGGTGATCTTTGAGGTCCCTTCCAACCCAAGCTATTCTATGATTCTATCCAAAGTGCAGCATAGCCCCTGAAGGTGAGGGTTTGCAGAGCTGGAAATTGTTAGGTATTGATTGTCAGTGTACTTTCTGATGGGAGCTTCCTGCCTTTGAGATTAATTTAAATATTTCAAAACTTTGTGATAGGCACTGAAACTGTGAGATTAACATGCCATAAGTGGTAACTGAGACTGTGCTGCTGCTCCTTTAACACGACCAAAGATTGCCTTGGGGGGGCTTTTGCTATTGATGGCTGCTGCCATGTCATGGGCGCTGGGTGAAGACTTCCTTATTCCTTCGTGTGCAGCTTCATTTGTAGCACTGTTTGTTCTGAAACCAAATTTCTTTTCAGAGAGAGAGATTGCTGTGGCTTTGGGCTAGATGCTTTTTTCCTAACCTCTGGAGAAGAGCAGAGTACTCTCAGCTCAATGATTTTTTGCCAAAGTAAGCATTCCTCTTTAAAGGAGTGTATCACCAGGAGCACTCCTGGCTTTAAAGCTTTATGAAGCAAAGTTGGTCTGGATGCTGTAGCCTGATAACATTTTTCTGCTTGGTGGGGGTTTTTTGTTTGTTTTTTTTTTTTAAGCACAGGCCTGGGTTGCAGGAATGGGGTTTCATGTTCTTAATCCAAAGTAAACTGGTAGGGAAGAGACCAAATTATTTTTCTTGAGTGTGAAATGGTTTGCATTTCTATCTAGCCTGCTTATGGGGTGCTGGCCAGTCTGCTGTGACAAGGTGTTGATCTCCAGCTTTGATAACTGCAGTTTTGTTCTTGAAATATGTTGGGGACACTTCGTTTCTGTCACTAAAAAAGGAACAGAAGCAGACTTCAAAACCTTGGAGATTTCTATGAAACAGATCTGTCTTCCTCTTAGCTTTGTTAATAAAGCTTTTGCATGTTCCTTCCTGTGTTTCCTTGTACTGCTGGTTGTGGCATGGTGTATGTCTGGTGGGTACAGCTCTTCTGCAACCACATGGTTGGTTCCTTGTCTGTGGGTTCATTAAGAAGTTTATTGTGCATAGTTGACTCTTCGTGTGGGTTAGTGTGGTGGGACAGCTATTGCATCCTGCTGCATGAGCTTGAAAAAGTCCTGAGGTTACTAAAAAGCCTTAGTTTCTAGTTGTTTGGGGGTTTTTTTGAGCTTTGAAGTTTTAACATGGTTGGAAGTAAAAAGAGGTAGGTAGGAAAAAAATCCCAGTTAAAAATGCCCCTGCAGACAGTCATGAATGTGTGTGGGTGCTGCAGAAGGCAGCTTTCCACTCTGCAGCACTGAAACCTGGTCCCAGGAGCTCATCTGAGCTGTGAGGGTGAGCAGAGGCAGGCAGGAGGAACAGATGGTGTTTATTTCTGAATTTACAGCGTTTTTTCCCCTGCTCTCACCCCCTGTGGACAAAGGAAATAATTTATCTTATTAATTCCAGAGACTTCTGTGAACAGAATGTGTAAATTCATACAACCATCTGCTTGATCTTCTCTGGTTTGCATGTCTGGGAGTGGTGGTTTGCAAACCACTTACTCACAGGCTCTGCGTGTAGAGGAGGAGGAGCAGCAGAAGGGGCTCTTTTCTCAAGTCTGCCTCTTCTGAAGCTGGACCTGTAGAGCAGCTCTGGATCCCCAGGGCAGGATCACATCAGCTGACTGGGAGGCTTAAAACTCATTTGCCTTTTTGGAGCTTGGAACACAATGGGCTGTTGTGTTGGAGTGGGGATGAACCTTGGTTGTTCCATTCTTAGATCCTTCAGAGCTGGGCTCCCTTTCTGTGGCAGTACTTTTGGTTTTGTTGTTTACAGCTGGCAAAATTGCACTCGTGAAATGTTGGTGTTATCAGTTAAGCGAATTTTTGCTGGAAGCATATGAAGTAGCCCCACTAGGCATGCTTCTTGGTGACCGTCTCATTGGAGGTTTGACCTTGGTGGAGCTGATGACACAAAAGCTATTTTCTGCTCTTTGTTGCTTTGCTTCAGGTGCTAAATTCAGCCAAATGAGGGCACTTGCCTCTACAATGAGTTTTTGGGGTTTGGATGTCATTGCCCATCCCTGTTGTGTTCCCAAGAAAACAGCAGCATCACCTTAAAGAGAGGGCAAGGTGTTACCATAGGACTGAACTGGGTTATGGCTGAGTTGCCAAGAAATGCTTTGGGCTGTGAAGTTGTTGTTCCAGAGGTCCTAAGGTCTTATAAAATGAAAAAAAAAAAAAAAAAAAAAAGCCCTATTTATATTTCTCATCTGCAGACAAGAGGGTGTTTTTTGGTGTTGGGTAGGTTTTCTGGGAGAGAGAAAATGCTCCTGGTTACATTGGACTGGGAATTGGATATAGGGGTGGGCTGATGCAGTGATGCTTCTATACTCAGCCATTTTCAGGGAAATAAAATAACAGGTTGTCTAAAGTGCATTCCTAAGATTAAATAAAAATAAATTATGTGAGCACTTGCTAGAGCATGAGGTAGGCTTGGAAAGCTGCTATGCTTTGGGATTTGCTTGTGGAAGAGGAGGGAGAAACAAGTGCACTCTTCACCAGAGGTTAGAAACAGGATTTTTCCAAGAAGCTTCTGGCCTCTGTGGTTTTTAACCTCTTTAAAAAGTGAAGAGGTAATGCTTTCAGATGACACAGCTCCTGAAGTTAGCACTAATGAAGTTGATTAGGTGGTTTCAGAGGAATTTCCAAAGGCTGCAGCAGGGTCAGTTTATTAGGGAGCCCCACAGCAGATTAAATCCTTCATGGAGGTATTTGGTATTGCATGGTAAAGGGGAAATGTTTGAGATGTTTGCTTATATTGATGCAGTTGGAATTAATTGGGAAAACCACTTAGCTGTGTGTTACTGGGTGTGCCTCTGCTGGCAGGTTGGGTTGATTGTGTCTCAGCTCTTGTTTTAGTAGTGGAAGATAGAGCCCAGTGTCAATGTCCAATGTATGCAATTGTTACCCACTGTGTCTGCTCCACAAACCCTGTGGGAGCTTAGTGCCTCTTGGGACCTCCTGCTGGTGGGAGCCGGCAGTCAGATTTAAGAAGTTACTGGAGAAATGAGGGGGCTGACAGCATGGATTAGACTTCGGAAGGCTAGAGAAGGGGAGAAAACATTTTAGAGATGGTGGAACTGGTATAAGAAACTGCATCCTTTGCTCTAGACAGGCTGCTGCACAAATGGTTTTGGGAATGCTGTGGTGAAGTGGGATATCATTCCGGCCCACTGCTGCTGAGGTTACTGGGCTTTGGGGCAGAGTAACCCTGTTCAGCATGAACCACTGCTGTAAATCATTTGAGCTCCGCTCACTTAATGTGAAATAACAGCTCTTTGGATTGATTTATTTGAGAGAATGTGTACAGTCTCAAAACCCCTCCATGTCACCCTTTTCTGATGTTGGAGTTGTGGGAGTAGGAACCTCAATACTAACTAAAACAAGAAAAATATTTTAGAACATTGAAGTTCTCTTGACTATTAAGGCACCAACACAATGTTTTAATTTACTGTTGGATAGTGCCCTAATAAATTTTAAATATTAAGTGCTCAAATGAAGAAAACCCCCTTCCATTTATGGGATTTTCTGGAGGAGGGAGGGTTGAGGTTGTAAGTCAGCTCCTCTACCCCACACAGATCCTTATCCATCAAAGGACTTGGCCAGTAATCACCAAGAGCAAGAACAGAAATCTCTCTCTGCTGTGTTGGCACTGATCTCATCAGTGTAAGAGCATACTTTGGCTGCCACACTGCCCCTTTTCTTTCCCATGTTCCACAGCTGGACACAGCTGCAGCTCCCTTTGGTGCAGCATGTTTGAGGACCTGCAAGCTGGAGTGGGGGAAAGAGAGAAGCAGCAGGTCCCTCTTGTGAGGAGGATAGATTGGGCACGTCCGTAATGCTGACATCTATTCCATTTAATCCTCAAATGGGCTCTTTTGAAGCACAAGGGATATATCTATCCTGGGTTGCACCTGATAGTTTGCCTCTGAGAGAAGGTTCCCTGCTGTTAGGATGGGTGCTGGACTCTTTCGTGGGAAGCTTTGGCCCTCATGGCTCACTGCCATTGATGTGGTGCTCCAGTGTGTGGGCGTCCAGTGTCTGGGGGGTGGAGAAGCTGGACCAGCTCTTGTGCAGCCTGTGGCCCGCTGGGGCTCCTGCAGTGATGAGAGGCTTCCTGCTGCAGCTGCAAATTTTATGGGGTAAACAGGAGGAAAAACAAAATGTTAGTACAGCCTGTGCTCAGTTGGGCTGTCCAGACTCTGAGCAATGGAGAGGGAGCAGATGTGGCATATCTGTTTTCTGTGGTCCTGACAGCCTGCTAGATCCCCAAGTCTAGTCTTCCCGTCTTAACCCTTTGTCTTTGGGAGCGAGCAGCTTTGTTCTTGAGCTGTAGTGGTGGCTTATCTGAGTGGTTTTCATAAGAATAAATCCTTGCATATAACAAAACCCCCTAATTGAGTATTTCCAGTGCTGTGCAGGTGCCAGTGTGAGGTGATCACCTGCCCTCCAGTCTGTGGTAGTACCAGGATGTTAGATGCAGTGCAAATATCAATACTTTTCTCTCTTTTTCGGGGGCAGTTAGTCGAAATAATACTGATGTTAAAGATGTTCATAGTCATGCAGGTTAGGATCTGGGGTTGGAGGGAGGGAGGGAGAAGAGGGGAAAGAAGCCTCAAAATGATGTAAAGGGTGTGCTGATGTCTTGGAAAACAAACTTGGGAGTTTCATTTGGAGTTGGAATTGAAGCATGAAGTAGTGTTTATGTTGTTGAAGATGACACAGGGACAGGATCAGTAAGAAAAAAGGATGTCTTGAGAAATCTTTTCATACCTTGACTTCAGCTGTGAGATGTCTCATTCCCCACCCTCACCAGTCCACCCCCATCATGTCAAAAAAATAGATCTTTGCCTGCAGCTTTGTTACCAAGCTTTCACTATTTTATCACTTTGGTTACGTATGTTTGAAGTTTTGTTGTTTGGGTTTTTTGGGTTTTTTTCCCCTGAATGATATTTTGTCTGAGTATACTAAGTTTTGCTGTTAATGGTGGGTATTAGGATTTGAGGTTATCCCAAGGTCTATTGTGGGCCCCCATTGCTGGATGCAGAAGTGAGAGCTGGGTGAATTAACTGCTTTTAAAGGCATTTAAAAGCAACATGGGAAAAAGGAGAGCTGGAAGCTTGCTGTGTGCTGGGATCACGTGGGATGGGAGTACCAGCTTTGAAGATCTCATAACCACGACTTTGCTGTGTGAATTTTTTTTTCTTCTCCAGTTTAGTGCTCACTTAAAGACTGCTCTCTTAAACATCATGGGGATGATCCTACACAAACAGACCCAACACAGCTTCATGCTTGTTCACTGTAGAGACACAAATATCTAGGGAAACTTTGCTTAGTAGATAGATGAGTAAATCCACCTTCTTAGGCTGTAAGAGTGTTTATAGTAAAGCAAATGATCTACAGGAAAGCACAGGGTCATCAGACCTTGGTGAAAGGAAATCTGAGTGTATTATGCTTTTGAAGCACTTCAAGTGTCCTTTCTTGGTAGGGGACTCTGGTAATGAAGGCATTGACAAGACTGCTCTCCAAGTCTTTTGGAGGAGTGAGACATCTAAGAAGGCTGTCACTGTGTTCATCCATGGGGAGGCTGTTGAATCTGATACTGCCCCATCAATTTGTTAAAGCTTTATTTTCTGACTGTGTTCGGGAGGCTCATGGAAGTTTTTGCTGTGACTCAGGAAGGCATGTGTGTTCATTTCTCCTTTGCAAACAGGACTCAGTTCTGTTGCTTTTGCTGTATTGCATTGCCCTATGGAAGTGAAATGCACCTAAGAATTTGGTCTGTGCCCTGTCATGTACCACATAGTTGCTGAACCCTTTGCTCTTCTGCTTGACTGGATTGAGGGAAGAAGCTCCCCACAATAATGACAGTTCTTGTTAGCATAGTGGAAAAGGTCAACCAAAGAGGGAACTGGGATTCATACATCTTTAGCACCTCCTATTTTCAGAACAAAAACCACTAGGTGTTTGGCCTGAGGTTCTGTGAGGAAAAGTTCAAGTGGGTCTGAAGATAGAATTGGTGGTGTATATGGTGGAGATCCTTAGTTCTTTGGGTTTCTCAAATGATTCTGGTTTTCTATTGAAGTAGTTTTGGTTTTCCTTGAGCTGTCCACACTTTTTCTGAGTTTTCATCTTTTTGGGCACATTCTTATTATTTCAGCAATGGTCATATCTGTGAAGATGTGGATTTGTGTGGTAGTAGCTTCCATTAACATCTAGATGAGGTATCTATCTAGGCAATAAATAGATCTGGGGACGCTACAGGTCTTGGAAGTCTGAGCTTTTCGAGAATATGAACCCATTTTGTGGCAGCTTAATGGTAGATTGAAGAACCTGGTGCTCTTTAGTTCTCCTGGGGTGCCTGTGGATTGGAGGAACCACAGGTAGGTTGATAGGGGTTTAACCTATCACTAAATGTAAGGATTTATTGAGGAAGAAAGGCTTGAGGGTGCTGTATTGTTTGAGACTTCATTTCACAAAGGCAGGGACTTTACAGATGGATTTAAGTGGCCGTTTCTTCTCCCTTCCCCCCACCCCCAGAAATACTTTAAAAGTCAGTATGCCCTGAATGCAGAGGGAGGAAGGAACAGCTTGACTCATTCTTACTTCATGGCCAACAAATTATTTGGAGTTTTTAATGGTCCTTTAGTTTGCTAATTGAGGTACAGCAGTTATCTTCTAATCTCAAAAAAGGCTTTTTCATCAGCTAAGTATTCAACATTTTTAAAGGAATGCAACTGCCTTAGTAGTACTAGTGGGGAAATGAATTTTTAATAGTCTCTTGAAAATGCACCTTCTGGTAGAGTTGATTTAGGCTTCCTTGGTGGTGTAATGTCTGAAGAAAACCTCACTGTTTGGCTTTCAGTCTGAGCAGTTCAACTGATTTTCTCTGCTGTTATTTGAGGAAATTTTGCAACTCTTATGCTGCTGCAAAACCTCTGTATGATGAGGGAGGAGGTGGCGTGACCTTACAAGTCACAGTGTGTACCTTTTGGCATGGAACTGGGGACAGGCTGTCTGCCTCTTGAAGCTGCTTGCAGGGGTCCTCTTCCATGCTGGCCACGTGGAAACATCCTCTGTGACCATCCCACTTTTTGTGGAGTGTGTGGGTTTTCTCTTTCCTTGTCTGGAGTTTGCTCTGAGTGTTTCTGCAGCTGTTCTTAAAATCCATGCTTTTTTAAACTTAAATGTAGGTCTGAGTTCTGGATCGTGGTGATCTCTGGGCATCTGAGATGATAATCTATTCCTTTGTGTAATTTTTTTCTCCTTTTCCATCAGACTCAGCCTGTTCTTTGCAGCACAACCACCTCACTTATCTGCTGCTAACATGGTAAATTCATTGCACACCTGGAATTATCTGGGTTCAGTTGCATTCCTGCCCTTCAGAGCTAGGCACTAAGTAAGGTTCATCCTGTGCTGTGTGGCCAGTCTTGCTCAGCCATATTGCCTGAGCTTTTCTGCCAAACTCTTTCTTTAGAAGTAGTCACTGCATTTAGATGTTCTTTGTCCTTCATGTGTCTCCAGGTGGAATGTGTGACTGAACACAAACGTTGTGGATGGTGTGTTCTGTGTGCCTTTTGCCCCTTTCCGAGTCTTTAGAGCTTGCATGGTTGATTCTCCAGAGGCAGAGTTGAAGGCTTGTGCTGGCTGTTACTCACAAGCTGAGAAATGGAGTGCAATTCCCTCTCTGCTTCAAGAAAAATTTGGAAGAGCTTTGCTTCTGACTTTCCAAAACATATTTGAAACATAACTCAGTGGCAAGCTGTGTTTTGGAAATGTCCTTGCTCCAGCAATGGATTTGTCGACTCTGTTTATACCAATTCCTTCCCTGACTTAATAGGCTGAGAAAATCAAACTGGTGTGTGGGTGGGTGGCTGAAAGTACGGATATTGCTGTAATTTGTGTTTCATAAGTAATGGTAACTTGTGCATAAGCCTGTAATTGACTGGAAATGCATTAAAAGGTAGCGTGAAGGCATGTAAATGGCTAGTTAAAATCCCTAGCAGTGTCTGTTGGGAGCAGGGAGAGATCTTTCAGTGGGAAGCAGGGGGTGTGCATACTCTGTACTGCATTAAACCACATGATTCCAATGTATGGAAAGTCAATTTTCTTAAATGTTTATTTAAGAATACATATACTTGAGGAGGAAAAAAGCTGTCTTGTCTGCGCTGGGGCCAGGTGATAGATGGTGATAGCAATGGTATTAATTCCAAATAGCTGTAGTGTTAATTATGGTCAGTGTCTGAACAAAATCCACGGCTGGTGAGTGGGAGGTGGAAGGGCAGGGTTGGGAGAGAGATTAAGCCATCAAAATTCCAAAGAGTTCAGTGTTTTGTGTAAGGAACACTTCTGATCTCTCCATGCCTGTCTGGCCAGCAGTGTGGGAGTTTGGCTGGAAGGTTGTCTCCCTTCCTGAGCTGCTGAATGTGCTGCTGCTCAGAACGCTGGTATATAGTGATATCACTTTAATTTGTTCTTAATTAGGCTCAACAAAGCGATCTATGTGCTTTTGATATCTAACTCAGATAGGAGTGAGGCCAGGTGTTAGGGCTGTTGCAGGCTCTGAGCACAAATGGAGGAGGAGGGGGTGAGAGGGCAAAGAGCTGCCTTTCAGCAAGCGGGGGAAAAGCTTTCAAAGCATTACTTACTACAGACCAGTGTCTAATTATTTCGAGCAACAGAGCCCTGAACTGAGCTGAGAGGCAGTGCTCTGGTGGGAACTAGCATGAATCCCCTCCAGGAGTTGAGGCTAGAGCAGAAAAGGGGGTCTGATGTCTTCTCCACATGTGCAGACACTGTTCCATTACCTTTCTCAGTGTATTTGCCCAGCACATTCCCAGCTCTGGTCATTTTGGGAGTGTCCTTAAACTGCAGCACGGGGTGCACTAGTCACAAGTATGTGGCAAAGGCATGGAGTTGCTATAGCTCACTAGGGGGTCATGCAGAGAGAGAACAGACCTCAGGAGAGCCCAGGAATAGTCCTGCATAAAGCATCCCATTTGCAAAATGTTTTGTATTTGAATTTTTTTTTCCCTTTCTGGTCACAAGTTCAGTAAAATTTAATTGCCTTTATATAAATGGTTTTTAAATTCTCACTAGATCATACGATATATAAACTCATTTGCAAGGTGCTGCACTACTATCCAGTAAATTTTCTTAATTATTGCAAGAAGTCATGCATTTGCATGTTGGCCAAGTATCTCATTTAAAGAAGTTGCAACTTTGTGTTTAACTATTTAAACATCTGCTTTAGTGTTTGAAAGTAATTTTTAGCTTCTCTTTTCCAGTCATCCTTCCATCCCCACATTTTCCCTTCTGAAAAGATGCAATTGGAGCTGAGCATCAAGAATATTCCCTCCTGCCCCCCCTGCTGTCGAAGTATCTGAGGGGAAATTAACGTGTAACATGGCTTGCCCGTTGTTGTGTCACTTGAAATGAAATGCTGTGATAATCACTTGAAAGTTGCGGTGGTTCCTTTGGAAATGTGGGCTTGCAAGATGAGTTCCTAAGAGATGCCTTGCTGTGTCACCAAGATGAAGAAGTACTATGTTGTGCTCTGCAATGGATGGCATTTTCAGTGGCTGCTACCACTATCTCCCATCTTCTGGGGGCTGTGGTTTTTATTGGATGATAGCTGTACATGAGGAAAATATTATGTTGCTGGGGCACCAAGGTCCCACAGTGATCTGGAATGGGTGGAGACTGTTGCTGAAGTCACCATTGGTGATGGTGTTATGGGCTGTCAGTGATGAAATAATGATGTCTAAGCATTTTCTAGTGTGATTTAAAGGACAAAAGACAGTGGTTTTTGTGTTTTCTGAATAAGTAAACTGTTCAGACAATTTTTTTTTCCCCTTGAGTAAAACATCCTTTTTTGGAGAACAAAACTCTCACTACTTTGGGGAATAACTTGGTTCCACCCGTACCCACTGTGAGTGGGCTTTGGAGCAGCTTCTGGACATTGTGTACAAGCAGATGAACTTTGCAAGGATCCCAACCCATTGTCACCTGGATCCTGCACGTCCTGCTGCTGGCACTACTGGCGGGACATAGCTTTGCAGGCTGGATATGAATGAAATGAAGCCCTCCCCAAAATGGCCTGTGGTGTCCTTGATCATCTGTGATCAGGCTGTGCTTGCCAAGTGGAAAGGGCCTTTTTAATGCAGGCTTTTATTGTTTGTGCTGAAAAAGGACTTTGAGGTTTCCTGTGCAGATAGGACTTTTGTGTTGTACATGGGATCTTTGTAGTCCCTGGTGAATAAACACAGCTGGCTGTTTTGGGAAATGTACTTAACATCTTTGCATCAAAGCTGTACAAATAAGGCAGAAAGCTGTACTGAATTATTAGACAACGTTCTCTGACCTTTACACTGATTCAGGAGCCATCAGATGGGAAAAAACCCCCCACTTTTCTTACAATAATGTGTTCAGCTCCTGCAGGGGGAAGTAAGTTTCCCTTCCTCCCCCCATTTTGGAAATGGGACTAGAACAAGCAGCCTGGATGACTTATCAATCTTGGATTATTGTGCAATAATTTACTGGGCAGCCTCTTGCTGTCCACAGCCGCCCACGCAGGAGAGTCAATGGTGCCTTTGTCCAGGAGTGGTTGAAGAATGCATGAGCTCATGGGGTGGTGGGAGTTTGCCTGTGTCCCCGCGTGCTCAGGGCTGTGCTCATTCCCCCAGGGTCCCAAACCCTTTTCCTTTCTCCATCCCCATCTCAGTATGGGCTCCCAGAAGAAGCAACCCCTATTGTAAATCTCTTGACCTTGCTCAAAACCCTCATGCCTGTCTGTGACAGAGCTCTGTGTGCTCTGGTGGAGTGTGGCTCATGATGAGACCGTGTTAAAATCCTGTCTTGTTCATGTCTGGTGTGACATAGGCATCTAAATCTCCAGATTCTCTAGGTGAGGACAAGAAAATAAACCTGAGGTTTATTAATATTAGTTCCCATAAGGCCCACTGCTCAACTGCTATCTATACTATGTGGGAGTTATTTCCCTAGTGAAGAACATCAGAAAATGGAAATCCTTCAATTTTACTTCTTTTTTTTTTTTAACTTCAGATGCTGGATATTCCATTTGCTCACGTAATACCAGTACTCTCATTCTCCTCCTCCACAGATTTTCCCAGAAAGGCTAGGATGTAATTGCAAAGAACATTTTCTCTAGAACTACAATATTTTCTTGCTTTCTGTCATAAATTTGGCTCTTCATGTGCATGTGATACAAGCAGCATAACTTACTGCTTATGTGTCTTGCAGGTGTTGGACTGTTGGTGTTTAAATAGCTTTTCTATTCCAAAAAAGCAAGTTGCTCAGGATGTCTCTTGTTCTCCTCTCCTCCTTCCAAACACTGCCCTGCTCTTATTGCCAACTGCATGCTTTAAAATCTGTTTCCATCCGATGGGATGGGATAACCCATTCTACTTAAATAATGAAGAGTTTCAGTAGGAGTAAGGACAAGATGGGCCAATGACTTGGAGCACATCCTTGTCTAGGAATCTGGGAAAAGTTGGCTTTTCTTCCTAGAAATGATGGAGGAACAGATTGGATGAGTGCACAATGAAACACTGGTTGATCACTCTCTGACCTGTCACTGCAGAGAGGAAATGAAATCCAGTCACAGAGTGAGAAGCATGCTGGTATTTGTTTCCCATTCCTCTAACCTTTACTTAGAAATAGGTTGTTGCAGGTATCTATGTGAAAAATTCCACCTTGGACAAGAGCCAACCTAAAGAGAAGTATGACAAGGTTAACTGTGTCTTTGCTGCTTTTGCTGGGAACAGATCTGCAAAGGCATCATTCCTTGCCCAGCACAACCTGCTCAGGTGGTGATTTGTTGTTGTTTTGGGTTTTTTTGGCTTGTTTTGGGTTTTTTTTCTTTTTCTTTTTGTGTGTTTTTTTTTTTTCCTGGGCAATAAAGTTCAGTGGCTGTATTTTAAAGGTGGGAAGATGCACCACAGGGTTGCAGAGGGTGCAGGAAAGGCAGGGTGGTTTCTTCCCTCGTGCAGGGGTTGTGAGTGAACCCACATTGAAGAAGGAGGCAAGTGTTGTTGGGGCTTATCTCATCAAGGCATCTGCTCACAATTCAGTGCCTGTAGCTGGCGTGCCAACTGGCGGGATGTTTTCCTGATGTAAATCATCCATCTATTCTGAGGGGTCCGAATACAAGGAGGTCTTTTGTGTGTAGGGAGGAATTCCTAACTTGGGGGAAAAGGGAGGAGCTTCTAAAGATCTAAATAGCCTTTGATATGATTTTTCCAGTCTATGGTTTTCAGCATGGAGTGTTTCCTGGTGGACCTTTGGGACACAGAACTGGAGGATAACCCTGCTGAGGAAGGGCTTTAATTGCTGTAGCCACAGCCTTCCCATGGGAGCAGGTTGTTGTGGGGAGCATCCCCTGCATTAGGTAATGCTCAGTGTTTCCAGTGCCACTGCTGCTGCCCGTGCAGGCACCCAGACTGGCTTGCATGGTTTAATCTGTGATTACAGTACTCTTTTGAAGACTTTTGTGTACTTACTTTCTTTAGAGAGTGGTGTTTAATGATTTTTACATTGCCCTGAGTTATTTTGGCACCTTGTCTGACCTCAGAAGAGATGCATTTTTTAAAGTGCAGGGCTCATTATTTTGGAGCTCTGGAGGCTTTGAAGATGTGTCAGGTTGCACTCCTGCAGTGCTGAACTCATGGTTGCTAATTACTACAGGTCTTATTCCTGCTAATGAACTTTTGTCACAACCATCTGGAGTTCTTCCTGCAAAATAGATTAAGTTGCTTCTCAGTGCACAGAGGGAAATATTAGCCAATGCTTGACAGTATCAGACATTGCTAAGCCAAATGGAGATCAAAATAATCACCAGCATCTAGAAACAGGAGAACAATGACTTCTTGTCTTCTGAGCAAAACATTTAAAACTGTCTCTCACCTGGTTCTTGCTGTTGTCTTTCTTGGCATTCTAGCAATATATATTCAGCCCTGAAATACTCGAAAGCAGCCTAGGCAGCTAGGAAAGGGCTGTGCAACCTTGAAGGACTCTGCTGGCAGCTCAACATGGCTTTTTCCTTCTGAATGAGCTGGGATAGACATTTCAACACTCCATCAGCTGGTCTGGGGTGAACTGTTGTTCCAGCAGGAACCCATAGCAAGTCCACTCAGCGGCAGTGCACGGCCACCCTGCCTGCGTTCACTGCATTCCTGCCTAATGCCATTAACAGGATTTCTCAAGGAGTCATGCTGCTGGCTGAAGAAATGTTTTTTTCACCTGTATTGCTTGCTCAGAAGGCTTTTGAATGCTGCTTCTTAAATTAAAGATGAAAAAGGATGAGCCCTTTCCTTGTAGCACAAGGGATTTCTATGGCAAAAGTTTTCACGCTACGCTTAGTGTGGTCTGTGTGTCTTCAGCCATTTGCTGTGCTGGAATTTTTGCCAGGAGCTGTAAGAGAACTTGTTGGGAAACAGTAACTACTGTCCAGTTGTAGCGAAGGAGGTAAAAAAAAGTTGTTCTTTGGGATGTGCAGGCTGTGACCTGGTTTTCCTGCTAAAGCAGATAAGTTGCGTGCTTGTGGAGTGAGAGCGTGTGCTTGGCCCCCTTTTCATTCCCAGGGTTCTTTTAAGGCGCTTCTTCCCCAAAATCATCCAGATGAAACCCAAACACAGGGTTTTGGCTTCATATAAGCCAAAGGAATGCAGTAGTAGCAGAAGAAAAAAATGACCACCCCAAGTCAAAGCAGCAACTCGTGATTAAGTTGACCATTTAGTTGACAGAAATTAACGTAATGATCTTCATGTTGTTGGCTCTGACTTTCGTGTTTTTTCTCTTGAGTTGTGGTGTTGCTGCTCTTGCCTGATGTCTTCACTTTTTTCCCTGGTGATAAAAATTGCCCAAAGAAATCTCACCAGAACAGTGACTTTCAGCCTCATATTTTGTTTTATTCAGTGTGTAAGCTCAAGGGAAACTTTCTTATGAAGCTGGTAATGGTGATTTTATTAGAGAGAATGATGGTCGGTGTGGTTTTAATTGCTGGAAACATATCCTAGGGTCTTCCTGCAGAATAATGGGTTTGCTTATGGAACCCTTTGTCTGGAAAAGATGGAGACTATATCTTAGGTTTTTCTACTTTGAGCTTGAAAAGATACTTGTGCATGTCTGGCTTGGCTGATGTCTCATCTTGGGTTGTGCATGTCTGTGATCTTCACCTCTGGAGTTTACTTTGCCTTCAGTGAAGGATTCATTCTTGAAAAAAGACCATGCAGCAGGAGAACTGTGTGTCCATAGCAGAACTCTCCTCCTGCTGCCTCATCCTGTCTGTTCTCTTAAGCGGGTGCAAATCCTTGTGTTAAAATTTAACATGACAGAGTTAATTCATTTTACAAGTTAAGGTCATGTCCATGTGACTTCTGCAGGCAATGAAAACCTGCTTCTCAGTCAGTTGAATCTCTTCTAGTAGTTTTTTGGTTTTGTTTGTGTTGGGATTTTTTTTTTTTTGGTTTTTTGTCAAAGAAGTGCCCGGTGCTGGCTGCAACTTCTGCTTAGAGCAGAGTTTTTCTTGGAGGTGGTGGGAGTGTCAGAGACCGTGGCAGGCACTAACTGCTCACTCACTGCCTCAAGTTTTGTTCCAGACAAACCACATTTTAGTGAGTTCCCTACGTGCGCCAGGGATGTACCAGTTGTACTCTTTCTGCTCACTGGGTGAGGTGGAGCCAGAGCAGCTGGCATGCAGCTGTACTCTGCTGCCTCCTGGGAACCTGCTTCTTGGCCCCTGGGGGTGGTGGAGGAAGGTGGCTCTATCCCCTCATGCGCTTTTTTAGGGCTGTGCATCCCCTGAGTGCCCAGTTTTTTGAGCTCAAGGTCGGATGCTGAAGTCACTGGAAAAGAATCCAGGGGTAGGTGTTGAAGTCACTGGAAAGGAATCCGTGAGAGAAAATGATCTGCTGATTGCCATGTACCTGTTAGGAGATGAAAAGAAGGCAGGGAGGTGCGTTTACATTTGTCCTTCAAGGAGAGGGAGAACACAGCTTGCTTGTAAATCATTAAGCATTGATCTGAGAAGTGCCTGAGAGACTTTAATTGTACAGTCTGGGAAACTTCGTGCTTGTTTTGCTTTTCCCAGGGAATGTCTACAAGAGGATGTACTCAGTTCACTGCTCCAGGGAAGGCTTTGTGAATAGTAGGAAGAGTTTGGGATATTGCCTGTTTAGTGAAGAAGTGGTGGTACATGGAATCATAGAATAGTTCAGGTTGGAAGGGACCTTAAAGATCATTGAGTTCCACCCCCCCTGCCGTGGGCAGGGACACCTCCCACTAGATCAGGCTGCTCAGTGCCATGTCCAGCCTGGCCTTGAACACCTCCAGAGAGGGGGCATCCACAACCTCTCTGGGTAACATAACAGCCTCTACAGTGTCACTCTTAACCTCTTTGGTTAATACTGTTACTTCCATATGTATATGTGTAAGAAATACATGTTTAACTAGGATCTGGCCTCAGATACCCACAAACTGATGTGACTGACATAATGCGTCACACCTTGGGGTAAGGACACGTTGGTGTCTGCAGAAGAGAACTGTAGTTGTGAGATTGGTGTCTACAAGTTTGTTTGTGTACTCAGTCTGCCCTCAACTTCAGTTCCTTCACCTTGTCTCTGCTAGGAGCTACAGTATATGAGTCTAGAGGAGATACTTCTGCTGCTGCTGGGCACCAGTCATCCTGGGTGGCACAGGAGATGTTTCTTCTGAGGGGTGAACTGAATGGCAGTGCAACTCTTGCCATTCTTTCTGATTTGAGTCTTTCTCATGTCTACCTTCTCTTATCCTCAGGAAAGGCCTTTGACATCACATACGTGCGCCTGAAGTTTCACACCAGTCGGCCGGAGAGCTTTGCAATCTACAAACGCACCAGGGAGGATGGACCGTGGGTGCCCTACCAGTATTACAGTGGCTCCTGTGAGAGCACGTACCACAAAGTCAATAGGGGCTTCATTCGGACTGGGGAAGATGAGCAGCAGGCTCTCTGCACGGATGAGTTCAGTGACATCTCCCCTCTCACTGGGGGCAACGTGGCCTTCTCAACCCTGGAAGGGCGTCCCAGTGCCTACAACTTTGACAACAGCCCGGTGCTACAGGTACGTGAGCAGGACCCACTCAGTGGGGTTGTCTGAGTCAAGTCTTTGTGGTGTTGTTGTGGATAGGGGCTTTTTGCCAAATGTGTTCACACAGAAACGCCCTTGTGCAAGTATGTTGGGATGGACAATCCAAAAAAATGCTATGGAAGGTAGAGCTAAACTCCTGAAATGGAAGAGAACCAGTCTGGCCACCTTATTAGCTAGCTCTTACAGGGCCTGATTTGTTAGGATGAATGGAAAAATTTCAAGTTAGTGGTATGGTATATAGTTTTCTGATAAACTTCTCTGTGTAGTGGGTAGTGACTTGAACACTAGTTTCCTGAAATAGGTAAAACCTCTGTTGTTGTTTTTGGCAACTGAAGTAAACATACATTTTGTGCTCAGCATTTCCCTGTGTTTATGCTGGTGTTTGCAGTGCAGCAAACCTCCTTGTGGTACTGGCCAAGCAGTAATGCAGTGGTTCTTACAAGGAGGTTTTTCTTGGTGTTAGAAAGCAAATAGCATTGCTAAAGCTATAATAAACCAAGGAGTTACTTGGTCACTAGGACAGTCACTGGCTGAAGGTGATGTAAAATTTGGGAGCAGGCTCTGTTTGGCAGCTGCTGGAGGAGAAGGCAATGTGGTGAAGGTGCTGTGATGTTATGAAAAGCTCTTGTGTTACAGGTCAACTCTCCCGGACTGGTTTTCTTCCTTTGCCTCCCCCAACACCATCCATATCTCTGTGTTTCTTCATCTGGTGGGATGTGCCTGCAGACAAGGGTGCTCTGAACCTTTAAACTTAGTAGCTGTGGGGCTTTGCAGGAAAACTATAGTTGGATAGATATGTATAATTAGCAAGTTTGTGTAATTGCCTGTGCTGCACTTCTTGCTGGAGAATTTACTCACTGCTTCCCTGCTGAGAGCAGTCATGATGACAAGAGGCTTTGGGAAAGGTTGGCTAGAGTAGAGTAGGGTCCAGAAAGCACACTTGAACCAAGAGGATGGAGAGAGAAGAGGATGAGAAGTGAACTTGCTGACTGATAAACAACTCTCTAAACACAGCTGCTAATGACTAGCCCTGATGTGCTATTTACTGTTTAGTCTGACAGGATTTCTCTCTGCTCTAGGAATGGGTGACAGCTACAGATATTAGAGTGACCCTCAATCGTCTGAACACATTTGGAGATGAAGTTTTCAATGATCCAAAAGTTCTCAAGTCTTATTACTATGCAATTTCTGATTTTGCTGTGGGTGGTAGGTGAGTAGACAATAAAACCTCTGTGCTTATTGAAAGCTTTTGGTCAGGATTACTTCAGAGTCCTTTAAAACCTTGATTATCCTCACATGGTATGTTAGGCTCCAGTCTTAGACTTAGTCTGTCCTAAACCAAAGATGTAGTGGACTGAATCTTTGCCTCTTGTCCTCTCACTACAAGTCGTGGTGAAGTCTCTCTCCTTCTTTCTTGTAAATGCCCTTGTTTGAAAGTCCTCAGTGAGGTCTCCCTGAGCTGCTGCTTCTCCAGGCTGAACAGCAGCAGTTGTGTTCTCAGTCTTGTGACCTTCAAATTTGTCTTGTCTCAGATTTTTCAGAGCTGGGCTTTGTCTTTAGAACTGAAATCTTGTTTCTTGTCTCTTATTAACCAGATGCAAATGTAATGGGCATGCGAGTGAGTGTGTGAAGAACGAGTTTGGGAAGCTGGTCTGCAACTGCAAACACAACACCTTTGGGGTAGACTGTGAAAAGTGTCTTCCTTTCTTCAATGACCGTCCGTGGAGGAGAGCCACAGCAGAGAGTGCCAATGAATGCTTGCGTATGTGCCACCATGCTTGATAGAAACACCTCTTGTGGGTTGGATCTCCTGCCTCTTGGTATCCAGAAGCTGGTCCCGTGTCATTTTAAGTTCTCTTGGTTGCAGTTAGCCAGTGTTAAGGACCATTCTGGTGGTTTCATGGTGCTCCTGGTCATTCCGCTCCTGTCATGTAAGGAGCTTTCTGGTAGATCCTCAGAAAGGGACATCTCAATCCTGGCAGAGGATGGAAGTGACCTTTAGGAAAGAGGAGCACCTTAAAAATGTACAAACTTCTGCTTTATGGGAGTCATATGATTAAAAAAAAAAGTCTATGTTTAGAATGCTGGAGTTTAATTGCACTTTCAAAAGCTCCTCATCTATCGTTGACTTGACTTCCTCTTTTTTTGGATTATTGTTTTTACAGTTACTTGTTGACTGTTTCATCCAATTCTGAGGCTGTTGCAACAGCTTTGTGACCAAGCACCAGTTTATTTTGCTTGATTTTTGTGTTACAGACCACAGCTCCTGGTAGTTTACTTTATGGGGAAGCTTTTTAGAAAGAAAAGCTTTCTTCCTGTCTGACCTCCTGGTGCATTGATCCATCCCAGCTGTCTGGCCAAGACCTTCACCTTCCCTTGACAGGCCGGTGAAGCTTAGAACTTCTTCTCCCTAGACAGAGGGCATCTGTAATCTGTCTACATCCAGGGGAGAAGCCTTCCTTGCAGCAGAGAGCCCTCATCTTTGTTTTCTCATGCTTGTTTGGATGGCCAATATTGGAGCTGCCGTGTGGGAGGGTGGAATTTCCACTCCCAACATGGGAGTGGGGTAGAAAGGGCTGGTTTTGTTCTGGCTGTAGGTGAGAAAAGCCTGTTCCATCATTACAGCCTTGCTTCCCTCCACCCCGTTTAACCACCACAGTAACTGTAACATGCTTTCTCCTTTTTCTGCTCTGTGTGGGGGTCTTGGGACAGTTAAAGGCTCCCCCCCCCAGCTCCCCTACAACTTAACAGCCACCTTTGCTTGGCAGGCATTGTGACAGTGGGGGCATTTACCAGCCGTGCCCTTGTCTTTGCAGAGTGCGACTGCAACGGGAGGTCGGAGGAGTGTTACTTCGACCCCGAGCTCTACCGCTCCACCGGCCACGGGGGCCACTGCCGGGGCTGCTCAGATAACACCGACGGTGCCCACTGCGAGAGGTGCCGGGACGGCTTCTATCGCCTGGACAGCCAGGAGGGCTGTCTGCCCTGCAGCTGCAACCCTGTCGGTGAGTGCTGACACAAAGTGCTGCTGCTGCTTGCCACCTTCCATGCACAAAAGCTGGCTATTATATCAGTGAATTGCAAATTATGGAGTAACTACAGGGGTTTTTTTTTCCATTCTTCCTTTTTTCCATTCTTCCTTTTTTCCATTCTTCCTTTTTTCCATTCTTCCTTTTTTCCATTCTGCCTTTTTTCCATTCTGCCTTTTTTCCATTCTGCCTTTTTTCCATTCTGCCTTTTTTCCATTCTGCCTTTTTTCCATTCTGCCTTTTTTCCATTCTTTTTCTCTCCCACCTCAATCCTCCTTCCCCAAAACATTTCTTTGGTTGAATTTTCATTTAAATTACCTTTGGAACTAATTAGGATTGGGGTAGATGTTTCACCTCTGCAGCACTTACTACTTCAGGTGTGTTATGAAGCTAAAATTTTATTTTAGTTTTCTATTTTTTTTTTGTTTCTCCCCACAGCAGTCTGTGTTACTCTGGACACTCCCAGTACTAAAGAGATCCTTTCAATTCTTAATAAACAAGATGATGTTAGTGGATATTTCTGGAAGTTTTTCATACTGAAGAGTTGTAGTGAATTTTAGCTGCATCAGTTTCCTATACTGAGTATCCAAGCACTATAAATACAAACCAGCGACACCTTAAACAAGAGGGGGGGTGGGGATGAAAAAAGCAAGGTAAACTCCAAAAAGTGTAGTTAAACCCTTTTTAAATAAAAGGAAAAACAAACAAAAAAAAAAAGACCGTGAAGTCCGAACTGAAAAAATACTGATGGGAGAGCAAATCTTCTGTTATTAAGGGAACCATTTGATCTGTGTGGAGCCATCCCATAACTGCCAACAAATAAGGGGGAAGGAGACAAAAGGGGAACAGATAAGATGTGATGTGATGTTCCAAAATAGAGTAGCTGGAATAAGTAATTGCTTGCAGCATGCCCTAAAAGCAGCCGGTGAGAGGTCTGCCAGGCTATGTCTCCTGGCTAATTTGGTCCGAGTTGTACAGTTGTGGAAGTTTTGACCAAGAAAGGTCTCTTTCTTCCTCCATTTGCTCTTCCAGATCTTCATTTCAGAACTTGTTTTAAATTAAGGATGAGGTCTGCTGTCAGCTCTGTCCTTGTGTCAGACCTTACTTTAAGAGGAACTGAGGTTTGGTGGCAGCTAAAATGGTAGAGAAGAATAAGGGAGGTGACGTAGGTGTTTAAGGACAAATTTCAAAGTGCTTTGTAACTTAGCCACCAGCTTGTATCCTGTTGCATGCTGGTCTTTGGGCCATATTTGAGGCCCCTGGAGAGCTTTAGATTGCTATTTTTTGTCCAAGTACTGTTTTTTTTCCTAAATAATCATAAGTGGTGCTGTGAAAGGAATTTGAACTTTGACTGTATTTGGTAAAGGTTTTGTGAGTTCTTCTGTCCAGCCTAATCACCCTGTAAATCTTCACTTTGCATAATCTTCTGGTGTGGATTGAAGTGGAAAGAAGCAACTAATTCTGTATATTAAAATACTTTTCTCTGGGGAGTTAACTAGTACAGTTCTGACAAATCCAAGGCTGCAAGCTGCACCAGTGCTTGGTAGGAAGCTGCTTTGTTTGCCCTGGATTAAAAAACCCTAGGTTTTGTGTGTGTCTGATTGAACAGAACAATACCAAAGAAGATGTCCTTCCAAAAACCAAGAGTTTATCAGGTTTGATACATGCCTCCTTGCTCCATGGAGGGGGGAGTAGTCTTTAAATTTACTTTGGGAATCAAGGGAGGAAATCAGGGCATGAAAGGGAGAGGTCAAGATACCCCCTGGCAAAGGGTAGGTGGGTTGTATGAAGAACACAAGGGATTCAGGGAATCAAATCTCAGAAATGGTGCATTGCAGGGTAAAACTGACACAAGGAGCATGCAAAGGTAGCATTGGGGATGAAACTGGAATAAGGATAAGACTGCAATTTGAAGTAAAAATTATATAAAAAATGTTGGTTGTTAGGCATATTTAAAGCTGAATATGTGGTTTGGAAGTGTAGGTAACAATTCATCTCTAGAGCTGCTAGGGAAAATCCCTATGAACTAGAGGTGAGCTGTCACTGGCTTGAAGCTGTGCTTCCCACTTTCTTTTGCCATACTTTTCGTGTGTTTTGTGAAGTTGAAAAAGTTGCAGTGTAATAGGTTTGGAGGGTTGTGCTGAGGTGCCTGTCACTGCTCTCTCCTCAGGCTCCCTCAGCACACAGTGTGACAGCTATGGCCAGTGCAGCTGCAAACCCGGGGTGATGGGTGACAAGTGTGACAGGTGCCAGTCAGGCTTCCACTCCCTCTCTGAAGCTGGGTGCAGGTAAGGGCCACCACTGCTCTCTGAAATCAGAACTGAGTGTCTTCTTGAAGGTTTCTTTCCTTTTAATGAGGTCTTCTCTTCCCTGGCTCTTTCAGGCCCTGTTCCTGCAATGTGGCAGGCAGCACAGGGGAATGCAATGTGGAGACAGGACGGTGTATGTGCAAGGACAATGTTGAAGGCTTCCACTGTGAGAGGTGAGTTGTTCTTGTGAGTTTTATTTCAAGAATGAGAAACATTTGAGCGATTGCCTGAGGGTAAGCATCAGGGAAATTAATTTTCTTCCCTTCCCATTCTCAGATGCAAACCTGGATTTTTCCATCTGGATTCCTCCAACCCAAGAGGCTGCACCCCCTGTTTCTGTTTTGGACACTCTTCAGTCTGCACGAATGCCATCGGCTACAGTGTTTACAGCATCACCTCCAGCTTCCAGTTTGGTAAAGTTGAGCTTTCCTCTGTATCTTGGGTTGGGTTGTAGACTCAAGTCAGAAACCATTAAAAAAGAAGCCCTGCTCCTTCTTCCCTGTGCAATATGGGCAGGCAGGTCCAGGATCCCTGCTTTGGAGGTGCTGAGTTACTGCTGGAGCTACTGGAAGCTTTGTGGTTGCCTGTTAGGGAGGAGCAAATTCACAGCTAGTGCCTTGGCCACCCAGTGCTAACACACACTGTGTAGGTGCAAGCAGGAACTGTAAATGTGAAACTTCTGTAGCTTGAGAGAGATGCTTTCAAGAGGATGTTTTCTTAATTTTAGAACAAATCATGAGTTTCTGATAGAGAAAAATTATGATCATTTTAGATTTGGTGTTTATGTGACTGAGTAAAAGATGGTCCTGTTTCCACTGGGTCTGTAATCCCTGAAGAAATATTTTTCCTTTGAATGTTTTCATGTTACTTAGTCTGAAATTAACAGCTTTGAAAATAAAAATTCTACTGGAGAACAATTTGTATAAAGGTGAAACTCAAATCTAGCTGTGTGGGACTGTAGGGTTCTCATCCCCACTTAAGCTTTTCAGAAGAGGGAATTTTGAATAAGATCTGAGGATTGGCACTGAAGTGAGAGATTGAAGTTGGAAAGATGAGGTTTGCTGTCTGTGTTCTTCTGCACAGCTGCTTTCTGAGGTCTGTTAGTGTTGGCATACTCTCTGTAGGTTAGTTGTACTTGAGCAGAGTGCAGTATGACCTAAGAAATGTGTGCAGAGCTCTGTTCTCAAAGGGCACTAATTGTTTGATTTTTCAGGAGTGGACGAGTGGCAGGCTGAGCAGCGTGATGGCTCTGAAGTCTCTCTCCAGTGGAGTCCAGAGACCCAAGATATTTCTGTTATCTCAGACACCTACTTCCCCATCTACTTTGTTGCACCACGTAGGTCATCTGAGAAACAAGGTTGCTGTGCTACCTGTGCCTTTTCTGTTCTGTCCCTAAATGTAAGGCTTTTTCCCCTTTCAGGCAAGTTCTTGGGCAACCAGGTTTTGAGTTATGGGCAAAACCTGACCTTCTCCTTCCGTGTGGACAGACGAGATACTCGCCTCTCTGCAGAGGACCTGGTGATGGAAGGAGCTGGGCTGCGAGTGTCAGTGCCACTCATTGCCCAGGGCAATCCCTACCCCAGTGAGAATGCAGTCACCTACACCTTCAGGTGAGAGGACTTTCTAGGTGGGATGGAATTTAGCCTGTGTACCCTCGGCCTCTAAGCTCTTGAGCTTTAGTTTTAGATTGGAAGAGCAGTTTCACCAGCTTCATTTGAAGCTCACTGTCTGTTGTAGTTGCACAAGTGTTGCAATAGCATCCTGCTGTTGGAAAGTGTGCAGTGAAAGGGCCCAGCTGTTCACATCCAAAAGTTCTGCCACTGGCTTTTCTCCACAGGCTTCATGAAGCCACAGATTACCCATGGAGGCCTGCTCTTACAGCATTCGAGTTCCAGAAGCTTCTTCAAAACTTGACTTCCATCAAGATCCGTGGGACATACAGTGAGAGAAGTAAGTCTCTGGGCAAACCCTTTCATCTGGTGCTTTGGTTGCTTTATTGTAGGTGATAAATAGCTGTAGCAGCCTGTACCAATTGCTCTTAGCCTGGTCTTCCTATGTAACAGCTTCTCTGAGCCCTGCTGGAGAGGAGCTGGGGGAGACAGGCACTGTATTTCCGGTGTCTGGAAACGAAGCAGCCACCACCTACCATTTCTGTGCTTCTAAATGGGGGGATTTTGCTGAGTTGCACAGCCAGTGTCTTCCAAATTGGCAGAAATACATAGCACGGTTCTGAAGGACACAGTAGAAGAGATGTAGGGAGCTCAGAAATTTTGGCCTCAGTTTCTGCCCCATTGTTTACCGGTCTTGGCATGACAGATAGAAACAAGGTCTTGAAAGCACTGCCTGTGCTGAACTTGGGGGGAAGTTCCCTCTGGTGAGAGCTTATGAAAGTTGGGCATGAATTAGGAGCAAAAACATTGGATGTGATATGAAGGAGGATTTTTGCAGAAAGATGCAAAGGATGGTTTTGCATTCGGGGAAGGTGGGAAAGCTGCAAGTGTTTTCAGTTAGAGATGGCTTATAAAGAGGAGTTTGAGGTTTTGAAATGTAGGGGAGAAAAGGTGCGGAGCAAGACCTCCCCTGAGAGCTGTAGATGCCAGTAATATGCAGGAGCTGAGACTCTGCTCAGGGCTCTGGGGCTTGTGTGGTGGGACAAACACCCTGCTCTAAGTTAAAATCAGCTAAGTTGTGTACAGGCTCAGTTCTGCTCCAGGGGAAGGGGCTGGGTGGGGGGAAGGGGCTGGGTGGAGAGGAGGGAGGGAGCTTTCAAATGCCAGACAAAGGAATGGCTTAAGATAAATAGCTGAAGAGTTTGCCCTGAGGCAGAGTTTGCAGATACTGTGTTGGAGACTATATTAAAGAGATGGTCTGTTCTCCTTAGAAAGAAAGGAACTGATTCTGGTGTTTGATTTGGAAATGGAAACCACATGCATGTGCAATGGAACTTTAACTGACTGTACTTGCTCAAAAGCTCAAGTCCTCCTCTTTATTCCCAATTTCCCTGCCTTGCCTGTGCCCTATGTGAGCTATAGTGCACGTTTAGCCATCTGCTTAAACCTTCCTGGAGGGTTTTAGTTCTCAATTCCCCTTACTAGCTGTGAGCATCCACTTGTCCATCTCTGGTACCCTTTGTATGTGTGTTTGGTGATGTGACAATGAAAGCCTTTGTGCTTACAAAGCATTTCCCCTCTTGGTGCTTTCTAGGTGCTGGCCACTTGGATGATGTTACCATTACAAGTGCTCGCCCTGGGGCTGGTGTTCCCGTGGCCTGGGTGGAGACCTGCTCCTGCCCTTTGGGCTACGAGGGGCAGTTCTGTGAGCGCTGCTCCTCTGGCTACCGGCGAGAGACACCCAACCTGGGGCCCTTCAGCCCCTGTGTGCCTTGTACCTGCAATGGGCACAGTGAGACCTGTGAGCCCGAGACAGGTAAGAGAATCATAGAATCAGACTTGGAAGGGACTTTCAAAGGTCACCTAGTCCAACCCCCTGCAGTGACAGGGACATCCTGCACTAGATGAGGTTGCTCAGAGCCTCAGCAAGCCTGGCCTTCAATGTCTCCAGGGATGGGCCCTCCGCCACCTCGCTGGGCAGCAAATTCCAGTGTCTCACTGCCCTCATGGGGAAGAGTTTCTAATGTCTAACCTAAACCTTCCAGTCACTGCCCCTTGTCCTGTGTCTCCCTGCCCTGGCAAACAGCCCCTCCCCAGCTTTCCTGCAGCCCCTTCAGGCACTGGGAGGCCACTGTGAGGTCTCCCCACAGCCTTCTCTTCTCCAGCCTCAACAGCCCCAGCTCTCTCAGCCTGATCATCTTTGTGACTTTCCTCTGGAACTTCTCCAACAGCTCCATGTCCTTCTTGTGCTGAAGGTATCAGAGCTGGATGCAGTAACTCCAAGGGGGGTGAGGGTACAGAGTAAAGCGGCAGAACCACCCCTCTCCACCTGCTGGCCACAGCTCTTGTGGTGCAGCCCAGGACACAGTTGGCTTCTGGGGCTGAGTGCACACTGTTGGCTCATGTCCAGCTTTTAAGAGGGTCTGATAAAACAGGGAGCAGCAAGAGAGTGTTTTTTTCTGGGTTGGATGGTGAAGTAAAAGCCCTGTTCCTCTCTATTCCAGGTGTGTGCAGCTGTAGGGACAACACAGCAGGGTCTCACTGTGAGAAGTGCAGAGATGGGTATTACGGAGATGCAACAGCAGGCACAGCCTCAGACTGCCAGCCCTGCCCCTGCCCAGGCACCTCCAGCTGTGCTGTTGTGCCCCACACAAAGGAGGTTGTTTGCACCAGCTGTCAGACTGGCACTACAGGTGTGTTCCTACCCAAAAAAGTCTTCTTTATTATTATTATTTTTTTTAATGTATGTATATTCAAACCCCATGCCTGTGAAAATGTGTCTCTTGCCTGTTCTGGGGCTCTGACTGCACTGAGCAGAGCTGAAACTTGCTGTGTCTTCTACTTCAAATGCTTCTCCCTCTTGTGGGAGCCTCTGTGGGTTCTTGTCTCTTGGGAACAAAGAGAAACAAAGGATTAACCTGTGCAAAGTCTGACTGTTTCTTTGCTATGTAGGTGAGCCACGCTGACTTGCAGTAGAACTCTGTTAATTGCACAGTTCTGGAGAGATTTAAAAATGCTAGGAAGGCAGCTGGTACTGAAATAAAATTAGAAGATGGAGTTTGCCAGCCAGAGGCACTGCAGGAAGCTTGTGGGGAGGGGCAGTGCCCTCCCTATGTCCTAGGAAAGCTGCTCACTAACTGCCTGAAAGATACAAGGCCAAGTTTATGCTCAATAGTTTAAAGTATGTTACCAAGTATATATCTTAGCAATAAACTGTGAAGTCCAGGCATGTGGCTGAAGCCTCTCTGCTTCTCTGCACAAGAATTTCTTGTCTCTTGCTGCCTTCTCAGGGTGTGAGCGGAAAGGTGATTGAAAAGAGGATTTTTGTGTACAAAAACTGCCAAGGAAGCAGAACTTGCAGCTGTCTGGGGAGGTCAGGTCTCCAGTAAGTGTAGGGAGCTGCTGAGTTGGATGCTTTGGTGGCTGCCCATAGAGGTTTGGCAGATCTCCTTGGCAGTGGGATTTGCTGGAACTGCCACACTCCATGAAGCTCTGCCTGCTTGAACTCTTAAACTGACAAAAGATTACGAGGAGTAGGTTTGGCTTAAAGGGGCAGGAGTGGAAAAAAAGAGCTGAAATAATAAAATGCAAAATTTCAGAGGCGAAGAAGTTTACATTTAGGGATGGGGAGGGAATCAGATTCACATGTGGTTTCTTGCACCTTTCTGGTACCAACAGAAGGATGAAAGAGGGGGAAGCTGGAGAGTTTAATTCTCAGAAGGGACTACAGAGATGAGATGGCAACAAAAGGCTTTGTAGTGCAACGTGTGTTTCTGTCATGTGCCAGGTAAGAGGTGTGAGCTGTGTGACGATGCCTATTTTGGAGATCCACTGGGTGAAAATGGTGCAGTGAGGCCCTGCCGCCTCTGTCAGTGCAATGACAACATCGATCCCAACGCTGTGGGCAACTGTGACCGCCAGACAGGGGAGTGCCTCAAGTGCATCTACAACACTGCTGGCTTCTACTGTGACCGCTGCAAAGATGGCTTCTTTGGGAACCCCCTGGCCCCAGATCCGGCTGACAAGTGCAAAGGTGGGAACTGGTTCCTTGTATGTTTAAAAATGATCCTGTCCTCTAGAGCTGCCACTTGCTGATGTGTTGTTAGGACACAACATCGGGCTTTTCATGCCTGTCAGCAGCAAGGTGCGACTTTGTCCTGCTTTGCTGCTTGCAGCTTGCTAAAATGCTGTGTTGGTATGCACTTGATGCTATTGAAGCAAAAGCATTATGTAACATAAGCTGGGATGCCATGTGTTTTCAGTCTCAGCCCATTTGGGGACTGGCTAGCAGAGAACCAACACTGCCTGTAACTTTTTCTGAATATTTTTCCATCCTTTGTATTTTTGCAGCTTGTCACTGCAACCCCTATGGCACTGTGAATCAGAGGACAAGCTGCAATCAAGTGACAGGGCAGTGCGAGTGTCTGTCTCACGTCATGGGAAGGGACTGCAGTGCCTGTGAGCCAGGCTTCTTCAACCTCCAGAGTGGACGTGGCTGTGAGAGGTGACAGTCATCTTGGATTAGGGTGCAGAACCTTGTTTTGGGTGGTTGGTGTTTGTCTTGCATAAGAATGTGACGATTGTTGCCAGTAATGGTGTGTGTTGGGTGGGGAGGAGCAGCAGTCAGGGATGGGCTTTGAAGGCTGTACAAAAAGCCTAACTTATAAATAACTTCAAATTAGGGTTTTAAATAGAAAAGTGCCACATGATCAATGTAGCAGAGGCTCATGGGTTCTTTTTTTAGTGCAGACGCCAAGTGACCTTGCCTGTTTTATCAACATGGCAAGAAAAGTGACTTTTGGCAAATACAAGTGTTGAGCTGTGCTTGCTGGGGCTCCTGTGTCACTGCCTGACGTGTGACTGTCCCTCCCAGGTGCAACTGCCATGCGCTGGGCTCCACCAATGGGCAGTGTGACATCCGAAGTGGGCAGTGTGAATGCCAGCCTGGTGTCGCCGGACAGCGCTGCGATAGGTGTGAGGTCAACCACTTTGGCTTCAGCTCTGAGGGCTGTAAACGTAAGTCTGAGAGGCTGGAACCAGCCAGGTGGGAGAGGATGTTGGATATAACCACTTCTTAGTCTTGTCTTGCAACTGTCCTTTTTCTTAATGTTAAATCACTGCACAGCTATTCTGCAGATGGACTGAATATACACATTGTTGTCTTGAGGAACAACAAATCTTTTAAACGTTATTGAAAACCAGGACGCTCCAAACTTTCCTCCTCAATGTTCCTGTCCATGAAGAGCAGAGAAATCAACTACAGTTGGTTACAGTGAAATTGGTGTAGAAAGTTCCAGTGCTTTGTGGTAGAGGCAATAGCAGTACTGTGAATATATGCAGTTGTGTCCAGCTAGACACAGTGCTCAGCTGTGTGTAGAAAAGCCCTGATGGGATGTAGATTGGAAGAGGGGGAGATTCAGGCTGGAGATAAGAAAGAAATCCTTTACTGTGAGGGTGAAGAGGTTGCCCAGAGAGGTTGTGTATGCCCCCTTCCTGGAGGTGTTTAAGGCCAGGCTGGATGAGGCATTGTGGGAGGTGTCCTCACCCATGGCAGGGGGGTTGGAACTAGATGATCTTTAAGGTCCCTTCCAACCCAAACTATTCTATGATTTCTATGATGGGATGGGCTTGTGCCCTGCTGTTGCTGTGGATGTTTTGGAATATTGATGGTATGCTCTTATACTGTGGGTTTTTAGGGTATTTTTGCCTCTCTTCTGGTCTGACTGAGGTTTGACTTCCCACAGCCTGTGACTGTGACCCCGAGGGCTCGCGGTCCCTGCAGTGCCAGGGGGATGGTCGGTGTGAGTGCAAGGAAGGCTTTGTGGGGACCCGCTGTGACCAGTGTGAGGAGAATTACTTCTACAACCGCTCCTGGCCAGGCTGCCAGGAGTGTCCACCCTGTTACAGGCTGGTGAAAGACAAGGTAAGGCCACCAAGGCCAGTGTTTGTACTGCTGGAGACAGGAATGCATGGCTGCTTGAGCAGCAGCTTTTACACCCATGTCTGGCTGATGTTTACTGAAAACAAAGAAGTTCAAGGAACTTTTTGCAGTGTCTCAGCTGTGCTTTTGTCCCTCTCATGTAGGTGGCAGAGCAACGAGAGAGGCTGCAGGAGCTGGAAAATCTTATAGCAAACCTGGGAACAGGAGAAGACACTGTAACTGATCAAGCCTTTGAAGAGAGGCTGAAGCAGGCAGAACGAGATGTCATGGAGTTACTCCAGGAAGCACAAAACAGCAAAGGTGAGCTGACCTGAGCAGGCATAGTCCAGCAGGAAATCAGCTCCTTGCCTGGTGTTCCTGTTCCCTTTGAGCACAGTGTATTTTACTTCAAGTCTGTGCTTTGCCTTGAGACAGATGGCCATTTGGGGTAGCACTGAGACTGTGTGTTACTACCTAGACAAGGATGACTCTGATTTTATCCTGTTCTCCCAGTGCTCTTTGTACACACAAAGGTTTGCCTCAAGCTGTGCACCTTTGTGTTTTGTGCTGCTCTCCAGATGCAAAGGAGAGTTTTACTTTTAAACAAGCAGGCAGCTTTGCAATGTACTTATTTATAATGCTTACAAATTTGTTCAGACATCTTGGGATTAATCAGTTCTTGTTGGGGTGTCATCAGTGGTGAGAATTATTGTTCCAATGCCTTGTAACTCTTTCTGTGAAGACATTTTTCCTGATATACAATATAAAGCTCCCCTGGGCAACTTGACACTATTTCCTTTCACCACTTACTAGCTAGGAGAAGAGACTGACCACCCACGACTACACCCTCCGTTCAGGGAGTTTTAGAGAGTGAGATCTCCCCTCCTTTTCTCCAGCTCCCTCAGCTGCTCCTGGCAATACTTGTGCTCCAGACCTTTCCTCAGCTCTGTTGATTAATACACAAAATCCCCCATCAGAGTCTGTTCCAACACCCAGCTGGATTGTCTTATTAGTAGTTAATGACTTAGTTTCTCATGTTTGGTACATTCTGATGGTAACTTTCATCTCAAATTGAGTGATTTATGAAATAGCTTTGCTGGTCGCCTTTCAGTAGGGGATTAACCTATCAATGCATTGCCTGCAGAGATAAGCTGCGTCTCCAGCTTATTTTTTTGCTTTTTTCTTCCTCTTTTTATATCATATACTTCAGATGTAGATCAGAGCCTCATGGATCATCTCAAAGACATCAACAGCACCCTCACGAGTCAACTCAACAGGCTGAGGAACATCCAGGGCACAGTGAGGGAGACAGAGAACCTGGCTGAACAGGCCCGAGTGCGGGTGGAGGACACAGAGGACTTGATCACCTTAGCTTCTGATATGCTGGAGAAGGCAAAGATGGCAGCTGACAACGTGGTGAGTGTGCTGCCAAAATCCCATTGGGCGGGAGAGTACCTTTCCTTTCTCTGCCCTCTAGTGTTTCTCTGCTTATTCTCCCTCTCATACAGCATATTTGTGGAAATACCTTCTCACCAGTATCTGTCATAGGTAGTGTCTAAGCCCCTGCCCAAAGAAACCAATATATTCATGCCTGAATAAATATCAGCAGCTTTGTTTTTGAGGGATAACCCGTGGTGGGAACTGCATAGGCTTGGGGAAAAAACCCACAGAAGTCAGCAGCAGGTTAGATGTATCTCTTAAGCATTTAGTGAGGCACTGAAACAGATTTCCCCAAGAGGTGGTGGATGCCCCCATCCCTGGAGACATAAAAGGCCAGGTTCAATGATGCTCTGAGCAACCTGATCTAGTGCAGGTTGTCCCTGGCTCACTGCACAGAGTTGGACTAAATAGCCCTTGAAGCTCCCTTCCAACCCTGTGATTCTATGAACAAAGAGCTTTAAGTTTTATTTTTTCTTTCCTTTTTTTCCAGTCCATTACACCTCTGGCGCCAAGTGGGGACCCCAACAACATGACACTATTGGCAGAAGAGGCCCGTAGGCTGGCTGAAAGGTAGGCTGTGGCAGCCCCCATCAGGGCCCTGCTCTTCCCTACAAGGGGAAGCAAAATTTAATTTGCTTGATATAAAAATGTATGTCCTTTGAGTAAGAGGCTGGTACCATGGATTCGTGTCCATGAGTCACTAAGGGCAAACACTAGGTGTGTGAGTGAGGGGACACCTACAACCGGCAGTGCCATTCAGGTGATCTCATGGCACTGCTGGAGTGATGTCTTGATTGTAGAGATGGTCTCAAACTCCATCTTCCAGTGCAAATGTGGATGAAGGAAGGAGAAAGTAAGAGAGAATAAAATCAGGTACTGAGGATAGAAACCAGTGTCTGATAGTTCTAATGGTGTCACTTTTCTTCTGTAATCTTGTCCAGACACAAAAAAGAAGCTGATGAGATCGTTCGCATTGCCAAGGCAGCAAATGATACTTCCACAGAAGCGTATCAGCTGCTGCTGAGAACTCTGGCTGGGGAAAACCAGACTGCAAATGACATTGATGAGCTCAACCAGAAGTGAGTCAGTAACTGAAAATTGGTTTGATTTCCTGGCTTTAGAGCAGTGTTTAAAGCCAAGGTGCCTCCTGTGATGTTGTACGGTTTGCATCTTAAAGGAGTTATCTTTCCATTTCTTAGCCTCTCTACTGCCTTTGTACCTCCAGCTCTACAAAAAAAAAAAGTAATATAACTGGATCTTTGGGGTTTTTTAGGTATAATCAAGCAAGGAACATCTCTCGAGACCTAGAGAAACAGGCCAACAAGGTGCTTGCAGAGGCAGAGGAAGCTGGAAACAAAGCCCTGCAGATCTATGCTAATCTCACCAGCCTACCTACAGTGGATTCCACGGGGCTAGAGGTATGCACTGGAAGCACCACACACAGTTTTCTGAAGATCAGAGAGGACCAAGTGTTATACCTTACCTTTATGGTTCCAGTAGTATTCTGTTAGATCAGTGTGAATAATACTGTGGAATTTTTTCCATCTTAAGCATAATCCAGACTTGTACGCTTCAGTTCTTATGCAAGAGACCTGCTTGCAGGAAAATAAATACATAAATTCCCACATCCCCCAATCTCTAAAGGGAAAAAGAAGTGAAATGGTGTTTGCCAAACATCTTGGCTCAAACAGGGAAGTGGAGACATTTCAATTCCTTCTGAAGCATGCAGAACTTCTCCCTCTCCTGTGTTTGCTGTAGCACAGGAGATTTTCTTGCACACCAAATGGCTTGCAACCTCTGTCCTTCATTGCACCATCCACGGTGGTGGTCAGAGATCTGAAGGCAAAGTTAGAATGGTAGTTGTAAGAGATAAGGAACTCTCATAGCTTCTGCCTGTTTGATCGTTGGAAACTGTTTCATGTTTTGTTACCCGTTCAGAAATTCTTTAAAGTTCAGGAATCTGCATTTGTTCGTGATTTCCATCTGCAGAATGAAGCAAATAAAATCAAGAAGGAAACAGAGGAGCTAGATCAACTAATTGCCAGGAAGCTGAAGGATTATGAGGACTTGAGAGAAGATATGAAAGGAAAGGAGCTGGAAGTGAAGAACCTTTTGGAAAAAGGGAAAACAGAGCAACAGGTCAGTTCTGTTTTGTGCAAGCTCTTGTCCTCTGTGAAAAAAACTAAGGGAAAACAGCTTGGTGGCCAGTTAGGAAAGATTTGCTCTTACTCAGTCTTAACTTAGCACTCACTGTTTGTTACTTACAAGAATGGTAAGGAATGTTTGTTACTTACAAGAGTGGTTCTGGAAAGGACCCACCAGAAGCTGGTAAAAGCTGTGGCATTGAGGTGGTATGGGAGAAGAGGGGGTGTTTGCCAGGGTGGTGATGTCTTTGTATTCCAAAAGTACCTAAAGTCTCCTGCTCTCAGAGGAGACATTGCCACTCAGCAAGGAACATGGTTCTGTGTGGGGTTGGTGTTTCTGGCTGAGCCATACATTTTGGTACACCTGGATGGTCACCCTTCAGAAGGTGAGTGTGTGTTGGTGTATGCCATGTCTCCTCAGACTGCAGACCAGCTCTTGGCTCGAGCAGATGCGGCGAAAGCCCTGGCTGAAGAAGCTGCTCGGAAGGGCAATGGGACACTGCAGGAAGCCAACACCATCCTCAGCAACCTGAAAGGTAAAGAGAAAGCACTTGCAGTGAATCCCTCCATTCTGCTGTGACTGGTCAGTGGGTAGTAGGGTACTCACTTAATCTGGCTGTGCTATTGCTAGTACCTGGGTGGGTGTTGGGTGGCTTCTTTCATAGACTCATAGAATTGCCTTTGAGATCATCTAGTCCAGTCTGATTATGACTTTTTTTTTTTCATCTTTAAATTAAAAATGTTTTTAGAAACTAGAACTCTCCTTTCATTGAAGCTCCTAACTTAGTGTAGGAAGATGTATTGCAAGGAGGGCTACAATCATATAACCCCCCACCCAGTGTCAAGGTGGCAGCACCTGGGTAGATTAAGGAAACATTCAAGGCTTTAGTGGTGTGAGTGATGAGAACACATTTTGTCCTTTCTCAGACTTTGATAAGCGGGTGAATGATAACAAGACAGCAGCAGAGGAAGCACTGAAGAAGATCCCTGCCATCACCCAGACCATTGCTGAAGCCAACAACAAGACACGCCAGGCTGAGCTGGCCCTTGGCAATGCTGCTGCTGATGCCCGCGAAGCCAAGGCTAAAGCAGATGATGCTGAGAAGATTGCTGGTTCTGTTCAGAAGGTGAGTCTTTTGTGGTCCTCAGTTGTTTGGTGCAGGACTGCCTACACCCTTCTGTTGCAGTGTTTCCCAGTGAGCCCCCAGGTGCTTTCTGCCACCAGGGGATGCAAAATGTGGCACAACAGGAAATTGGTTGCATTTTGATGAAAAGAATTGAAGGAAGTTCTGCACCTTCACCACTTTTTTCCATCCTTTTCACCCTGCTGGCTGCAGAGTGCAGCTTCTACCAAAGCTGATGCTGACAAGACTTTTGCTGATGTGACGGGGCTGGCCAGAGAAGTGGATGACATGATGAAGCAGCTGCAGGATGCAGAGAAAGAGCTTAAGCGGAAGCAGGATGATGCTGAGCAGGACATGATGATGGCAGGCATGGTAAGTAGTGCTGGCAGGTGGCAGCAGGGCTAAGAAGGTGCCTTCTCCCTGCTGTCCTGGCAATGCAAACTTCTATTCCCCGGTGTCCCCCTGCAAAGGCAGCCAGAATTCAGCCTTTTCCAAGTTTGAAGTGGGAACAGAGACAAGAGATTAGAGAAGGAGCTTCTCTTGTGGTATGAGCAAAGTTTCCCTGAACTGTTGAGAAACAGTTCTCTTAATGCAACGCTGCCCTTTTGTTTTGGCTGAAACCCCACTGTAGCCTTAATTACTCTCTTTTAACATTTTCTTGGAAAATTCTGATGGGTTATCAGGGACCCCCATCCCAAACTAATCAGAAAACTCTTCTGAAGCTTGTCATTCTTTGCCAGCGCTGTGATAAGTATCTCAGTGCAGGAGAGAGAGGCCAGGGCTTTGTGTGACTCACTGCTTGGGCAGCTGGGAGGAGAGGAAAGGATGAAAAGGAGCGGCAAGGGCTCTTTAATCCCTGCAGCCTTTACTTTCATTTTTCAAACCCCACAGGCCTCGCAGGCTGCCCAGGAAGCAGAAGACAATGCAAGAAAAGCAAAGAACTCAGTGAACAGCTTGCTTGCTGTCATTAACGATCTGCTGGATCAATTAGGTAAGACTGTCCTTAGTGTACCTTCTGCCTTTGATTGTTTTCCAGCTGGGATGTGCTGATGTGGTGGCTCATCTGCTGGTGCTCTGCTACCAACCAAATGGGTCCTGTCACTTCTGGAAATGGAATTTGCAGGTTTTGAGCAAGGGTTGTGTTTGGTTTTTTTCCTCCTGGAGTGGCCTCAAAGCTTATGTGCAATTTGGGATACCAGTTTTCCATGTGCTGAGGTCAAGGGTACGATACATCTTTCCTCACATAGAGAGGGCCCATGGAGATCTCTGTCCAGGAATGGGCTCAGCTGTGTGAGCACCTAAAACCAATATGTTGAAGGTGTTTTGTTTTATTTTTAATTAACTTCAGTGTTTGCTTCTGGCATTTCAGGGCAACTGGAGACAGTGGACTTGAGCAAGCTGAATGAGATTGAGAGTACCCTCAACAGTGCCAAAGACCAGATGAAAGAGAATGATCTGGACCAGAAAGTGTCTCTCCTTGAAAGAGAGGCCAGGAAGCAGGATGATGCCATCCAGGCCTACAACAGGGACATTGAGGAGATCCTGAAGGACATTAGTAACCTGGAAGATATCAAGAAGACCCTGCCATCTGGCTGCTTCAACACCCCGTCCATTGAGAAGCCCTAAGGATGCCCTGGGGGCGGGGGCGTTCCCCAGTGAGCAGTGGTTTGGCTATTGAGTGCCTTAACACACACATTGCCTTCTTCAGGTCCCTGACTGTCTGCTGCTCGCAGCCACTGTTTTCTTTTCAAATCAGGATAAGATGAAAGATTTTTTTTTTGTTGGTTTTTTTTTCTTTTTTTTTAAGAGAAGCAAGTTAAATATCCGTCTTTGGGCATGAAAGGATTTTTTTTTTTTTTTTAAATACAAACTGTCTCCCTGAGCACTCCACCTTGGCCCCTCTCTGTTTCCCTTGGATTAGCGCAAGGATGGGAGATGCTCTGGACTCTTCACACTGTGGTTCAGAAGTAGCCATGTGAGCTGCACGCAGCCAGGCAAGACTAACCCTGCCTGCTCTCCTCTCTTCTACAAAACCCTTGATCCCAGAGCTCTCTGTCCCTATGAAGGAAGGGGATGGCTACCAAAGTGTTACTGTAATGGCCAGTATAGCTGCACTCGTTCACATCCCTCTTCCCAACTTCTCACCCTGTGAATTTTTATTTTTTATTTTTTTAAATTGTTAACTAGTGGCCAATCTGACAGCATTGGTAGCCTTTGACAGAATAGGTGAAGCCTCTTTTCAGAATGCTTTATGTGATGATGTATGGCCCCTGAGAGGAGCTCTGTGGGGAGATTGATACTGGTGCAGTGGTGGGTGCCAGCCCTGCTCCTGGCTGGGGATGAGTTTTGGGTGCCTGCTGGGGAGTGTGGAAACTAGGAGCTGCATTCCCATCTGCAGGCGTTGCTGTGGAATTGAGAGAGGAATTTTAAATTTTTTTATTTTTCCATTAGGCTTTGAATGTCTAGTTGACAGCTCAGTTTGTCCAAGCAGCACAAGTCTTGCTGAAGAGGAGAGCAGCCTTCCAGAGTGCTCAGAGCTGTGCTGGTCACCATGCTTGGTGTCTTTGAGTGGGGAAGGAAGGGGAAGTACAAGTGGAAGTGAGAAGGGCTTTATCTCCCCATGCTTTTCCAGAAGGAGGATGGTGGTATTTTCATATCATGCTCTCACCTTCTGCCTGTTCATAAGCTGGTGGAAAGAGATGGAGTTTACCAGTGCCCTCCTTTCTTTCTGCCTATCCATCTCCCTGCTGTAGCCAAGTCACTGCAGCACAGGGACTTCAGGTCAGGCTCTGGTGGCAGTTCTGCCTTTCTCACTGCCACTACACTCCCTGGCAGGCTCCCTTCCCAGGTCAGTGCCCCCAAGCTGCTCACTGCTGCTGACTGGGAGCAGTGGGGAGCCCCTTCTTCTTCCTCTGTCCCTCTCTGAGATCAGAGCATCCTTTGTGGCTTCTTCCTTGCCTCGAGCCTGGTGCCTCTCTTTCCCCCCTCCTCCCCATCCCCCAAGAGATCAGTATATATCTATCCTTAAACACTATGCAACTTCCTATGTTTGCGTAGCGGGGAAGAAATTATTATCTGACACACACTGGTGCTATTAATTATTTCAAATTTATATTTTTTGTGTGAATGTGATTATTTCAGTTTGTTTTTTTGTTTTTTTTCAAATCATGATTATAGTGTGAGGAAGTCTCTTGTGTGTGTGTATGTGAGTGTAAATATACTCAGCCATGTTTCCAGAGTGGCACAGCTTGGCCTCCTCCATCTGCTTTCTCCTGCAGCCATCGGGGCATTGTGTTCCCTGGATCACTCCAGATTTATCCTTCCCACCTGCTTTCTTACCTCTCCCCTGTCCTCAACCCTGCTGTGGGCATCACCCATAACCACTTTGCCCCTTGGGTGGGCACGTTCCAGCGCTGCTGCACAGTGTTGGCAGCACCCTGTTCTGTGTCCCATCTCCCAGAGGGACACAGGGGCAGGAGAGAGAAGGGACTGTGGTTTTGCAGCTGGGCTGTGAGGAGCTGTAGTGCTGTTGGCGGCCAGGTCTAGTGCTGGGGTAGTCAGAGAGATGGTTTTGGGGGTGTGTTGATAACCCAGTTTGAGGGTGGGAGGCTGGCTGCCCCTTCAGGGGAGTGTTCCCAGTCAACCCCACAGTTTTCCCTCCTCTTATACTCTCACCAGTTAGCAGCTGGGGATGTGCCCAGAGGAGAGTTACTGGAGGTGGGTGTCTGGCTCACCTCTGCCAAGGCTGGGGGAAGAGCAGATGCCAAGATGCACGTGTGCCCTGGCTGACCTCAGGCCTAAGGTTCTCCTGCTTCCTTCTCTATTTTATTTTTTATTTTCTCCCTTAAACTCTTTTTAACAGAAATTTATTTTTAAATAAAAATAAATCTTTATAAGTGACCTCTTAATCACTACTGCATTACAGCCATTATTCATTGTATAAGTCCAGTTATTTCTTTGAGGTGATGTGACGATGCGCCGGGTGCTGGTGGGTGCAGGGTGTCCCCTCCTCACCTCGCTCCTGACTCTGGCCCCTCAGGATGTGCCTTCACTCCAGCTTTTTGCCTTAATCTGTGGTCCTGCTGTCTGGGGCGGTGAACAAAATGCAACACTCACAGTTTTTATGTATAAAACAGTATTTCTTATTTATAATAAAGTCTGAATATTTGTAACCCCTTACACTTCGGCTTTCTTTGGATTATTGCTTTAGGACAGGGAAGCGTTTTTGGGGGGGGGAGTCTCAGTTCTAAGATTTGCCTCTTAATTAATCAGATGAGCTGGATTTGAGATGTTAGACAGTTTGGAAGTTCACCTGGTGGGCTGCAGGTGGCCACAGTGATTCTGGTTTCTCCCCACTGCTCCAGTGCTGTGGCTACAACGAACTTCATATGATGCTGTTTGAGCTGTGCTGCCTTCCTGGAAAGCACTGGGGGGAGTTTCTTTATGATATAAGGATAAAATAATGTGATAAAATATTTTCTGCTTTAAGCTGAACACAGGGAAAAGTATGGAGCCCCTGGGAAGAAGAACAAAAGCCTTGAATGATGAAGCTGAAATTTGTCTACTACTGGGAGCTGCTCTGTGTTGTTCCATGGATCCAATCTGACAGAACTTGGAGTAAATTTTCTGGAGTAATTTTCTGAATTAAGCAAGTTTTTAATGTCAGGATGGATTACCTTGATATGAGACTGGGCAGTTGTGCAGTCACACCTGTCTCACTGCTGCAGGCTGCATTTCTTTTATTTTTCTAATTATTTCCCTCAACATAATACACATCTCATTAACTTGGATCAGCATTAATCCCTTCTCAATTAGTAAGTTCTCATTTTTTAAATTTCAATTTGCCTAGCTTCAGCTTTTTGTTTTTCAGCCATAGTTACCCCTAATGCATTTATTTCCTAAAATTCCTTTTTTGTTTTTTTGGCTTGGATGCTGATGGGATCAAATCCCACTGGTGCAATTTTTAAGGATGAATCCATTATATCACATGAAATCCAAAGCATGAAACAGATTTTGTCTAGAAAAAGCACCCCATGAGTAAAAGCACCCTGGCTCCATCACAGGGAAGCCCAGAGAACCTGCCTGGTGAAGGCAAGATCCAAGTCCAGGCTTTTGATAGCACTGGCACAACAGAGTCCCAGGTTTTCTGTGTTGAGAAACAACTCGGGCTGAAAGAGGCTGGTGCTGAGCATGTGTGTGAGTGTGATGGTGGGAAGGACAGTGGGTGAGCAAACAGATAACGGCTTGAGATGAGCTGCTTCTCAACAGACCTCAAAGGAGAGGTGAGGCTGCCAGCAGAAGGAGCTCAGACTGGAGCTACAGGAGGATGTTACACATCAGAGTCCCTTGCAGAGTGAGGCTTGGGGGGTGCCAGGGATGAGCTGGGCATCAAGGGTTGTAAGGTCTCCTTCTCTGGAGACATTCAAACCCTGCCTGGCTGCCTTCCTGTGTGACCTGGCCTGGGTATTCCAGCTCCAGCAGGTGGATTGGACTGGGTGATCTCTTGACATCTCCAGTTTCTGACATTCTGTGATTCTGTGACAGCATCCTGGTAGTGTTCATATCTCATGAGCCTCCAAAATGGAGTTTATTCTTTGGTTACATCGATAATACCTTGGGACCTTCACACATCCATCTTTCTTCACCAGCATCTATTGGCAAAATTCAGATCGTTATGTGGATCCAGACTGTCTTTAGAGTGGCTAACTCTGTCACGTCCACATCCCTGAGGACTGATAAATGCCACCACTGCAAAAGTTTTCTTAGCCCAGTAAAAAATAATGAGTGCAGGACACTTTCAGAAGCACCCTTTTTGTGGTGCAGATGAAAGGGGATGGGCAAATCTAGACTGTCTAGTGAAGAAAAGCTGCTCCATTGCCACATCTATGGAATACCCCTGCATTATGTGCCTCCTACTGCTTATGTTTTTGTTTACTCTAGAAAGTAGACCTTTTTTAAATGTGCTGCTGTAGGGATGGGTTGTGATGGGCAGGGTATTGGCCATCAGAGAGGATGTTTGCCACCAGTTTCCTCCAGACCTGCTGTTTTTAGAAAATCAGGGTCCCAGAAAGTGAATGCAGGCATAGAATCATAGAATGGTTTGGTTTGGAAAGGACCTTCAAGATCATCTAGTTCCAACCCCCCTGCCATGGGCAGGGACACCTCCCACTAGACCAGGTTGCTCAGTGCCTCATCCATCATGCATCCTGCATGCATGCATTCAGGTGGTATTCAGAGTTGATCTTGAAGGTTGGTGGAGGATGTTGAAGTAAGAGTAACCTAAGCAAACATGCAGAGATGACTGGAGAGAGCTGTGTCACTGCCTTGTTTGCAGATGTGAGCTCAGAGGTGGGTGAGCAGTGAGACAGGAAGGATAATGCAGACAAGGCAGACAAGTGAAAAGCTTCCTGACTGAGAGCTGGGCTTCTGAGAGAGCAGTCAGCCAAGGGCAAGGTCCAAGGTTGCAGGCTGCTGGAGGAGAGGAGTGTCTGAGCAGAGGGGGATAGGAGGTGGGAAAGACACAGTGGAGTTGTTGGAGGCAAGTGGCAAACTTGAGAGCAGACAGAATATTATGTTGGGAACACCATAAGTAGTTTTGTGGTGCTTCTTAAAAATTATGATAATTTAAAAATATAAAATACAGATAAGGCAACCTCAGGTGCTAAAAATGAACAAGCCACCAGCACGTTCAGGAATTGGGGCTCTTTGTCATGCAGTCTGTGAAATGAAAAGGAAATATCCTGTTTGATTCAACCATCAGAGATAGGTAAGCTCAGCAAAGGGAGGTGCAAAGATGTGGTGGATTTGGGCTGTTTGCCCCCATGAGATCACTGAGAGCTGTTGAGGAAAGACCTGTGAGTCAGCTCCAGGTGTATGAGTGTCTGGAGGCTGTGGGGATGGGGACCTGGATGTTAATCACCCGGGTCTGTCAGCTCTGAAATGGGCAGCATGTTTGTTGGGTTGTGTTTGGGTTGCTAACACAGAAGGTGACCTGAAAAGTGACTGATCTTGGGCTAGGAACAAATTTGATGAATACCCTCTTCTCATCTAAAGATGTTGGTGCATGTGGACCACTCATGTTCATTTGTGATAATAGGTGTCCCATGTTGGTAAGCAGGGGAGATGCACTGTCATCCCAGCTCCACCAGCAACCTCAGATTAGCCTTTTCCCCTCTCTGTCCCCACTTCTCATCCTTCATCTGGCATGAAAGCAGCTGCTAAGGACTGTAACCTTATTTTCTGCTTTGGGAGTGAAAACAAGCAAACATCTGTAGTTATTCCTGGCCTCCACCTTGTTTCTAAATCTGAGGATTTCCTCTCTTGCAAATCCTGATGGGAAGCTTTCTGAGTATGTGTCCGAGCTGTCCTTGGGGTCTGTCTGCACCCCGAGCCCTTGCCAGTGAGTGCCTGCCAGTGAGTGCTGCTGCCTCTGAGCTCTGCTCCTGCACTGGCTGGTGTGGCTGTGGGCTGCTGTGGCTGTGGGCTGGAGTGGCTGTGGGTTGGTGTGACTGTGTGCTGGAGGAATTGTCAGTCCCCAGGCTTCCTGTGAGCTCACCGTGTCTCACTCGGCTCCCTGCAAGCCTCCTGCGTGCCCGGGCAGCCCCTCAAAGCCCAGCCAGCACCAAGCCCTGCCCATGGAGGAGGCCGGAGTGGGAGGGATGGAGGATGGAGCAGGACGGGCGGGGGGACAGTCCACAGGGGCTGTAACCAGGTTTTGTTCTTAATCAGAGAATGGTTTGAGTCAGAAGAGATCTAACTCCCGAATCAGTGCCTGCTTCTACTCTAGTTCTATATGCAAACCACAAGCACAGGTGGCTCCAAGCCCTGTCCAGCCTTGATCCCCTCCAGGGATGGGGCAGCCGCAGCTTCTCTGGGGAACCTGGGCCAGGGGCTCCCCACCTCACAGCAAACAATTTCTTCCTGGGATCTCGTCTAAGTTCCCCGTTTTTCAGTGTAAAACCATTACCCCTCCTCCTATCGTTCCACACTCGAGCAAAAAGTCCCTCCCCGGTTTTCTTGTAGGTTTTCTCTAAGGGGCTCTGAGATCTCTCCGCAGCTTTCTCTTCTCCACAGGCTGAGCCCCTCGGGCTGTCCCGGCCTGTTCGCGCCTGTCCCTCCCCAGTTTGCTTGTAGGTCGTCTCTAGGGTCTAGAACGGGGTCTAAGATCTCCCCGCAGCCTTCTCTTCTCCCCGGGCTGTCCCCAGAGCAGAGGGTGTGTGTGTGGAAGTGAGCGGCAGGGCCCCGCCATGGCCGTCTGTGGGAGCCTGGGCTGGGCTGGGGGTGAGTCAGCCCCACCGGCACACGCGCTCTTCCTGTTGGGAGTGACTCAGGTGGAGCAGCCCCGATAAAAACCACCCCAGAAACAAAATCAACAGGTAGCTGCTTGCAAGTTTCCCCCTTCCCTACACACACACACACACAGAGACACCCCCTCCGCCGTCGCCAGGCCCTGGTGCCCCCCGGCAGCAGCAATGGTGGGGCGCTGGCTGCCGGCCCTCTGCTGCCTGGCTCTGTCCCTGCTGCCCTCCGCCCGCACCGCGGCCACAGGAGAAGGTGAGGTCTGAGGGGGGGTGGAGCTGCCCCTCATGTCCCCCTGGGGGTGGGACTGGCCCTCATGTCACTCTGGGGGGATGGGACTGCCCATCATGTCTCTCTGGGGTGGGAGGTGGGGCTGGTCATCACGTCCCTCTGGGATGAGGTGGGACTGGTCATCACGTCCCTCTGGGGGGGTGGGACTGGCCACCATGTCCTTCTGTGAGGGGTGGGACTGGCCCTCATGTCCCTCTGGGGGGGGTGAGCTGGCCATCATGTCCACCAACATACTGTCTTGGGCCACCCCCAGTGGAAGCTCCCGGCTGGGTGCCCAGCACCCCAAGGGGGACACCATGCCCTTATGGCTTTGGGATTAAAAATCAGAATCATAGAATGGTTTGTGTTGGAAGGGAAGACCATCTAGTTCTAGCCCACTAGACGGGGTTGCTCAGTGCCTCATCCAGCCTGACCTTAAACACCTCCAGGGAGGGGCATCCACAGCCTGTGTGTTTCCTCAGGGGCTGAATATCCTGTGAGCATTTAGAGTCTGGGATTTTTGTGCTCCATTCCTTTCAAACAGCATATTTATGTGCAATTATGTCATTGCTTTTAGTCTAAAGCCTCAGGAATGGGGTGTGCTGTGGGCAGGAGAAGGGGGATGCATCCAGAGGATCTCCCACCACATCCTCCCTGGAGGTGTTTAAGGCCAGGCTGGATGAGGCACTGAGCAACCTGGTCTAGGGCAGGATGTCCCTGACCATGGCAGGGGGGTTAGAACTAGATGATCTTTAAGGTCCCTTCCAACCCAAACTATTCTATGATTCTATAATTCCATCCTTCCTGCAGCTCAAGGAGGAGCTGGAGACACCCAGCAGCCACCTTGCCATGGCAGCATGGGTGGTGGGTCTGGTCTGTTCAGTCTGTGGGGCTGCTGGGTGCCCATGGCACCCATTGCATCCCTCAGGAGACAGGAGTCTTTTTTTCTGAGGAAAGGAGTTTCATGTTAAAACTTGCACTAAATTTTTTAATAAATCCTCTGCAGTATTCATTGATGTATCCTGTTAACTTGCCACCAGACAGAGTTCTCGAGCCAAGCAGCAAAATGGAAGATTCTCATTTAGTAGGACTAAAAGTATGTCTATCAATATGTAAAGGGTGAGTGTCAGGAGGATGGAGCCAGGTTCTTCTTGGTGATCTTCAATGACAGGACTTGGGGCAGAGGGTGCAAGATGGAACACAGGAGGTTCCACAGAAATATGAGAGATAACCTTTTCACAGTGAGGGTGAGAGAACAGCGGCACAGGCTGCCCAGAGAGGGTGTGGGGGTCTCCTTCTCTGGAGACACTAAGAAAACTAATATACATTCCTGTGTGACTTGGTCTAGGTGTTCCTGCTCTGGCAGGGGGATTGGACTAGATGATGTCTTGAGGTCCCTTCCAATGTCTGATATTCTGTGTTTCTGTGAGTCTGCCCTGGCCCACAGAGCCATGGTGAGCACTAAACACCCTTCTCTTGTGTGCGTGACTGCAGCAGAGTGCAATGCCTTGATGTTTGAGCACATTCAACCCAGTGTAATTCAATCCTGGAGTCTCGGTCATGTTGGTATATAGTCTGGAGATGAGTAAGTTTGTCCAAGATTAGGTTTTCACATGTATCTTGTAAATCCTGAGTGGTTTCAATTTACTATTTTGTCTGCAGCACTCTTGGGAATGTGCTTGCCAGACTCTAAGTTGGTGTTTTATCAGTTTTCCTTTAAGAGCAGTGCAATCTGATAGGGGGGAAAAGGTGCTGAATAAATGTTTTCTTTTGTTTAGAACTGTTTTGCTTCACATGCTACTTGGATAATTATTACAGCTGCCTTCATTGCATGCAGGTTTTGATACACTACTGTAAATGATCCTCTTCTCTCTCTCTCCCTCCTTCCTGGTAGGGTACAGACAGCTGCTTCTTTTCATACTCCTGAACTTATTGCTATGCCTATGTAATCGAGACAGTCAGCAGCCAGCCATGCTTTCTTGGTGCTTTCTGTGCTGGTTTTCCCCCAGTCCTGGCACTAGATGAGCACCTGTAACTAGCACATGGTGCTAATCCTGCAGCCAGAGCTATGGAGAACTGGGAGACAGGGAAACTAAGGGCAGTAGGTGGGACAGCCTTCAGGGTCACTGTCCCTAAGGCAAAGAGTGGGTAATTGTTTGTATTTTCAGGGGGGCTTCATGGCAGGCAAGGTTTACTGATCTCCTGGTGAAAGGAGCAGCCTTTCCAGAGCAGCACTTATGTACAGGCCTGTCAGATCTGCTCCTGGCAGACCCCGGCCCAGCCTCATTTTCTGTTTTTGTGAATTTAAGAATGACCCCAAAGCTTCCTGTCTCCATCTCTAAGCCTTTCCTATGTGGGAATTTGCCTCAGCACAGCAAACAGGCATTTTTCACTCTCTGTTCTTCTGAACAGGAGCTGTGGGAATGGTGCCCTGCTGGGTACATGCCACAGACTGACTTCATTCTCATGTACTACTGAAGAACTCCAGCTGCAAAGTTTCTCCTCTGTGAAGCCTTGTTCTCTACAGCTGTCTGAGAATGGATGATCTCAGGACACTTGGATGCAAAAATCATCCTATTCTACCTTGGTCCTCATTCTCCAGCATCTCCTGGGTGCTCCGTCTTGGAAGCAGCTCCAGTGCCCCCTTATGCTGGAGCCCCCGTGTTTCCAGGAGACATCCAGAGGAACAGCTATACTGGTGAGGTGGTGGCATTAATCTGCAGCAGCACCTTGAATGGCTTCAGAGTAGAGACACCTGTATCTGTGCCAGGCTGGAGATGGGACTCTGAATGTGCTGCAGCCTCAGAGCAGGACCTGAACAAAGGTTTTTGTTCCCTGGGGGAATGGTGCTCCTTCCTGTAATTAAGCAGCCCAGTAAACCCTCTGGATTACAGATGAAGGGTGCTGTCTGGGTGGAGTTTTAACTCCGTGATCACTATGGATGCATTCCAGCTTGAGATATTCTACCTTTGGTGTGAAGGGATAGGGAAGGGAGTGGATCCCAAGCTGTCCTGCTGTGAAGGTGGGCATGACTACCTTGAGAAGGTTGTGCATTTCTGCTCTTGGAGGGTTGTTTGTATTGTCTGCCTTTTGGTCACTGGTGATGGCTACTAAAGCTCTACATGCTTTCTCATACTCTAAAAGACAGGACCTCTTTGCCCACAAGTCACCTCCCTGCCAGCAGGGGTGGCAGGAGACCACCTTCACTGGGCTCGGTGTCCTGGCAGCCAGGAATAACCGTGTTTGCTGGAACTGGGGAAAAAAAAAGTCTCCCTCCCTGTTTGCTGGTACATGAGGTCATCTCTCTTCTTGGCAGTGGGCTCGGCTGCCACCCGCTGAGTGCCTCAGTCTGGTATGTGGGTGTTGGTGGGGGTTCGTCAGGGCCCAGGTGTCAGCGTGGGGTGTTGGGTGTTTGGGGGGTAAGCACAGAAGGCTTTACCAGGTCCTGGAACTGCAGAGGACAGGGACATTGTATCCTCAAGCTAAGTTGTGCCAGGAGCATGTCAGGAAGGTGGAGCTTCCATGTGTTTCAAGTACAACCTGCTGTCTGCATCCCTGCTGCAGGTTTCTGCTTGCTTTTTCCTCCATCTCCCTGTGCTGTCAGAACTGACCTGAGCTGGGGCAGGGCACCTGGGAACCACCTTTCATGTCCAGGGAAGTGAGCAGAGAGCAAAGGTTTTTTGGAGTATCCCATGGCAGTGTCAGGGTGGTTTGGAGCAGCTCGTTGGTAGGCTCTGCACCCCTCTAGACCTTGTTTTTTCCCTCAGAGTATTTATTTCTCAAGCCTGCTCTTGCTCAACGGTGCTCTCTCACCTCAGCAGCACTGAGGAGCTCCTCTGGAATAAAGGTCCTCAGGTTTAGACACCCCAGTGCCTGTCCACTGGGAGCTTGGAAAGCAGATGAGAGGTGGCTTCAGAAGACCTGGGCAAAGCAATGAAGGGTACTGGAACAGGCATGTCTTGTGAGATACTCACTGATCTGCTCTCCAGGGGACACATGTGTGCTGGCTGCACTGAAATGCATAAATCTCCTGCCTGTCCTTCCTGGCATTCAGCCTGCAGTGATATGGGCAGCTGTAGCTGTTCTTCCTGTGAAGACTGGGATGTAATCCTGTGTAATCCTTACAAAGCCTTTAGTTTTTTTTCCCAAAAATCTACATCTTGGCAGTCATGCTCCTACCCAGCTCCTTTGGTCACAAACCACTCTTCATCTCTGTGCTTGCTGGGGAGGACACTCATGCTGCGGACCTGGTGGAAATTAGTTGAATTTTTCTTTTTGGGCTCACTCAAGATCAGAGGCTGTGGGAAGCAAAGCATAACCCCAGGGATTTTTCCCTTTTCCCTGAAGTCACCAGTGAAACTCCTCATGTTTTTCTGAGGAAAAGATTTGGATTTTTTTTTTAACCTTCTCTGCTTACTCAAAGGCCTGGTTGGCCTGGATGGCCTCTGAAAGGATGGAAAACATCCCTGGCCACGCTGTGCTGTGGAGCAGGGCTGCTCAGCTCACGAGGTTTGTCCATCCTGAGCTGTGTCAGATGAAGTAGGCACTCCTCCAAAGCATGGGGATGAAGAGCATCTCCACGGGTTTGTTGTGGGCACTAGTGACACAGGGGTGGATGAGGGAAGTGGATGCATGGGGGCAAATGCAAAGACATGGGATGGGACCATCAGGGTGGGCACAGAGCTTTGCAGCTGGTGCCCTCATAGAATGGTTTGGGTTGGAAGGGCCCTTAAAGATCATCTAGTTCCACCCCCCTGCCATGGGCAGGGACACCTCCCACTAGACCAGGTTGCTCAGTGGCTCATCCAGCCTGGCCTTAAACATCTCCAGGGATTGAGGGGGCATCCACAGCCTCTCTGGGCAACCTCTTCCAGTGTCTCACCACCCTCACTGTAAATAATTTCTTTCATATATCTAGCCTGAATCTCTCCTCTTCCAATTTGCATCCATTACTCCTAGACCTGCCATTCCATATCCTACCCCAGCATTTCTGTAGCTCCCTTCGGGTACTGAGAAGCTGCTGTGAGGTCCCCCCTGAGCCTCCTCTTCTCCAGGATGAACAACCCCAGCTCCTTCAGCCTGTCCTCAGAAGGGAGGTGCTCCAGCCCTTTGATCATCTTCATGTCTCTCCTCTGGACCCATTCCAACAGCTCAATGTCCTTATGTTGAGGGCTCCAGGACTGGACACAGTAACTCCAGGTGGGTCCTAAGCATCTCTAAGCATCATTTGAGATGACTCTTTCCTGTCTCTAGTGTGTGACTGCAATGGGATGTCCAGGCAGTGCATCTTTGACTGGCACCTCCTGAGGGAGACGGGGAATGGGTTTCGCTGCCTGGGCTGCCAGGGCAACACGGAGGGAGCCCGCTGCGAGCGCTGCAGGGACGGCTTCTTTCGCCAGCGCCAGAGGGAATGCTGCCTGCCCTGCCACTGCCACCCCCTCGGTAAGGGCTTGTCTGCTGGGCGGGGACGGGCCTGGGGCAGGAGTTAGGGTTATGGCTCTGCTGAGCACATGGGGTGCATCAGGATCCAAGTCCCTGCCTGCCAGAGCACAGCCTTGCAGGTGGAGAGTGGGGGCAGCTTGGCTGGTTGCTGAAAGAGGTGGCAGCGCTCTGTGTTCCTCCACTGTAAGTTAGAGGATCTTCTCTTCCCCCTGGGTTCTGGACTTCTGGTCAATCCCAGACAGGATATTTGTATCTCCTGCATCGGTCAGGGGGGCTGGAGCTGCTTTAACAGCCAGACCTGCTGACTCAGGCAGCTGATGGGATCTCAAGGAAGGACCTGTTGGCGGAGCTGGGTTGCTGCTGCAATGATGGTGTGGTGCTTTGCTCCCCCAGTTTCACCAGCAGCATCACCAGCAGGGCATGGGGAAGAGCCCACCCACATCTCTTCTTCTCCTCCCTCTGCAGGTGCCCTTGGCCCACAGTGTGACAGTGATGGCCAGTGCAGCTGCAAACCCAGCGTGATGGGCAAGAAGTGTGACCAGTGCCAGCCAGGCTTTGAGTCCCTCTCTGAAACTGGGTGTCAGCGGAGCGAGCAGTAAGTGCTGATGACCGTGGGTGGCATGGGGACAGCTGGAGTGCCAGCCCCCATAGCTCCACCAGCTTCTGTAAAGAGCCTGTGCTGTCTGAGAACACCCCGTGCTAGGGCAGAGGCAGATTATTTCATGACAGCACACCCTTAGCTGGCTCGCTGGCAGAGAATAGGCTGGAAGTGGGTCTGGAAGTCCATTCCTCCTCACAGAGCTTGCTGTCACACAACAGTATCAAAAGCTGATCTTAACCATGCTCTGAGGTGGTGGCTTTATTGTCCAGAGAACACCAGGGGGACAACAGCCAGGCTGGCTGCTGATGTAAAATAAAATCTGCCTATGTGTGGGTTAGTGCTACTTACAGATGTGCATGCAAAAACCTATCCTTTCCTTTTCACAAAACCCTGTTCAAACACCTTCTGAAGCATTTCTGGTTTGGCTTTCTCAGCTCCTCAATTTCCTTGCTCCACCCTGCTCTTTCTCCTCTGGGGCCCCTAGCACACGAAGGGTGTGGGTAGGAGTGGGAGCCTGCAGCCATGCTTCCATGCCTGGCCTCCTGCCTAAGCCTCCTGAGGGTGTTGCTGCCTGTTGGAGCTCTGCCAGGATGTGTTAAACTCAGAAAGGGCTCATCAAGCTCAGCAGAGCTTTGCTTTGCTCTTGGAAGTGTGTCTGGTGCTCTGGGGTGTTCTGGGGTGGCAGTGTTGAGCATTGTCTGAGCATGGCATCCTTAGTGCTGCAGCTGGATCACTTAGACAAGTTGTTAACCCCTTTCTGGGATGGGACTGGTAGCTGGGGGGTCTCTGCTGACTTGTTAACAGTTGGGGCACTGAGCTCCCAGGCCCAGCTGAAGATCCAGGTAGATGTTCCCTCCATCTGCAGGAGCCAGCAGTGTGAGTGTGACCCAGCAGGCAGTGAGGGAGGCTGCTTCTCTGGCCACTGTCTCTGCAAAGCCAGCACCACTGGAGAGAGATGTGAGAGGTGGGTGCCAAGGGGACTTGCTGGACCACTGTGTGGCATGTCCTCCATCTCCCTGACACCCATCTTGCCATCCCAGCCTGGCCATGACCTCAAACCACAGCAATGGCTTTGTTGCATGGCTGCTGGAGAGGGATGATTGTGTTGGCCACAAACAGGACAAAATGGACTTGAAAATTGTCACCTCCTTGTGTTTTTCCAGGTGCAAGCGCCACTTCTATAACTTGGATGCCAGAAACCCTGCAGGATGCTCCCCTTGCTTTTGCTATGGGCACTCAGCCGTGTGCACCAGTGCAAACACCCACAGCATCTACAATATCACCTCCACCTTCCAGCAAGGTGAAGCCCCAGCAAGATGTCCCCACAGCCCCTGGGGGTGTTAGCCACCCCACCTCTTCACTGGTTTGCAGCCCTGCTGGCTGTCCCTGTGCTTTGGTGGGTGGCCTGATGATAGGCAGAAGCAAGGCATGTGGGCTAGGGGGAGTGCAGGCTTGCTCCAAGCCTGTCTCTCCTGCCAGTTTGGGGGAAATCTCTGAACTCAGCCTGGCTTATGTACAGATCTGTCAGCACAGGGATAGCTGTGCTGTCCCCTAAGAGGTCAAGGCCTAGGAAGCTGAAAGGTTTTCGTAAGACACAGCCTGAGAAAGTGGTGAAGTCCTGGAAATGCCTTCCTGTCCTTGCTCACTTTGACCTCATTGTTGCTCCAGGTGCTGAAGGGTGGCAAGGTGTCCATGAAAGTGGCTCTTCAGCCCAGCTCCAGTGGTCCCCACGCCATGAGGATGCCTTCATAGCAGCCAGGACATTGGAACCAATATATTTCGTGGCACCTGGTAGGTGCAGGATCAGTGAGAGTGATTGGTGTCCCATTTGCTTGGTCTGATCCCACATACTAAGCCTTTAGGAAGAAGGCAAGACTTTAAGCCTCTAGTTTTCTCCCCCTCTTCCCTTTGTAGCAAAATTCCTTGGGAACCAGCAACTGAGCTATGGGCAAACTCTCTCCTTTGATTACCGCCTGGACCGAGGGGGACGGCAGCCATCTCCTCATGACGTGGTCCTAGAAGGAGATGGCCTGAGAGTCACTGCCCCTTTCTTGCCCAAGGACAAGGTCCTACCCTGTGGTGTCAGCCAGACCTACGTGTTCAGGTAATGGAGGATGTGGGGCTGCTGATCACTTGGAGGTGACAAATTGTTGCCTGCTTTGGGCTGGATGCAGCACAGGTACCTTCTCTCCTGGATGAGGAGGTTACTTTGTGAGAGGAGTGGTAGAAAAAAATATGTCTTGAGGTTGGGCTGGGTTACTTTGCTTGGGGCCATACATGCAGGTAGAGGTTATTCCCCAAAGCCTCAAGCTCATGAGGAAGATGGGCGAGGGCTGCTGCATTTTCTTGATGAGCCATCTCATGTTTTCAAAACTATTTCCACTTCTTCATCCTCCCACGGGCAGGTTGGATGAGCACCCGAGCCACAAGTGGAGCCCGAGGCTGAATCACCTGGAATTTCGCAGGCTGCTGGGAAACCTGACAGCTCTCTGGATCAGAGCCACCTTTGGGGAGTACAGTAAGTAGAGGAAGAGCTGCCAGGTGGGTAGCACGAGGTTGGCTTCTCCTTGCTGCCAAGTCTCCAGATGGAGATGCTTTTGCTAAAAGATTATATAAAATAATAATAATAATTTTAAAAGTGCCTTAAGGTGGGCAAAAGGTGGGGACAGCCAGGCCTTGACTGGTCCATCTGCCTGCAGGTGTTGTGATGCAGCGTGTGACCTGTGCAGATCCTGTATGGAGCTGCTGACCACCATGGGTGACCCTCTCTTTCTCCCTCCAGGCACTGGATACATTGACAATGTCACCCTGGTGTCAGCACGGCCAGGGGTTGGAGTCTCTGCTTCCTGGGTTGAACACTGCCAGTGCCCAGCTGGATACAGGGGCCAGTTCTGTGAGACCTGTGCCCCTGGCTACCACAGAGATGCTCCTGCCCTGGGGCCATTCAGCACCTGCGTGCCATGCCATTGCCAGGGAGGAGGAATTTGTGACCCTGACACAGGTAAGAAAAGACTCAACTGCAGGGTTTATGTAGGGTCTGACATCGAAGGGTAGCTGCCTGCACTCTGAGAGCTGAGCCACCAGGGAGCATGGGGGGGCAGTGAGAGGGGGAGATCCTTGGCTTGGGGGAGCTGGAGTGCAGGGAACATCACAGATAAAATTCCCCAAAGATCTGTGGCAAAAAATATAGGAAAGATGTGTTGGGATTAAATTGTGTTTAGATGATCCTCACTGGAGAGTGACAAAAATAAAATCAAATCTGCTACTGCTTGGATAGCATTAAAAGCTTTCCCTCTGGCTTTTTATTTTAAAAGTAACTGTGGCATCAGTAGAAATCAGGGATGTAAACATGTTTTACTACTTGTCTTGTTCAAGTATCCTAGAGGATTGTAAAGTCAAAGTAATGCCAAGTTAAACTGCCTCTATTTTCCAAGTCTGAATTGTAATTGATTTTCAAATATTGTAAGCATTAATCAGGAGGCACAAAAGGCAATGTCTGTCTCTTTGGGAGCTTTATGAGCTGTCAAAAAGGAGATGCAGCCACCATTAGGTGGTGACAGTCAGCTGCCATGCCATGGGATAAGCTCCTCTGCGGGAGTCATGCTGGGCTCCACTTGCAGGAAAATGCCATGATCCTTCCACGTGGTGACAGACAGAGGCAGAGAAATGAAGCCTGTATGGGCAGGGAGGGAACCCCAAGGTCTCTAGTGGAAACTTCTGGACTATCATAGAATAGTTTGGATTGGAAGGGGCCTTAAAGAGCATCTAGTTCCAGTCCCTTGCCATGGTCAGGGACACGTCCCACTAGACCAGGTTGCACAGTCCCTCATCCAGCCTGGCCTTAAACACCTCCAGGGATTGAGGGAGCATCCACAGCCTCTCTGGGCAAGCTCTTCCAGTGTCTCACCACCCTCACTGTAAAGAATTTCTTTCTTATATCCAGCCTGGCTGTGGGTGTGTGTCCTGCAGCAAGAGGCATGGCCACCAGCTGGGGGTGGACTGGTGGAGGGAATCCCCTCAGGGGTGAGAGCAAGCTGCCCTAAGCCCTTTCCTTCCTCCTTCAGGTGAATGCTACTCAGGAGATGAAAACATGGGCAATAGTGTCAGCTGCTCCTCTGGCTTCTACCGAGACCCCCAGACACCACACAGCTGCAAACCCTGTCCCTGCAGCAATGGCCAAGGCTGCTTGGTGGTGCCAGGCAGCCGGGAGGTCATCTGTGACCACTGTCCCCTTGGAGCTACTGGTAATGCCCTTCTCCAGCCCACTTCTGCTTTGCCTTTTTCTAGAACTTCTACCTGCTGTGCAGGGAGCTGCATGCATCAGCAGGCCAGGATGCCAGGTGGAGCCAGGTGGATCATCTCATCTTCTCAGCCTGGCTCACCTACAGGGCATTTCAGCCCCAGGGACTGTGTAAATGTGCATTGTCCTGCCTCAGGAAAGGTTCTCATCTAAACATGGATGGAAAGAGGATGGGTGTGGGGAGGTGGTGGATAGGAAAAATTCCCACCAAGTAGGAAATTACTTGCCTGAGTGCAGTTATTCAAGGGCCTGCCTGCTGCACTGGGGTGGATTGGAGAGTTGTGCTGACCACCGTGGGGTTGAAGGCCCCATGAGGGATCCTCCATCTTCTAGGCAAGGGCATCTCCCATTTCTCCTTTCCCAGGAGACAACTGTGAATACTGTGCAGATGGCTACTTTGGAGACCCAAGAGCTTCCCAGCCTTGCCAGCCCTGCCAGTGCAATGGCAACATGGAGCCCAACGCTGTGGGCAACTGTGACCGCCAGACAGGGGAGTGCCTCAAGTGCATCTACAACACTGCTGGCTTCTACTGTGACCGCTGCAAAGATGGCTTCTTTGGGAACCCTTTGGCCCCAGATCCAGCTGACAAGTGCAAAGGTGAGAGCTGGGCACTACAAGACCTGGGCATGAGCAAGAAAAATCCCTGCCAGCACATGGGGTGGCTTGATGAGCACGACAATGCTACAAAAGCCAGGGCTGGAAAGCAATCAGCAGAGGGTGGGATGAAGGTCACTGGGTTAAATGGTGAGAGGAAAGCTGGGGTAGATGGAAGGATGTGCTGGGATTTGAGGTGGGTACAGGCCCTTTTGAACTGTTCTGCTCCACTCCATAGCCTGCTCCTGCAACTCAGTTGGTGCTGAGCCCTTGAAGTGTGGAGCTGATGGGAGCTGTATCTGCAAGCCTGGCTTTGAGGGTCCCAACTGTGAAGAGAGTGAGTGCCCAACCTGCTATCAGCAGGTGAAAAGCCAGGTGAGCATCCTGCCAGTTCCAAGGTCCCTAAGCAGCAAGGGGGGCAGAGATATCAGTACTTTCAAGCATCTCCTGGCCTCCTCCAGCATGTCCTGGTGTGAGGGAGAAGTGATTTTGCAGGCTGTGCCTGAAATTTGTTTGTACCTGATTCAGCCAATTAAAACTTTTTATCCTAAAACTGTTGTCCTGCTCTACCCCATCCAAAAACCAGCCCTTGCTGTGCTCTCCATCCTCTGAGTGTACCATGGACCTGGTCCACACTCTGGGCTTGGCTGCCACTGGCTGATGGGCTGCTGTGATTGCAGATGGACCTGTACCTGCAGCAACTGGTGGAGCTGGAGCTGCTCTTCTCAGAGGTGCAGGCTGGCAGTGGGGCTGGGAGCCAGGAGCTGGAGAGGAGGATGCAGCTGGCTGAGGAGATGCTTAGGGCTATCCTTGGAGAAGGCCTGAGCCTGCAAGGTACCACCCACCCTCTGCCACTGGATGGGGTCACCTGTACCCTGTCAGGGGAGGATTTTGCTCCTCAATGAGCTTGCCTTCAACTTTTCACTTTCCTCCTCCCCAGCCTCTGACAGATCTCTGGAAAGCCACGTGGCCAGGTTGAAGGCACAGGTCTCCAGCTCTCAGAGCCACTTGGATGAGGTCAAGGAGACAGTGGCAAGGCTGAAGTCTCTAGGCAGCCAGTATGAGAGGCAGGTGCAAGACATCAGGCAACTGCTGGAGAGAGCCAGGCTGGACCTGAACCTCCGCGGAGCTGCTCTGCATCGGGTGGTAAGAACATCGTCACACCATGCTCCTCTGGTCTAGACTAGGTCTGGGAAAATTAAAAATCCATGGAGAGAGCAAGAATTTAACATATTCAGTTATTACATTCATTTTTGACTGCAGAAGATACCTTCGTGGCTTATTCTGTAGGATTGGGACGTGGAGAGATGCTGTCTGGGGTCTCTGGGGGGCTGTGGAGGTCTGACATGCTGCAGGTGTCTCTTCTGCTGCTGAGCTGGATGGGAGGTGAGAACATTCATGCCTCTCTTCCTCTCTCCTCAGACCATTCCTGTTTCAAACCTTCCTGGGGGCTCAAGTCAGTTTTTAATGTTTGCCCGGGAGGCTCTGAGACTGGCCAACAGGTGAGTTGCTCCTGAGGGGAGGGGACTGAGGTCTTGCTGGGTACTCAAAAGCTCCCTTTCTGGGTGTTCTTGCCTTGCCCTCAGGCTGCTACTGCCATGACCTCTGTACTGATGCTGGAGCGAAGGATGATGAATCTGCTGGGCTGGCTTTGCTGCCCTACCATCTTCTGTTGCCTTAAAGGGTGGTGCTGGGTGTATTTGAGAAGTATCTTTGGGGTTTGAGAATGTCTGGTAGGAACAGACAGTATCTGCCTTCACCCTGGGATTCGTTTACCCTTCAGAGATGCAGGAGGGTCAAAAAAATAGGAGTCCTCTTCCCAGACATGTTGTGTTTCCTGGGAGGGCCAGACCCAGCACCCCTGAATCCAACAGTAAAAGAAGCTGGTGAAGGAGACCGAGGTGGGAAACGTTTCTCATGCACTCCCTGCTGTACTTTGCAGCCACGCACAAGCTGCCAACGCCATCCAGCAAGCCCTGAAGGTGGCGCGGGAGGACTCGCAGGAAGCGCTGGAGCTGGTGCAGATGGCCACTGGAGGAGAGGAGGCCACCTCCGGCTCCCTGCAGGGGCTTCTCAGGAAGTGAGTCCTGCAGCATCCTACTGTGTCCTGGGGAGACGTGGGAGAGAGGAGAGGGGTGGCCAAGAATCCCTTCCTCCTTTCAGAGATTTGCGGATGGAGGCAGAGCAGGCAGGATTTTGGCTGAACTCCTGTCACTGAGTGATGGAGACTTTGGGGGGGGGTTGGGGGGGGGAGCAGGGTGTCAACGATTGAGCATCTGCTTCCCAACCTGTTGACTGGGGTGTTACCCAGGGGCCTGTCCACAGCTGTGGAAGGGATTTAGTGCCATGTGTGTGAACGGGCTCCCAGGGCAGCTCTGCACTCAGCAGCAAATCTACCCAAGGGTAAATTCAGCCATATGTTGGGGTGGTGCCTCTCCAGAGCCCATCCCTCTGCTGGGACTTTGCACTCCAGTGGTGGGGTGTGAAAAAAAATCCATAAATGAGGATCAGGAACTGAATGGGGATATGCAGGAGGAAACACCTAGTGGCAGAGTCACTGTGGAGCCTCGGAGGGTACAGCCAGTGTAAAACACCTTTGAGTTTAGAGCATGAGTGAAGAGCCAGCAGATGCTGTGCTTGGCAGAGGGGCTGGGATTGGGGGGTTGTTTGCTGTTAGCTTTTCCAACATGATGAAGCTGTCCTCTCCCCTGGAGAGGTCCTGGGGAGTGTGAACATGTCAATGCAGGAGGCAGCATTAATGTGGGGATGGGGGCAACAGCTTGTCTGGTACCGTGGTTCTCATACCTTTCATCAATGCAGGTACGGGGAGCTAAAGTCACTATCTGGAGGCCTGAAGGCTGAGGCTGATGGGATGTCCTCTGAAGCAGACAGGGTTTATCAGGACAGCCTTGTGCTCCTCAGCTCTCTGTCCCACCTGATGAAGACCAACATTGGCTCCTTTGAGGTGAGGGCTTTATGACTGCAGGACTAGGAGATCACTTTTTATTCTCCCCTACACCCTTTCTGCCTGGCTTTGAAGGGCAGCTCAGCTCTTTGTGTGGTGCTGTCTCCATCCCATATGCATCCTCCCGTCCTTTTGCCCCCAGAGCTGACCACGGGCAGGAGAAGCAAGAGACAGACAAGCATCCACTGCTGTTACTGTGGTTGTTGGGGAGATGCTAGGACTCCCCGGGCAGTCATCACCTCTGTGTGTTTCAGGGTCAGGTGGCCCTGCTGAAGCAGGATTCCAGCTCTCTCCTGGGGCTGGTGGACACCTCCATGGCCCAGTACAGGCAGCTGCAGAGCCGCACGGGGCGCTGGGAGGAGGAAATCAAAGAGCTGCTGCAGAGGGGAGAGAGTGAGAGAGCGGTAAGAGGCTGGCTGGGGGCTGAATCTTCATCACTCCAGTGTGCTGCTATCCCTGCCTCAGCAGAGCAGCCCCTGGGGTTGGTGTCCTGGTATCGGTGGGACACCTGGTGGTGTGCATGGGGCTGCTGGGGCAGGGTTTCACCCGCGTACCCTCCTCCCTGTGAGGCAGGCTGGAGACGTGTTCCTGGAAGGATTAGAATTAAGATGATTCATGATCACTGGAGCTTATTGAGGGCAGTGTCTGATGCTCCCATACCGTGTCCTTCATCTTCCTGTTGTGTCCCTTTGGTCTGTCTCAGATGCTTATGCGGCTGCTGTCCCGAGCCACCCTTGCCAGGAGCACAGCCCTGCAAGCCGTGAGCGCTGGCAATGCCACCTTCTATGAGGTGGAGCAGATTCTGAAGAGCCTTCGGGGTAATGTCCTAGAAACCTTTCCCTTTCCCTTTTCCTTTCCCTTTCTCCTTCCACTTTCCCTTTCTCCTTCCACTTTCCCTTTCCCTTTCTCCTTCCACTTTCCCTTTCCCTTTCTCCTTCCCCTTTCCCTTTCCCTTTCTCCTTCCCCTTTCCCTTTTTCCTTCCCCTTCCCCTTTCTCCTTCCCCTTACCCTTTCCCATTTTCCCTTCCCCTTTCCCCCTTTCTCCTTTCCCTATCTCTTTCCCCTGTAGGCTCTCAGAGAGGTAGTGCAGCTGCATTTCCACCTGTGTTTCTTTCAGAGTTTAACCTGCAAGCAGATGGCAAGAGAAGGGAAGCTGAAGATGCCATGAGGAGGTTACCAATCATCAGCAGCATGGTGGCAAGTGCCAGGGAGAGGACAAACCAAGCTGAAGTGACTCTGGGAAGTGCTGCTTCAGAATCCAAGGCAGCCAGCAGCATGGCAGGGCAAGCAAAGGCAATAACCATGGGGATCCAGCAGGTGAGAGCAAGCCTTGGTGCTACTGATGGCAGAAGGGAGTTTGGAAGGGAAAGCAATGGAGGAAGAGGAAAGGATTAGCAACTCCAGTGGGCCTTCATAGTGGACGTGGTGTATTAATTTTTGGACCTGACTTTTTGGCTGACACAGATGATGAAGGGATTGGAGCATCTCCCTTATGAGGAACAGCTGAGGGAGCTGGGTCTCTAGCTTGGAAAGGAAGAGACTGAGGGGGGACCTCAGTCATGTCTACAAATATGTAAAGGGTGAGTGTCAGGAGGATGGAGCCAGGCTCTTCTCTGTGACATCCAATGATAGGACAAGGGGAAATGGCTACAAGCTGGAACATAGAAGGTTCCAGAGAAATATAAGAAAAAACTTTTTCACAGTGAAGGTAACAGAACAGTGGCACAGGCTGCCCAGAGAGGGTGTGGGGTCTCCTTCTCTGGAGACATAAAAAACCCATCTAGATGAGTTCCTGTGTGACCTGGTGTAGGTGTTCCTCCTCTGGCAGGGGGACTGGACTAGATGACCTCTTTAGATCCTTTCCAATCTGTGATTCTGTGACTTGTCTGTAGTGGATTCTGCAGAGATACCAGGGTTGGCTGTAGAGCAGTGGGTAAATGAGAGTCTGCAGGCATGTTTGTCCAAGGGGATATTTCACTCAGGTAGTCTGAGTTTCTACCAGGCTTATGAGCTCCCAGACTTGGTGTTGATGGGTTTTACTCACAAAATTCATGTTGGAATTCCCACGTGATTTGCTACAGGAGGACTCCATCTGTAATCATAGAAACAATTGTCTAGAGCAACTGGAGTGGCACATGAAGGATGTCAGAAAAGTCTATGATGATTTTAAGACCTTGGGGAAGCAACCATTTTTCCACCAGCTCCATGGCCTGGTGCACCCAGATCAATTTCTGCCATGCTCTGCCCCTCTGAAAATCCCTTTGTGTTCTCTAGGAGATTGCACAGCTGAAAGTGGAAGCCAATAAGACAGCTGATGGTGTCCTGGCCCTGGAGAAGGCAGTGGCCACTCTGCAGCGTGAGGCCAAGGAAGTGGGTGGTGATTTTGAGAGGAAGCTCTCAGAGGTTGAGTCAGATGCTGCAGTGATACAGGAGGTGAGTCCCCATGTCCCTCACCTTGGCCCCTACCCTGTTGATGTTTGGCCTTACAGTTTGCTACCTCGCCTTCTTTAGGCAGCAAAAGAAGCTCAGAGGGTCCACGCCAAGGCTGGCCAGGCAGGGGTGGCCGTGCAGGAGACACTGAGTGCCCTGGAAGATCTGCTGCACCTCATGAGTAGGTTTTGAGCTGCTTCTGGGTGGAAACAGGTCCCTGCTGGGGTCTAGGCTGGGACTAGTTTGCCATGATACCTGTAAACATCCTGGGTGTTGGGATGGAGATGAAGTACCTAGAACAATCTACCCTAATCCTTATCCACCTTCTTTGTTTTCCTTCTGTGCTGCAGATCAGCCTGGTGCTATGGATGAGGAGGGCCTGAAGCAACTTGAGATGAATTTTAGCAAAGCCAAAATGAGAAGCAAACAGCTGAAGGATGAGATGTTGGAGCTGGAGCAGACAGCTGCGTTGCAGAAGGCCCGGGTGCAGAGGCTGGATAACAGCATTGATGAAATCCTGATGGATATTAAGAACCTGGAGGACATCCAGAGGAGTTTCCCTCCAGGCTGTTACAACACAAAAGCCATTGAGTTGCCATGAGGGAGAGCTGGACAGGCTGCAGAGCCTGCCAGGCTGAGAAGGCAGGAGAGCCTGGTCCAGCTGCCCTCTCCAGGACTGGCAGGATGTTTGTCTGGTGAACTGATCCTTCCCCTGAGGCTCAGCATGGCATCTGAAGTTCCCATTGTCTCACTGGCTGACTTTCCTCTTTTGGGCATGGGAGGAAGGAGGTTACATGAAGGTGCTTCAGGCTGAAGAGCAGCCTGTTCCTGCTGTGTTTCTCTTGAGATGCAGGTGGGGTTTGCTTGGTGTCAGCTTTGGGATTTTTCTGAGTTCACAGCCTGAAGTTTACAGCTAGAGAGATTCTCCATCTTCTGTGGTTTGTCTCTCCCAGTCTGGCACAGACAGAAGGACAAGACCTTACTTCTGACACTTAAACCTCCTACTTATGTTCTCCGAGAGGTCTTTCTCACCATCAGCAGCCCAGGAGGCAGGGAGCAAGTTCCAATGACCTTTGAGCTCAGGGTGATGTGCTGACAGGGGAAGAAGAGTATTCAGGGTAACAGGAGAGAACTGCTGGTGCTTCTTAAATGGAAAGTCTTTCCTTCTCCACCTGCTCCTTTCAGTTCAGAGGCAAGGATCTCATTTCTTCCTCCCACACTTCTTTTTGAGTCCCAAAGCCCCTGAGAGAGGACTTTCTGTTAAAGCTCAGATCTCTCTACCATCCTCTTACACGGTCAAACACAACATTTCCTTTCAGAGCAGCTAGTGTGGTACCAGGAAGCTTCCTGGGGCTCCTGGAGCCTGAGAGAAGCCAAGTGGTGTCCCCCCTGCATTAGCACTCAGGATGCTGCACTGCTTGTTACAGCACAAGAGTTTTTCCCCAGGGAATTGCAGCCAAAAACTCCCATGTCTGAGGGCCCAGTCCAACACTGCTGGTGTGCCAGCAGTCCTCCTTCAATCCATTTAGAAATACTGTTGATGTCTCAAATATATCTTTACTTCTCATGTTGTGCTGCCCATTTCCCCCTCCCTCCCTTCCATGTGGAGCTGGATGTTTCTCAGTGGTTCAATTAGGGTTTCCCACTGTACATGTGAGCAGAGCCTGGAGGAGCTGAGTTACCATGGTGCTTGCTTCACATGCTCACAGCTTTCCTCTGGGTCCAGCTCCTTTCTGACATTGCTCCCTATTTCCTTTAGATGCCATTTCAAGGGGAAAAAGCTTGCAGGTGCTGGAAGTCAAGTCTGCAGGAGCTCCCTGGCCTGCATTGTGGTGAAAGAGGGGGTACTGGATTGAGAAGGACACTGTGCTCACCCCAGCTTAGCTCTGGTGATCTGATAAAGAGCACCAATGCTTTTGCTTGATAAAGATATCCCAAGTGCCTTGAACTTTTATTTAAACATGATGCATTTGTGCCTCTGGCCTGTCTTCCTTGTCCTGTTGTACAGCCCAGGTTCAGGTATTATGGGCCTGACTGTTTCTCCACAAACTGTGCTTTTCAGAATAGGAAGGCATCAATAAACAGTGAATATTTTTGTCTGCATCTTACCTACTGGTTTATTTTCTCCAGCTCCCCATTTTCCATGAGTTCCCCTGGCTTCTCCCCACAGTGCAGTGCTCTTCGTGACCATTTTTGGGGCTGTTTCAAAATGACACCAGTGACTTCTGTGTTCTGTTTTGTTTTGTTTATTACACAATTTAAACATTTTGCTGATAAAGTTTTTTTTTTGTCAATGACCATTTTTTTTCCCATACAGCAACTGAAGAGAAAAATTCAGCTTCAAAACTTTTGACAAAGGTGAAATGGGTGGCATGGCAACTTCAACCCCTTCCCCCCCATCCCCCCATGATTTTTTTTTTTTTAATTCCAAAAGGCATTTGAAATTCCCTTTCAGCAAATTGCACTGTTTAAAAGTGGAGGTTCAAAGACCAAAACCCACAGGCTTCTTCCCATCCCTCCCTGTGCCTCGGTTCTCACCTCCCCGGTGCTCTTCATGCTTTTTCAGGGATTTTTATTTATTTTTTTTTGCATACCCACCCAAAGCCGTTTTCCAAACCAGTCCCAGAGCTGAATGACCTCCTGTCCCACCCCCCCGTCTTTACTGAGCAGACACAGGAGGGTGCAGGTTAAGACCAATAAGACAGAATATATTCTTTGTCCTCACAACAACACTACATCTCCACACCACACCATCCTAACCCCCACGGGGTGGGAAGCTCCCATCTCACCTACCTGAGGGAAGGAGGGAGGACCCGAGGTGGCTCTGGGACATGTTGTTTGCCTGCATTTTCCATCTCCTTTTTAAAAATTTCTCTGTGTCTTCCTCAGAACCTGCTGTCCTTCCTCTCCTTTCAAAGAGGTGTTGCTTCCCCAGGAGGTTAAAATCTCTGTGTGTGTTTTTTGGAGGCTGATTGCTACCACTGCTGCTTCTCCTCTGACTTGGAGCTACATGGGCCACATCTGGCCAGGATGGGAGGCTGCCATCTAGAAGGACGTCTGTGATGGGGCTTGAGAGGGAGTAGAGACTGAAAAACTGAGCAGGTGAGAAGAAGGGGTTGAGAGGCCATCAGCTACTGGCTGACCTATACTGGGTGTCTCACAGCTGAGGTGTCCCACCACGGGCATGTTAGCTAAGTAGATCAGTAGAGTGTTGGTGAGCAGCTCAAACTGGCTGAGGACCTCCATGGAGTAGAAGCATCCCTTTGCTCAGAGTCCTGCATGCTCTTACTACCCTGTCTGCTTTGGTGTCTCTGTGTCCCCTCACTCCACAGGATACTGCCTGGAGACAACAGAACTGGCACTGAGGGACTCAGCTGCCCAATTTGCCAGGGTTCCTCAACAAGCCTCTCCATGGCAGAGGGAAATCCCTGACAAGGAAAGATCTCTTCTGTTGTGTCAAAAGTTGCATCACTTTGGTCTCTCCTGGTTTCCCCTCTGTGAAGGGCTGTGCCTTCCTTGAGAAATCATGAACCTGCAAACCCCTGCCTGCCAGGGGGTTGAGTCGCTGTAGGACATCTTGTTTTGTCTCAAACTGCCTTGAAAAAGGTACCAGCAGCATCCAGCAGTTCATCAAACCTAGCATGGTGTCCCATCTTTTGGAGCTTACATTAGAACAGCTTGTGACAGCAGCTTCAGGGGTGTTTAAGGAAAAAGAAAAAAAGGTAATTGTGATTTCAGATGTTTCTCTGAGACACCCTGGAGGATTCTCAGCCTTTAGGTGTCTCATCACTACACTTCCTCTCTCTGGGTACCAGCATGGGCAGCAGCTCTGCCTTGGTGGGGGGTTTCTAGCCCAAGCCTAGCTAAGCCTAACTCTGCAGGAGTGGGCAGATGCCTGGGAGCTGTAGGCAGCAGGGCTACAGCCAGAGTGTTTCAGGTTAGACAGAGCAGAGAGAGAGGAAAAGGTGAGGGCGGAAGTGGGACTGTGTGGCTGCCATCTTGCCCAGGTGCTGCACAGGGTCCTCACACCCTAAGGATACTCAACAAGGGTCCACTTCAGCAGACTTTGTCTCCACAAGACAGAAATGATTTTCTCTTTCTCCATCTTCCCTGCCCTGGTTTTAATGTGAGCATCTCCACTAGGTTCCTTCCCTGGCATCTGGAGGCATGTCACAGGCAGGAAAGCAGGATGCCATCATGTCCCAAGGGATGTGTAAAATGTCGCAGTTCATTTGAGAGGGGGACAGTACCATGCATTTAATAAACTCTCTAAGGATAAGAGGGAAGGAGTGGAGGGAGAAAGGGGAAGTTTACAGACAGGAGTGGGGATCTGTAGGCTGGAGGATTGGGGTGGAGCCACAAAGCTCAGCCAGGTTTGGGGCAAATTCTCACTGGAGGATTTAGGTCATGACCTACTCATTTCTCCCTCATTTCTCTGTTTCATAAATGTCAGGTCCTTTTCAAGGTGCTGTGGGCTGCTCCTCTGACATTGGATCAGAGTTGAGCATCACCCCAACTCCACTTGGCAGGGACTGGGGTGAGTTCACAGCCAAGGAAAGGTGAGACATGGACACTCTTTAGCAATGATGTCTGCCATAGCCTCTGCTTTCCTTCAGAAATGCCCTTGCCATGACTTTTCAGGGCCAGGAGTAGGATTTTGTCAGCTGAGCTGTCCTTCTGTGACTTAAGGAGGTTCTCCTGTAGTGGGCCACCAACCCAACTGGATACAACTGCAGGCTGCCAACTAGGATCTGCCTGGTCACCGTGTTGAGAGATCAAAAGGGCTTGCACTGAAACTGTTGAAGAAGAAAAGAGTCCCCCTACATTTATTGAGTTGAAGAACTGTAAGATGATGCTAAGATGAAGCTCCTGCTCTGAGCACACTGGGAGGCTGGACTAGGCAAGGCCATTTCCCAGTGACACGCTGGGAGGGGAGAGGCAGAGGACACTGGGCATGTTGCTCTTCTAGCAGTCCCCTTCAGCTCCCTGCCTGTGAGGGGGAGGACAGTTTCCTGCAAAAAGAGACCAAACCCTTCCCAGTGGGGCCGTGTGGAGGTTCCCTGGACATTGCTGCACACTGGAGCACTAGCGCTGGGGGTGAGAGGCAGAGGTGAACAGGAGGCCATGGGGTGGGGACAGAGATGGAGACACAGACTGAGAGAGAGAGAAGAGTGATAGAGAGCTGTAGCAGGTGGGACACAAGTGCTGTCTTGCTGCAAGGGCCCTGCCCTTAGCCAGAGGCGTTGATGTAGAGCTGGCTCTTGAGGATGTAGTCGATGACAGGCTGGCAGAGGTAATCCACCACATGTCCATCCCCATGCTGCAGGGCCAGTCTGAGGTTGCAGAGGGAGAGAAGGGGTCAGAGTCCTCTTGGGTGGATTGAGTGTTACCCAGGTGTCCCCATAAATCAAGGGACAAGCTTTGGGGACTCCTCACCCCTCTCTTCCCCCCCACAGGAATCCCCCTGTATCACTCACCTGCTTTTGGTGGAGCTGACAACTGACATGGGGTGGTTTGAGTCGTCCTTCACCACCAGGATGTTGTTCTGTAGGTGAAGGAGGAAGGAGTAAAGGGATGACCTGAAAGCTGCCCCATCAGCCTTGGGCAACTGCTGCACAGTGGACACATTTCTCATCCTACTTGGCAGCTGAGACACTTTGTGCCCCATGGCAGCCATGCTCACTTGGGAGTTGTGGGACCTCTTGCAGCCTTCCTTGTCCAGCTGAGGACATGCACATGTGCTTACCTTGTACTTGCGGAGTATGGAGGAGTGATTCATGATCCTGTCAGGGTCTGCTCCATCCCGAGGCACCACCACAATCCCAAACTCCCCAACGATCACCTCCATCTAGGAACAACCCAAAGCAGAGAGAGCTTTATAACCACCCCATTCAGGACCTGACACTCTCTGCCTCCCTCCTCCCAGAACCATGAAAAGCTAGACTATGATCTGGATGGAGAAGGGAAGTGTATTTGAGGATATCTCAAGAGAAACTTGGAATTATCAAGGTGTGGTGAGTGGTCTGCAGTGGATAAATTAAAAAGGTAAAGTATTAAATTCTAATAGTGGGTGATGAGCTCAGGCTTTAGGGAGGACTTGTTTTGGTGGCAGCAGAAGATGCTGCCTGAGGAGGACACGACCTCAGCCTTGCTGGGAGAGTTTGGGAATGATGGATATGTTGATCCTGACAGATGTCATGTAGGGCTTTTCTGTCAAGGTGGTTTCACCCAAGGTTGTAAATGCTTTTAGTGTATAATTTCTGGACAACCTTTGTAAATATTTCCTGCTTCCACACCTTACTCTACTGGGATGGGCACCTACTTGATGCTGCCTCCTTCTGAGGGACAAGGGGGGGGAGCCCAGCCTTTGGAAATCCCTTGGGATGGGATTACCCTGCACCTTGGATGATATCTTCTGTGTAAACAGTGAGCGGGAGCAGGGCTGGGGTCAGTGAAAGGGGAGGCTGAGTAGGGTGGGAGCAGATGATTTCATCCCCTAGGGCTCCCCAGGTATAGGAAAAGTGAGGGGCAGGGTTGGTATGGTGGGTATGGCTTCTGCCATCCCAAGGGACCTGAGCAGCTCCCAGCAATGCTGGGTGTGAGAAGAAGAGAAGGAGGAAGAGCCTGGTGGTGGTGACTCACGTCTGCCTCATTCCAGAGACCAGGGATGCAGAAGGACTCCAGTAGGTCACTGCCACAGAGCAGTAAGATGCGAAGCTCTGAAGAAAAGAAGGGAATCTCAGAGGTCGGAGCAAATGAAGCAGGCAACATTTCCCCCACCATCCCATTGCACCACTCCTATTCTGCACAGACCTCCCCTGACAAAAGAAGTCCTACCAAAGGTCTCGGTGTCCTTCTGAGATCCCCATTGGTGCCAAACATCAAATCTCCCCCACCCCCCCTCATTTCAGCTGCTTGGTCCCTAATTTCAGGGAAATAGAAAGTGTTCAGGCCGGTTCAGCAATGGCTGTTGTTTCACCCCTGATCCCCGAGAGCTGGCATTGATGATGAGATGATCCAGCACATTCCTCTTGCCACGAGATGTGTCATCCAGCTGCTCCCTAGCCTTGCAGCCACCACACACAGGAGCTGGAGCAACACGGAGGGGGCTGCGCACTCACCGATCTCCTCATATCTCATCACTGTCCCCAAGTTGGCATTTTCATCTGGAGAAGGGAGGCAAAAGAGAGATGCTGGTGCTCACCTGGGAGAGAGGGCTGGTAGGAAGGCTGGGGCTGGCGTTGAAGCCCAGGAGATGCTGGGGCTTTCCTCTACATACCCACAAAAGTGAAACGCTCCATAGGTGGGCGAACACAGCAGATCCGGCTCAGGCTTTCTCCCACCTTCCCCAGGATCTTTGCTAAAGGTGAAGGAGAAAAATCAGTGTGAGTTCATGTGCAGCTAATCTACAGGGATGTTTCTGCCACCCTGAAAAGTGCTCTTGTGCCTGGATATAAAAACGACACTCAGCATTTCCCTGCCTTTCACAGTCCTAACTCCAGAGAGAGTCAGACTGTGCCTCAATGAGACCATCTGGGCAGGTAAAAACATTAAAAAAAATCAAAAGCTATTTGTTTGTTTTTATGGGATTTAACTATTCCCCTCCTCTTCAGCCAACACCTCCGTGTCCCACATCCTGATGGACCTTTTGAGATCCAGCTGCACAACATCTGCCAGCTCATCCCTCTCAGACTGGGTGAGTACCAGACACACTTTCTCTCAGCTGCTTTCATAGCTTGGACATCACCCAGCTAAAGTCCAGAGAGTTTTCACAGCCATTTCAAGCTGCTCTGTGTTCCCCTTGCTGTGGTAGATGCTGCTTCTGCTCCCCTGCATCCCCTGGGCTTGGTGCATGGAGCCTGATGAACAGACTTGTCCCAAGAATCAGGTGAGGGAGCCCTTGTCCTAGTCCTGACGGTGAAGGGAAGGATGGGTGATCATCCCCTGCTGCCCATCCCCAGTGCCACCTACCTGCAGTGGGCTTGTTGGAGATGTTGTTCTGGTAGATGTTCTGTGAGGACTCGTTCTGGGGCTGGCCAATCACTGGGGTGATGGAAGGGGTGTTGACGTTGGAGAGGATGCAGCCAGTCACTCTCTGCAATGAGAGTGAAGCAGCTGGAACAGCACATCCACTGCAGTTGCCTCCCAAAACCTTCATGATCTCCATATCAAGCCTTGTCACCCCAGGCTGAAGGCTATCCTCGCCGACAGGTATGTCCAGGCTTGCTTTTGGATCCCTAGTCCCATCCAAACTCACCAGATGGGGCTAACAGGATCCTGGGGAAAACAGCTTGTGATGAAGGCTGGAACTGTGGGGACATGGTGTGGGAGCTGACTCACCTTCATCAGGTCACGGTGATGTTCCAGCACACTGCAGGTGGTCTGCCAGGTGTCCTGGTAGCACTCCCAGGGGTCCACCCTGTGGGGAGCACAGCAAAGCAACAGTGTTGAGCACAGCCTGGACTTTATTACCCTCCTCACCAGCTTGGCCAGCAGTCCCAGGAACAGCAACACAGTCCCCCAGAGTCCTGGGCCATGTCCTTTCTTCGCACCTCCCACTCAGCTCTTCCTAATGGCTTTGGGGACCTGAAAGTGTTCCCAGCACCCAACTAACCAGCCTTCAATTGACTTATCATGGCACGTGTTATCACTTTGCTTCCTGAGGGCAGCCCAGAAGTTTCTCATCCCATTTCAGACACTTCGTGGCAGTGCTGGGAGAGGACAAGTCTTATATCTAGCTGGAGCCGCAGATATAAGAAGTAAAGGTGCCATGATACAAGCCTGAGATAGGCTGGGTGAATTTGGGATTCTGGTAGATACTAAAAGCTCAGCAGGAGCGTTGCTTGGTGAAGCCAAAGGGCCCCTGCTGGACTAAGAGAAGAAGGTTTCTGGGTTTTAATCAGCCTTTGGTTGGGAGAGGAGGAAGTCCATCCAGGAGTTCCAGAATTGGGTGGCATCTCCACTTTGGGGAGCTGCAGCCCAGGTGTTCTGCTGAGGAGCTGGGCATTGCCTGTGGGACTTTTCCACCCTGGCACTGGTGCTGCAGCTGCTCTGGGCTCTTCCACTCACCTGATCCAGTCAGAGGACTGGACAGCCAGCTGGCACATGGTCAGTCGGTGCCGGCTTGAGACCAGACCCTGCAAGAAAGGGTGATGCAGGAGTGGTTATGAGGAGGAGGAGGCATGTGTCAAGCCTTGGCCAGCCTGGGCTTGCATATCATCCCTGGGGTAGAGGACCAGGCCAGAAGGAGTTATTGTAGCTCACAAAAAGTTATTTAAACTCCTGTCTGTTGGAGAAGAATCCCTGCTCACTCCAGCCTGAGGTTTGCTCAGCATATCTGCTCTCAGCTCTGTACTGCACCAGGGACACACTTGGGGATGGGAATTTCATGGTGGAACTTCTCCAGCTTTGAGGAAAAGATTAAATCTTTTCCTATTCTCATCTGAAATTCTAACCCCTCTCCTTCCCCCACCAGAAAGTGCTTTTAAAGATCCCTGTTACCATCATTGCCGTGGTTTTAAACTAGGGCAGGTCTAGATTAGATGTTCTTCACCATGAGGGTGGTGAGACACTGGAACAGAGAGGTGTTGGAGGCCCTAACCCTGGAGACATTCAAGGCCAGGCTTGTTGAGGCTCTGAGCAACCTGATCTGGAGCAGGATGTCCTTGCTCACTGCAGTGGGTTGGTCTAGATGGCCTTTGAAGGTCCCTTACAACCCTCTGATTCTATGATGCCCACAATAAAATTGGCTTCAAAAATCAATCAAACAAACAAAAAAATCCCCAAACCCAACTAGATAGCTACACCCGCTCTGTGTGAGAACATTCATCTTTGCTGTCTAGGACTTTGGCTGGGCATACAGTCTCACTGCAGTTTGTATCTAAAGAGCAAGTGAGTTTACCAATGGATAAACTCTTCCCTGATGGTATTTTCCCCATGATGAGAGGGTGTTGTGGACAGAGGAGGTCCACAAATGGACCATATGTGCAGGTAGCCCCTGGCTTGAGACACATAGGAGATAGAAAGAGAACAGGGGGGTGACCCACCGTCTTCCCATAGGAGTCATGGACGGGAGAGACAATGCCACCGATGACAATGAAGCGCCCGGTCTTGTGCAGGTAGTCTCGGGCTCGTTCTGGAGGAGGAGAACAAGGAAAAGGTCTCAGGGAGATTCATCTGGACCCACTGAGCCCACAGTCTCCAGCTGCTGTCCACCAGCTTTGCCCAATGCCTGTGAAGTGCCTCATATTGGCTCGGGCAGTGTCAAGTTGGAAAGGAAACCAAAAGTCCCCTTTTTCCTTAGGTCCTGTCCAATAAAAGCCCATGCTGAGGGTTAAAAATGCTGACAAAGAGTCACTGAACTCCTGTAGGTTCCTGTGAGCCACCACTCACCCTCTGCCCACAGCACACACATTCATACCTGTTGCTTTTCTAAAGATGCTCTTGGTGAGAAACACAATTTTCTTCTCCAACACTGGCATGGGGAAGTCCTATTTTTTCCTGCTGCAGCAGAAATACCTCCAACTCCCCCCCTTCCCAAATCTCTTCCAGACTGAGTTAAAAAAAAGGACTTCCCAGGGTATAATCTACAGAAAGCAGCATTCAGAGACATCTATGCAAAAAAAAAAGAAGTAATTAAGGAGATAAGCTGAGATGTTAGAACCACTGCTTCATGTTCTCAAGGGTGGCTTAAGGTATTAATGTGTCTTGAGTTTCTGATGGAAAAATCCAACAATTTTGCTAGTCTGTCAATTTCTCAAGGGCTATATTTAAAGTCTGGCACCAAGCCAGCATCTCCAGGGGATGTGCTCTCTGCTGGTGGCACACCATCTCAGATCCAGACCTCACAAGCTCTTGCCAAGTGTCCATCACCACCCCTTGCCTGTATTAAACACCTTTTCTGGCAAAAAACCAGTTCATCTCCCATGAATGCAGGCAAAAGGCAGGAAACCCAAACAAACATCATCTCATCCTTGTGATTGCAGGCAGAAAAGGGATTTGCTGAGAGCTTCAGTGGCACAGATCCTCTGGGATCAGCTAGGTCACACCTTCCCAGCCACTCGTCTCAAAGCAAAAGCCTTAAAAAAGATTGTGGTTTCTCAAATGATGTCTCCAACCCATTTGGAGAGGATCTACACCACCAGCAGAGCTGGCAAGGTGGCAGGAGCAGACACTCCACTGCTGGAATGGTGGCAGAGGACCCAGGCCAGGTGAGGACTCATGGCTTTGGTATGACATGAGATCATGATGTCAGTTTATGTCATCTAGATGAGTCTGTGCTGCAATCACAATGATGCATTTAAAGCTTCATTCTTTCTTTTACTGATTAAATCTTCTCAGATTGACCTATCCTTCAGTGGCTAAATGAAGAGGGGGACAGGCAGCCATGGCCAAGCCTGTCAGAACACGTTAGCTCATCCAGCTTTGAGCCTCATCCCCTGTAGAAGGCAAGACAAAACTACTTTACCTCTTCTAAGAAATGCCTGGGCTGTTGGTGGCTCATTCCAGCTCCAGGCTGAGGTGGCTCCAGCTACAGCCTGTGCTCCGCATGGAGATGTGGTCCTTAGCAGCTTGAGACTATAGGTGACCAGTGTCTGGGAGCTGGGCAGTGAGGGCAGGAGGATGGGACAGAGGTTACAGCAGAAACAGAGAGGGTAAAGAGGGTGAATTTTCTGCCCAAAGAGGGTGTCCCTCTGCTTTTGGGTCTCCCAACCCAAAGAAGGTGGAGCTGGGGCTGTGCATGGTGTGAGGCTAAGCTGAGGATCTCTGCATGCAAGCTGGGTTGTTCTGGGTTTCTGCAAATGGGACACCAGTTAGCTTGGTTATCATTTTGAACCCCTGTGGCAGTTGAACCCCAGGTCTTTTCTCAGAAAAGACCCTTTTTTGTTCAAAATTTGTTATGTTTTTCACACAAAATAGCTGCCCTTGGGGACTTGATTCATGGCTTCTCTTGCAGACATGGTTAATACCAAAGACACTGCAGTAGCTTTGCATTCCTCTTCTCATCTATATTTCTTCCAGTCTGAGCAGCTCCCAACCTTCCCTCCCTGCTTCTGCAGGGATTTCCTTTAGCTTGCGAAAGAGTAAATTTTGGTCTGAAAAGCCATCACTCTCAGGAATCTCAGTTCTGCTCCTCCGCTGATTGCTTAGATTTCTGTCCTGTTTGCTACATTCAAGCTCAGCCTTCTGTCATACCTCTGCCTGCTGGATACCTGTGACATCCAGAAACTGGACTGGACCCCAGAAAACATGCTCTGGAGTTCTCATTTTCAATGAGCACTTTGCAGCCTGCAACACCGACACAAGGATGTTGGACTGGAAGAAGAAAAGCTTGTTCCTTTTCTGGTGTAAACTGCCCTTAATGCTCCAGACAGCCTTTCCCTGGCTTTCAAACAGTGTTGACACAAATAAATGACCAGTGGTGGACCCTGCCAGGCCTTGTGTTAGATCCCTGGCAGCTCGTGCAGTGCAGAGCTCTCAGCTGTGGCTCCCTGGCTCTGAGCCTTCCAGCACAGGTCCTGCTGCAGTGGCTGGTGGCTGCCCTCAGCCTGGCCACACAGAGAAGGAGGGGACACCTGGGCCCTTCTCAAGAGCCAGCAACACCTCCCTTCTGTCCCAGCCCATCTTTACCCCCTTCCTTTGCAAATGTCCTTCAGATACCTTTAGCTCTACCTGCCTTCCTGGGAGACAATGGTGAGGAAAGACCCACCAGAGAGCACAATGCAGGGCTACATGAAGAGTAAGCGATGATTTTTGTCCAGGTTGCATGAAAAAAGTAGCGTTGTGCCCTCTGAAGCTTGAAATCAGTGCTTATTTAAGAGAGATTTCTTTTTGGTGGTTCTCACTGAGTATATTTCACCCCAGCATTTTGGCTCCTTTGGCACCACCCCATCACCTAAAGTGATGATAATGGAATCAAATACTCCTCATACTCAACTTTTGCAGGTGTAATTTGAAATTGCATTTGCTTTGCCATTGTATGTAGTTCATCTGCACCCTTAAGCATTCATTTTTCCTTTTATTTATTTAATTTTGAATGCTACCAGCCAGCTCTAATTTATACCCTTCTTCCTGATGGGGAGGCTGAAGCTTCAGCTGGCTCAGTCTCTGTACTTGAAAACACACACAAGGAAGTAGAGAGGCAAGAAACTTTTGCACAGTCTTAATTGTACTTTCATGTGAGCAAGATGGAGAAGGCAAAACCCTTTCCTGGGTACCTCATTTGCATGGATTATTGTGTCCAGTTCTGGAGCCCTCAACATAAGAAGGACATTGAGCTGCTGGAGCAGGTCCAGAGGAGGCCGTGAAGATGATGAGAGGGCTGGAGCACCTCCCTTCTGAGGACAGGCTGAAGGAGTTGGGGATGTTCAGCCTGGAGAAGAGAAGGCTCAGGGGGGACCTCAGAGTAGCTTCTCAGTACCTGAAGGGGGCTACAGAAAGGCAGAGGTAGGCAGGACTTTTTAATAGGATATGTGATGGAAGGACTAGGAATAACAGACGTAAATTGGAAGAGGGGAGATTCAGGCTGGAGAGAAGAAAGAAATTCTTTATATTTTGCATGGTGAGACACTGGAAGAGGTTGCCCAGAGAGGTTGTGGATGCCCCCTCAATTCCCGGAGGTGTTTAAGGCCAGGTTGGATGAGACACCGAGCAACCTGGTCTAATGGGAGTTGTCCCTGCCTGTGGCAGGAGAATTGGAAATAAATTATCTTTAGGGTCTCTTCCAGCCCAAACCACTCTATGATTTTGAGCCATTTGGCCTCTGACATCCTTGTATGGGAGGCAGGAGGTGCTGAGGGCAAAGCAGGCACTTTCCTGCTGTCTAAAACACCTTCTCCTGCAGGGAAGAGTGACCCAGATTCCCCAGCACACTGTTTCTTGAGCCAGCAGCACTTGCAGGATCTAAATGTTGCTGCTAACCCCAGACCAACTCAGGCAAGGGGCCAATGGTTATTCTCAGCCTAAATGAGGGGGAAGGACTGTGTATATATGTTAAAATATTTAAAAAAAATAATACATATAACTCTGACTGCCAAATTAGGGATATATCCATCAGACATGTACTCATCTCAGAGCCCAGCTCTCCTGTCTGCCTCAGGGCCCCTTTCTCTGCCTCAATCAGCATCTTCATCCAACCATGGCCTTACTCAGAGCTGATAAACCATTAACAACTCTACTCCCTGCAGTTCCTGGAAGGACAAAATGACATTTCTGCTGGAAGAATGAGCCTTGAGTGCTCTTCAAGGGAAGTTTCTCTTGTAGGAAGAAGCAGGAGGGTGGCCAGAGAGTGGTTCTTCATCATGGGATTGATGCTTCTCAAGGCAAGCCCATGGAGATCCCAGTATATCCAGCTGACCTGACTCAAGCTCAGTCTGCTTGGATGAGTTCAGTCAGATTCCCAGGAAAATTCAGATGAGTAGGAAAAGTCCATTAAGCTCCCTAATGCTTAATGATGTTAATCTCCAAGCTAACTGCTCTCCATATAGTTTTCCCACCACCTCACCATTCCATCAGATAGTACCTGCACCCAGGTGCAGAAGTGACAAATTTGGAAGGGGCTTCCATGCTAAATGGCTTCATCCATTGCTGCACATATTTTTAAACGATGTTTTAGAAGCACAAAGAAGCAATGGCCACCAAACAATTTGAAACCCATGGTGGAGGACAGAGGTACAAAAGGTCCTAGAGAAGAAGCTGCTGCATACAAACCTCCTGTCTCCCAGCCCACCTGAGCCCCATCCCAGTGTTAACTCAAGAGCTGCCTGAGCAATGACTAACACGACTCATGCTATCACCATCTGTTGACCACACAGGGCTTCATGCCAGAAATGTGACATTAAATTTTTTAAAAAAGCTTGAAAAAAAAAAAAGGCTGTGTACTGAGTCACAGTGACCTAACCTAGATGAAGAACATTTGCTGTAGTCCCAACAAGATGGGACATGGCTGGTCCAAGGTGATCTGGATTCCTTAGATGAAGTCATAGAGGAACAGTCTATTTGATAGCACTGAGACTGAAACTGAAGCCATCTTATTTTTTTTCCCTCTTTTTCAGAACAGGAATATTGCAAGGCATGAGGAGTGTGAGAAAGCATAGGGGAGCTTGGCATCAAAACCTCCAGGTCCCAAAGCTTGAGAAGAAGCACCTAACACCTGGAGAAAGAGCCTGGGAAAGCAAACCAGGCCAAAGTGATTCTCAGCTCTGGACTATCCCACCCCACTGTGGTGGAGCAGATGGGAGCAGGTAATGCCCATCAGGTGAGCAACATGAGGGCAAGTCATGGGAGCTGCCACCAGATGCTCGAGGTAGAAACTAGACCTGGTCTTCCATCAGGGAGGTGACCAACACAGTGCTGGCACTCTCACTGCTCCTAGGCAAAAGGGGTTCAGTTTATTAGCAGAAATCTCCCTCCTGCTATCACAGGGAGAGAAGAAACTTATTCAGAGTTCCACCAGAGAGGCTGCTGCATGGATGTCTTGGAGCTCTTGGAACTGGTGAGGTGAGTGACAGGAAGCATCTAAACCGGGAAAAACAAGTCTTAGCATATAAAAATGTCTGAAGGAGATGAGTTTATGTAAAGAAGGATGTTTGTTGAGCTCCCTGGTGCAGGACAGCACCATGACACTGTGCTTAGAAGCCTTCAGAGAAGGATTAAGCATCTCTAGATATGAAGAATATTTGTAATGAAGTTGAAAGTGAGAGGCTGTATAAGTCAGCATGGGCTGTGTATGCTGTAGCCTGCTATATGGTGGAGGGGATAAATTTTCAGCTTCCAGTGTGGTATTTTCCTTAGTTTTTAGAGATAAATATGTCAAAATGTGCATTTGCCAGTGTTTGATCTAAAACAATTGTCTGAGTAGTGGGGTTTACTTCAGTACAAACCAGGGGAGAGAGCTGTACATCAGCCAGAGAGCAATGTTGCCCTCAAAACCCCAACATTAGAGAGCATCACAGCAGTGGAAGCAATTTTGACTGTAATGCAAAGGTGCTGCCTGCAGTAAAGCAACATCAATTTGAGGCACAAATGTGGCCCACAGCTGGTATTCTGTGGCTGCGTCACAGCTTTCATGAGAGTCTCGCTCTCAGTGGCAAAAAAATCAAGAGTTTGGGTCCTGCACTTGGGCTAGAGCAATCCCAAACACAGATACACAGGTTGGGTGGAGAGTGGCTGGGGGAAGAGAAGGATTTGGGGGGGTCTGTGGATGAAAAACTTAACATGAGCCAGCAGTGTGTTCTTGCAGCCCAGAGACCAACCCAGTCTTGGCTGCATCAAGAGAAGTGTGAGCAGCAGGTCCAGGGAGGGGATTTTGCCTTTCTGCTGGGTGAGGTCCCGCCTGGAGTTACTGCGTCCAGTTCTGGAGCCCTCAACATAAGAAGGACATTGAGCTGTTGGAGCAGGTCCAGAGGAGGCCACAAAGATGATGAGAGGACAGGCTGGAGGATTTGAGATTGTTCAGCCTGGAAAAGAGAAAGCTCAGGGGACACCTCAGAGGAGCTTCTCAATACCTGAAGGGGGCTACATATCCTTTCGAATAGGATATGTGATGGAAGGACTAGGAATAATGGATGTAAATTGGAAGAGGGGAGATTCAGGCTGGAGATAAGAAAGAAATTCTTTATGGTGAGGGTGGTGAAACACTGGAAGAGGTTGCCCAGAGAGGCTGTGGATGCCCCCTCTCTGGAGATGTTTAACGCCAGGCTGGATGAGGCACTGAGCAACCTGGTGTAGTGGGAGGTGTCCCTGCCTATGGCAAGGGGGTTTCGAACTACATGATCTTTAAGGTCCCTTCCAACCCATTCTATGACACAGAGGGGTGGGTGTTCCAGGGTGTCCAGCCTGCTCTGAAATTATGTTGATCACACTGGGCATGCAGATAGAGTCAACAAGGACAAGGGCAGCAGCAAAAGGCAAATACTTTCCTCATCATCCTATGGTCTTATGTTTTGGATGGAGTAAGACAGACACCTTGGTTTTCATCCCTGGAGAGGTTCTGATCCCCATCTTGGCCTGCCACAGGCTGGGAAATTAGTGTCACCTAGTGTCTTTAATTTATATTTTTTTAATGAAGGTGTGTGTGTGTGTGTGTGAGAAATCCAACAGATTTCCAATGTCCTGATTTCCCTGTGCAAGCACTACGTTTGTTTTCATTTCTGAGCTGTTGTAGCACATCAAAGGTGGCAAATTGTACACCTTGGCACGTGTCACACTGCTTCTCCGGGCTGATACACAGCAGGATCACAACCCTCAGCAGCACAAGAGCATCCACAACTCTCCACACAGAAGAGATGGGGAGTGTTGACTGATGGCTCTTTGCTGATCTCAGTGTGCCTCTTTGTAGGTGTGACCCATGGCTTGTCATGGCTGGAAAAGCACCTGAAGATGCTGACCCTAAGCAGGAAGCTGCCTTGGCTGAACTAGGACTGTGCCAACAGAAAACACCCCATCCATGGAGATGCAGAAAGGCTGGAGGGATGCTGGATGATGGCATGAGTTGGAGAAGACAGCCACAGTGACACTGTAGAGATGTCATGTTCCTGCTTTCATCTGGCTCAGGCATACCCTCCCTTTTTGTCAGCCTATTCCCAAGACCCCATTTCCCCCAAAAGAAGCATCAAGGATATCTTTGCACAAAGCAAAGCTGTGCCTCTCAGCATCCCCAATCCAGCCTGCAAGATCCCCTGGGGAAACTGGATTTTCTTACTTCCTTTGCCAATGAGCACAAGTCAAATGTGCTCAGACACCTCAGGCAAGGCTGAAGTTCTATCAGGGGCTGTGGGATTTTCAAAGGAAGTAGGAAGTGGGGACTGAGCAAGTCCCTCCTGCCTGGCTCTTCACCCATCCTGTGAGGAGCTCCTCTGCTTCCTACTCCAATTAAAATTCATCTCCCCCTGGGCAAGCCCCACAGCACTCCCTGGAAATAGGTATTTCTAAGGACTCTAAGTTTCTTCTGTTCAAAAAATATGGATTTAACAGCTTTCTGCTGGCATGGCTAGACAGCAGCTCAGCCTTGTTGAAGGAAAAAAATTGATGCTGGAAAGGGAAAGAAAGTCAACATGCTCCTGATCTTGGCTGTCTTATCCAAATGTGACCACCAGAGGCCTGAAAAATAAAATCAGGAGCAGGGCTGTAGTGAGTACTACAGGCTTTGTCCAGCTTTCTCTGAGTGAGGCACCCCAAAAATCCAACCCTGCTTGGCTTGACATTGGTGACACATGGGAGCACTTCAGCTAGTGAGTTATAAATACCAGAGAGGACTTGCTGATCTCAAAGTCCAGTGCTGCCCTAGCTTTATCTCTGTCTTAGTATTATTTTTCTGTCTTAGAGACTGTTAGGTCTTTCTGTAGCTGCTTTGGGCTAGCTGGTCCCAGGTGGAGTTAGGGTTAAGGTGACAGGAAGCATCAAACCTGAGAAAAGCAAGTCTTAGCAGATAAAAACGTCTGAAGAAGATGAATTCATGTAAAGAAGGATGTTTGAACTCCCTGAGGTTTAGGGTTAAGGTTAGGGTTGAGGTCAGGGTTATTTGTGCTCACATTCAACACAGCTGGATTGTTTCTGCTCACCCCTTGTCACCCAGCTGCACATGGCAGGATGTGGTCTCGACCCCAGCCCTGATGCATCCCTGCAGCCTCTTCCTCTGTTTGGAGGATTGTTTGCATCACCCCCAGCCCTGCTGCCTGCAGGGATTTTGGAGGCCAGAATACACAGGGACAAGGATGTCTCTTTTGGCCCAGCTGCTGCTCAGAGCAGCCTCATCATGAGTAGCTCCTGCCTTTGTCACCATCACTGTGGTGTCCAACACACACTCACAGCAGCCCAGCAAAGAAAGCCCATTGCACCAGCCAGGAGAGATTAAGTGACAGGTCCCAGCATCTCACTGGCCTCATGGTGGGGAACACAGCCCATGACCAGCACCCTGGGGATGCTCACCCTGGCTTTATTTTACTTTTTACTATTTTTCTTCCTAAACATGAGGAAGAAAAAAGTGGGAGTGGGACCCTTTCTAACTCATTTGATGATCTAGAAGGTCTCTTCCATGATTCTATGATTTCATGATTCCATGACTTAGCCAAGGTCAAGGCAAAAGGCTCAGGCTGCAAGCAATTAGCATTCAGCTAATTGATAGCTAATTGATACCCTTGGCATGGCACAGCCTGCTACTAAAATCTATCAGAGAAGATGATGCAGTGAGCACAAACTGGTTTTTAACTGAAAGTAGAGCCCCTGTATCCCTCTTGAATGGGTATTAGGACTAGATCTCTCACTGCTGGGTTTGTTTATAGTTGGTGGAAGTAAGAGAAGGAACGTGGCACATTTTGGGAGGCATTGTAATAGAGACAATGGAGAGTCTCACAGAGTGTAACAAATACTGCTAAATATTTAAGGGTTTATAAATATTTTAAAAGAATCCTTGAGTAGATATTGATGGAGTTTAATGTGGTGCTTGGGAAAACTACTCCTCTCCATGGGTCATAAAGAGGAGACAAAATGCTGGAGATGTGGGAAGCTGGTGATAGAGGACATGACAGAAAGAGACAGTGTGAGAACATAACATCAAATGATATAATCGTACCCAANTGTTTGCATCACCCCCAGCCCTGCTGCCTGCAGGGATTTTGGAGGCCAGAATACACAGGGACAAGGATGTCTCTTTTGGCCCAGCTGCTGCTCAGAGCAGCCTCATCATGAGTAGCTCCTGCCTTTGTCACCATCACTGTGGTGTCCAACACACACTCACAGCAGCCCAGCAAAGAAAGCCCATTGCACCAGCCAGGAGAGATTAAGTGACAGGTCCCAACATCTCACTGGCCTCATGGTGGGGAACACAGCCCATGACCAGCACCCTGGGGATGCTCACCCTGGCTTTATTTTACTTTTTACTATTTTTCTTCCTAAACATGAGGAAGAAAAAAGTGGGAGTGGGACCCTTTCTAACTCATTTGATGATCTAGAAGGTCTCTTCCATGATTCTATGATTTCATGATTCCATGACTTACCCAAGGTCAAGGCAAAAGGCTCAGGCTGCAAGCAATTAGCATTCAGCTAATTGATAGCTAATTGATACCCTTGGCATGGCACAGCCTGCTACTAAAATCTATCAGAGAAGATGATGCAGTGAGCACAAACTGGTTTTTAACTGAAAGTAGAGCCCCTGTATCCCTCTTGAATGGGTATTAGGACTAGATCTCTCACTGCTGGGTTTGTTTATAGTTGGTGGAAGTAAGAGAAGGAACGTGGCACATTTTGGGAGGCATTGTAATAGAGACAATGGAGAGTCTCACAGAGTGTAACAAATACTGCTAAATATTTAAGGGTTTATAAATATTTTAAAAGAATCCTTGAGTAGATATTGATGGAGTTTAATGTGGTGCTTGGGAAAACTACTCCTCTCCATGGGTCATAAAGAGGAGACAAAATGCTGGAGATGTGGGAAGCTGGTGATAGAGGACATGACAGAAAGAGACAGTGTGAGAACATAACATCAAATGATATAATCGTACCCAAAAGACCAGTGAGTGCTGCAGACCTGCTGGTTCTGCTCTGTCCTCCCAGCTCACAGGCCAAGAAACTGCAGTTTCAGCATGTTTCTGGCAAATCCTGGTGGTGAAGTCGAGTGAGTGACTCACCCCCCAGCACAAGGCTGTGCTGACCAGTTTCCCCTTCTGTCATCTCTGGGGGACAGAAGGACTTGGCAAAGCTGGGCACCTCTTGCCCTCCTGGACTCTTTGCAGCAGTGAAAGATTTTGGCTGATAGGTGTGAGTTTACAGCCTGGGCATCAGTGGAAGCTCCTCTAAGGCAATGCAGAGCCCAGCCAGCACTACCTTCAAAAGCTGATGAGAGGTGAGCAACTGATGCTCCAACTCCTCCTCTCCAAGAAATCATGCCTGCTCTCCCTAAGCCCCTCCAAGACTGTGTGGAGCAAAGCCAGCTCCCTGTCTGTGCTGTATTCCTGGAGCCCCTCTCCCTCCATCCATTGATCACTCTGGCCAATTAGGCATTCAGCTTTCAGCCCACAGATGAAATGGAAGCAGGACTCAGCCTTGCAGTGAGTCTTGACTCCTTGCCTATGTTGCAGAGGGCAGAGGCAAAGCTTCTCTCCAGCTCTTGATGAGGATGGAGGTGGGGTTGCAGGGGGGTTGGAACTAGGTGATCTTTAAGGTCCCTTCCCACCCAAACCATTCTATGTACAGGATTTTGCTCCTGGTCATTTGCAGATACATTCCCATTTAAGCAAAAGGGGAAAGGGTGAGCTGTCACTCTGCTCACGCATTTCTCCCAGCTCCATTCCAGGCAATCATTAAACTGCTCTGCACTTCAGCCATCTCCATGAAGTTAAATTAAAAAAAAAAAAAAAAGTGATTCTTGAAATTCAGGATATAAACCCAACCCACCATAAGCAAAAGCCTCAGCTCCTGCCTCTCCCTTCTGCTTCACTTCCAAAACTCCATTCCCTCCTCTCCATTTCCAAAACTACATCCCATACTCTCCACTTCTATAACTCCATCCCTTCCTCTCCAAAACCCCTTGATGCAATGCAGCAGACCTCAGTGCTGCTCCTCTGCAAATACTATGTGGAGCAGTCAAAGAGCAGCCTGCTGGGATTTTTAATTGCTCAAGTTTTCTTAGGAAGACATCCAATGGAGAGTTTTACTTTTGATGGCAGATTCCTCTTTCATCAGTTTCCATCAGAAATGGGTTTTGCCCAGCTGTTGATTGGGATATAAACTCACCTCAGTGACATGTTGGATATAAAGAAAATTTAAATCTTACTTGACAAAAGGGGCAGGGAAAGTAAAAATAGGGGAGATTTGCCAAATTTCAAGATTCACCACGTCTACAAGCTGTGTTTTTCTGTGCAAATACAGGTCCTGGCACAGTTTTAAACAAAGTAGGTAAGAAAAAATGGCTGAACAGGTTTGCAACATCTCAGGTACCAACAAGTCTCCCTATGACAAGGCTACATCTGAACAACATCTCACCAGCCACTTCCCTCCATATGAATAGACTTCACTCCATTAAACAAGAATGAAATAGCCCGGATAAGGACAGAAATGACAGGTTTGATTATAACTATCTCTTTGCTATCAAAAGCTTAATACTGTTCAAAAAAGGTAGCTGTAGAAAACCCCAAGTTTGCCTTTGACAGACTCAAAAAACAATGTCCCAGCCCTCTGCTGGGGCGACCTCCCAAACTGCTGTTCTGGGAGAGGGGAAGGGTGGACTGAAACCTTCCTCTGCAAGGGCAGGGAGATCCCTAATAAAGCTCCACTAATCAAGGGCTGAGAAAGTGGGACAGAGATGTGTCAGAAAGGGTTGAATTTGACCCAAGCAGTGGAGATGAAGCCATGTCAGGCTGATTTTAGAGTGAAGCAGAAATAAAACTGCCTTTGAGTGAGGATGCTTCCTTGAGGTCAGGATGAAGCCAGCTTGTGAAAGAATGGGTTGTAAGGGATTTCAGAACTTCAAAAAGGCCAAAAGAAAGTCCAACATGTCAAGATGGGGAATGTGGGCACATACAGGGAGGCCTTTTCTTCTACAACTGAAGTAAAATTAATTTTAAAAAGCGGGAAAAAAAATCAATATCAAAGCACTGGATGTCAATCGACTTGATGCCATCTATCCACACCAACCCTATCATGTTTCACTTCGCAGATATCCTCAGAGCAACACTCTGATTGTCACAGATCCATGGGGCAGGATAAGCCCTTTCAACCCTCAGAAGAAGCTCTCATCCAGTGTTTTCCCTCCAGCTCTGGCACTTGGAGAAACCTGCAAAACCTGGAGCCTCTGACCTTGTTGGTGATACTATAAACTCCAGCATTTCATATAAGACCATCCTTCAAGATGTCTTTCTACCTCATTCCGTAGGGCTGCCCTTTGGCTTTCATGTTCTGAATGCCAGGCAGGAGGGCACTGTTGTGTCAGGGTTTCTTAAGCTGGGGCAAGGCGGTGAAATGTTTTAACTGCAAAAGTGAGCACAAGGACATCAGTTGGGAGGGTGCCAGCACAGGCTGTGTTGTGTTAGCAGGGCAGTGGGGATTAGGTTTTGCCTTTGACATTGGTCAATTGGCTTTTGTCCTCTGAGGGGCATTGATTCCAGAGGAAGGAAGCAGTAGGTGAACTGCAGCCAGGCCAAGATGGAGAGAGGTGTCCTTTTGGCAGCATATTCCACTGCAGGCACTGAGGTGTCACTTCACATTTCCCTGGTGGTTCTGTGTCAGGACATCCTCAGAGATTCCTCTCCTGAGCCGATTGCAGAGGAGGACTGTCAAGCATCTACCTGGTTTTTCTCTGGGTGTCAGCAGGAAATCAAAGTGGATTGGTTTGAATTTGGTTGTGTGTTGGCCACACTGGCCAAGGTGAGCAGCTGGGCTCCTCAAGACCTAACAGTGGTGGGGGCTTCACATGGCTTTAATGCAAGACTTTGTTCCAAATCTTATTTGTCTCCAATTATTAAGACTTTTTGTGTGGGATCTGCTTTTCCTTCTCTGTACTTCTTTAGGACATAAATGGGCTTTCATTTCAAGCTGAAGACTCCCATGTCAAGTTTTAGAAACAACCTCTGCCCTCTTCTCTCCTCCCTCCACATTAGCAGACCACACTGTTATTCACAGCCACATAAAGCTAGAAAACACAACTCAAATTTGTGACTTGGAACATACCTACATCCAAGAGTACACCTGATGCCACAAATAACTCAGAGTGCTTTCAGGGCAATGTGGGTGTTTGTCTCAACCCCTTGGTACAGATGGATGTGCAGGGCTGCATTTCACCTACTTTTAATTATATATTCTATATCTTGTGAATTTTTAATTTGAATTTATATGGATGGCAATAATTTTGCTCACACAGGTATGAATCAGCCTCATTTGTTGAGTCCCATTGACCCAGCCTTGTATCTGAGAGGAGGAGGAGGAGGAGCTCTGATGCAGTGAGTTCAGCTTTGAGCAGACAAAAGTGTTGCAATTTCAGGTCTGCGCTTGTAATGAGCACTCCATCTATCTGGGAACTCAAGGATAATGATGGTACTGAGCCTTAAATTCACATGGCCATGGGGAAAAAAATAACCTTTCCTCTGCTTGAAGAGACTTAGAAATACCAAGCTTCTCCTTTCCAGGCAAAAATCTTGTGGGAAAAGGTTGGCTTTTGGCCTGAGTAAAACATGCTAAGATCAGGGCTGAGAAAATTTATGCTGGTAAAGGGTGGTATAATGGTGCAGACCTTATACTTGCTTTTGGCTGAATTAGCTCCATGTGTTAAAGAGAAGTGTGCCTCCCTGTGTTAAGCAAAAAAAGTCCTCCGAGGAGGCTCTTGAGGCCCAGATTTTTGTCTGAAAAGTTAAAGACAATATTTGTGCACGAGTTCAGCAGTTTGAAATACAACATTTATGGGATGGAGTACTGTTTTGGTTGGACTCATATAGCACAGAGTGAAACAAATTACACAGATTTCAGTCAAGATTCCCATGGCTTCATATGATTCTTCTCTTTTACACTCAGGGGAAGTGTTGCTCAAACAAAAATGAAAAAAGATTAAGCTGAATTCTATGCCTTTTTTCACATTCCAGGATCTCTACAGAAATTATGCATAGCCACATCAAGCCATCCTCTCTGAGCTAAAACATGCCTTCCTCTAAGGTATCTGACACTTTCCTACTACTCGATTTCCTTCACTCAAATCTACTCCACAATTGTAGACTGAAGTTGTGTGGTCTCCAGACCTGTTCCTGGCACCTCACCTTCCTCTGCTCAGTAAAGGGACCCCTTTCCATCACGTATCCCAGATCCCTCTCTCAAGCAGATACTTAGAGGTTACAATCCAGTTGGTCCTGAACATCTTTAGGATGGAGATAGACTGAGCTCTGATATATTCCTGCTATAGAACCTAGTTTCCAGAGCTAATATAATTCTAATTATTGCTCCTCCAAGAAGCATTTTACTTAATGCTGTAGATCAGAATAATCCAGCCTTTCTTCTTCTGCTTGTATCTTGCATCTATGAGGATTTAATTCACTGTTTTATTTACAATGTCACACAGTTTGTGTTCAGCAGGTCATGCATAGTCGCTCCTCAGACCTTGACACAGTTACTGTTTGGCAGAAAACATTTGCCTGTTGTTTATATTTGACCTGCTTTCCTCCTTGGTGGACATACAACTTGGCATTTGACTTTACTGTTTGAACAAGCCCTTTTTTATCAAACAGAACAAGTCAGGAAGCACAACTGATGCATTACCATTGTTAATTGCTTTTCTACCAACTTCGGGGTCACTGGTACTTTTTATCATCTGGAATTACATATTTTTATCCAGATTATTGATAAAGCAAAAAAAATCTCATCAGAAGTCTGCTAAAAGCCTCCACTGCAAACCAGCATCTCACTGATCTTTATTTTCTATTCAGTCTACCGAATATTTTTAATATTACTTTGTTAATGTTACAGTGATATTTTAATATTACTTTTCTTAATAAAATAGTCATCTAGGACTAAATAATATGAAACATAGAAAACTGTTTTATCAGACAAGCTCCTTTAATGTAATTATATCTTTTTTTTTTAAATAATTCCTCCCATTCTTTGTTATTTGCCAGACATTTTAACTTATCAAGTAAGATCTTTAACGTTTGAGATACATCAATGTCCAGGACTACATTTTGCTGCCACTTATGAAATAGAATAACAATGAGATCATTTGCATGTAAAAAACCATAATTTTCTAGGCTGCTGCCCAACTGATTACAGTCTACGAAAACAAGATCTGATGCAGAAATACCCCAAGCTGATTTGGTTTTGTGCTTAGAAACTCATGTGCAGCTTTTAGAAACCCCAGGGATGCTTCTCCAGCTGCAGCACGAGACCCTCAGCATCTGCTCCCCAGCCACAGATCTCCTATTAGACGTCAAGGATGGTTTCCTCTCTGCACTCTGAAAAGGGATATTAGAGGAGCTGAGCTTTCTACTCCCATTCTATTCAGTGGTCTGCAGTGGACAGATCAAGCTCACAAGACTCCCTCACCCCAGGTAAGTAAGGATCTCCAAGCATTTTGAGCTTTACACAAATCATCAGTATTTCTGGCATACCAGACTGCCTTTGACAGAGACTGCCCTTCCCCCACCCATCTCTCCATCCCTCCCTCTCCTCTTGCCTGGGCAGGCTGTAGCAGTGAGCCTAGCACGTCAGTCATTTGGATCATCTCATGGATGCTCAGTGATGTCCATCATCTCACACAAACCCTCCCCATTCTCCCAACCTCTTCCAAACCTAAAGATTCGGTATTCTAGCATTTCAGTTATCTCCTTATATTTTTGCTCACCATCGACATAGTTGGCTTTAGCTGCCTGGCCCTCCCCTTCCCTTCCTGGTCAGAAAAGTGCTGCAGCGAGCGCAGCCCCAGCGGGCAAACGGCAGCTCAGGAACACCCGGAACCTTCCCCAAAGCTGAAGCCGGGGGTTGGGGAGGACAGACTGGGGGGAGGACAGACCCCAGTGTTTTGAGGGAAACATGAGACAGGCTGGATGGTGAGGCAGGGCTGGATGGTGAGGCAGGGCTGGATGGTGAGACAGGGCTGGACGGCAGCCTTTGCCGCTGCCTCTCGGTGTGACCGCTGCCCGGCTAGGCCT
>VZTY01027818.1:176840-237799 GCA_013400935.1 Turnix velox
GGCGGGGCGGGGTTGGGGTGTGTGTGTGTGTGTGTGTGAGGCTGGGGAGTCGCCGCCTGCCCCGAGATGAGGCCGCGGGGCCCCGCTGGCGACGGGGACCGAGAGAGAGCGGCGTCCCCTCAGGCGCTGGGGAGTTCCCGCAGCGGCGGCAGGAGCTCGGTGCTCGCCAGAGGGGCACGACCGGCTTGTGGAGGGATCCGGCCGCCACGTTACCGAGCCCTGCAGCGCTACCGGCGCGGCGGGGATCGAGGCGGGACGTAGCCGAGTGCCCGCAGCCGGGCAGCTCCCACGGCTGCGTTTTGTTGAGGGCAGCCGGGCGAGGCGAGGGCTCCCCGGCAAGGTCACGGCGGTGTCTGGGAGCCATAGGGGAGACGCCGCCTTCCCAGCTGGGATTCTCCGGCCCCTGTGGAGAAGGCGCCGCGGTAACGGGCCTCTGCGGAGCCTTTGCGAGGCTGCTGCGAGGTCTGAGCCCTGTGGCAAAGTGACAGCCGGGAGATGCTCTGCGAGAAGCAGGAGCTGTGTCGTGTTCCTCACCGCACCCCCCGCGGGCCGCTGAGAGCCCTTGGCTGGGGCTGGGGCAGTTGGTCGGGTCTGGGAGAGAAGGGAGTCGGCCTGGGTTCTGTTCCACGGTGTTGTGTCCAGCTCTGGAGCTCTCAGCACAAGAAGGACATGGACCTGTTGGAGAGGGTCCAGGTGAGACCACAAGGATGGTGTGAGGGCTGGAGCCCCTCTGCTATGAGGCCAGGCTGAGAGAGCTGGGGCTGTTGAGGCTGGAGAAGAGAAAGCTGTGGGGAGACCTCCCAGTGCCTGAAGGGGCTGCAGGAAAGCTGGGGAGGGGCTGTTTGCCAGGGCAGGGAGACACAGGATGAGGGACAGTGGTTTGAAACTAGATCAGCGCAGGGTTAGATGAGACACTAGGAAGTTCTTCCCCATTTACAGTAAGGGTGAGGAAACACTGGAACAGGTTGCCCAGAGAAGTTGTGGACACCCCTGTTCTGGATGTGTTTAAGGCCAGGCTGGACAAGTCACTGAGCAGCCTGATCTAGTGGGAGGTGTCCGTGCCTATGGCAGGAGGTTGGAACTCGATGGTCTTTAAGGTCCCTTCCAACCCAAAGTATTCTGTGATTCTGTTCTGTGATTCTAGGGGTGGTGGGTGACACTGGCCCGGGCTGCCCAGAGGGGTGGTGGAAGCCCCATCCCTGGGGACATTCAAGGCCTGGCTTGCTGAGGCTCTGAGCACCCTCATCTAGTGCAGGATGTCCCTGCTTACTTCAAACCCTATGTTTCTATGATTCCTTGAAATACTCTACTGAATGAAAAAATTCTTCAGCTTATGAAGTTGATAATGGTAGATCACTTGATGCTAGCAGAACTTTGATAGGCTTTCGAGTGTGTCTTTTGGACACTAAATATTCTTTATTTCATCATTTTGGAGAGGGCAGTTGTGAGATACAAATGGCTTTTCAGTTGCTGTAAAATCCACGACATGTTGTGTTCCCTTCCTCCTGCCCCAGTTCTTCTAGAGAACCTTATGGAAGAAGTGTAGCTGTACCAAAAGGCCACATGTAGGCTTTGTGAGGAGTTCAAGGCTTGAGAAGGATTTTGGGAGGGATTCAAGGGAAGCTTTTAGATTTCCAAAACACTTTCTATCCAGTGTTCTGAAACGCTCCAGTTGTCTCCCCTTACTGTTTCTCCAAATGCTTGTCTTCCTCCTCATCTTACCTCGTGTCTCTGCCTGCCTCCTTCTGGTAGTCCAGATCCTGGCTCAAGTTCAGCTTTTCAAAAAAGAGAGAAGAAAAAAAGTAATGTTTTAATGTAATAGCAAGTTTATGGTCCCTTTTCTCTTCTAAGCTTTTCACCTATGCTGCTTTAAAACTTTGTCCCTTTTTTCTTTCCTGTTGTAAGATCTTTTTCTCCTGAAAAAGCTCTTAAATGGCTTATTATTGGACCTTTTATTAGTAGAAAAGACCTGGTTTTGTATTGTAGTGTATGTCTTAAAATGTTGTACCCCTTGCTCCCCATTACTGTGAGTTTTTGGCTGCCTTGTAGTGTTGCAGGGCAGTACTGCTGGAGTTGTGCTTGTCCTGCCCCACTCACCTTCCTACACCACTGGACTCTTAGTGTTCTGTGTTCTGCACAAGCTGGAGATCTTTACCGCCCACATGCTTGCAGGCAATCATCTCTTTCTCTTCTGTGTTCTTCCAATGCACGTATTGAACCTTCATCACTTTTTCCTGACTGTTTTGTTGGTGTTGTGCCTAATACAACAGGATTGAAGCATCTGGACACTAAGGAAGTACAAATAATGACTCCTGTCTGTTACCAGCAACCTAACCTCTCCCTAAAAGATAATCCCACATCAAGATAGCCCCCCTCCCAAACTTTCCAAGTTCTTTGTAGTCATCAGTCTTCTCCTTCTCAAAAACATTTGATTTTGCTCCTTGGTGTAGAAGGTAGGCTCAGGGATGGTTTCCTTAAAAGTTGTGAAATAATTTTTACATCTTTAGGTTCTTTGATTTGCATAGGACAGAAACTGAGCAGTGGATTAGTGCAGCCTAGGCTCATAAAGAGAACTGGGAAGAGAGCCTCAAAGTCTCAGAGCCATTTCTGGTAGCCCTTAAGAGGTGGGCATCCTCCTCCTTACTTTAATGTTTCAAGATCAATATGAAGGTAATGATAAAGGAATAAATGGAAATGAAAGGACAACTTAACAAAACTTTGTACCAAATGGAGGTGTGGAGCAGTTAGTCTCTGCTAATCTTCATCGTCTTAAAACTAAGAAGGGACAGAAAAGTTATTGTGAGAATTTTTTCTCTGTGTATTGGAGGTTTAGACAGAAGAGAGCTGATTTTCTAAGGTGACCATGTAATGGTTGAATAACTAGTGAAATAATGACTCTGCAGGAATCAAGGTGCTGAAAAAAATGAGCAGGGAAGAAAGGACTTTTAGCTGGACTGTCTTAACTCCTCCACTGCCAGTCTCTTGCTTTTCATATGAATGTATATGAATCAACTATTTTAAAACACTGTCTGTAAAAGATTGTGCCCCTTCAGAGTGTAAGAACCAAGAAGAACTGAGGCTGCTACAGAAGTCTTGGAGAAATAACAAAGAAGATCAGTCTTCACGTCTTTCATAAGTTGCTGGGAGAGTCTGTTTTTAAATCATCCTCATAGGTTGTAAGAAAATGATCAGATTTTTTTTTCCTAGGCTTACTATCCTTTCAAGGTCACCTTTCAAGAGTACTGGAGTGTGCTCTGTCCCATGGAATTTCTTAGATCCTTCTCTTTGGTCATTGTATGAGTCATTTGTCAAAGGCTTGCATTACATCTGGTCAGGTAAGCAGACCTTTCAGAAGGTTCTTTCAAAGAGCTCTTGGGAAGAAGAGCCACGGTTCACAGCTCTCTCTTCAGGTGAATGTGCCTGTACCATTTGTGCTAATTTGGTAATCTACAAGTACTCCCCATAAATCAGATTAATCTCATGGGACAGTTATCTTACAGTAAACATTTAATATATCCTACTAGGAACAGAATAAGTCACTTTTAAGCAAAATATCACTTCTTCTAGGGTTTCTACAGAAAAATGAGTGCATCGTTTGTATAAGACAGTATTAAGCTTTAATCCACATTTGTTCACTTCATTGCTAGTTTTGTGTGTTAATATTTAAACTTAGTTAACTTGGGTTCAGAAGTTTAGTAGTTTGAGATAGGACCGTTTCAATTACATTTCACAAGGATGTGAACTGTTAAATGTGGCACTACTCTGGTAAGATGTGGCTTTTAGCATTCTGTAAACATAAAATAGAAAGTGCTTAAATTAGAGGCTTGAACACTGCTTGGAAATGCTAGTGCTAACCAACCAGTAGGTAGTTTGCTGTAGTCTTAGTCTTATGGTGAGGCTATAGCTAACTTCATTAAAGGTTTGTCTGCTTTAATAATTTAAGTTGTAGCTCTCTTTTCAGTAGCTTTTCTGGATCTGCTGTGTCTCTTCCTGTTTGCTCTTTTTTCTTCATGGTTGCTCCTTTGCTGTCTGGTGGTCCATGATGCACTATTTATAGTGTTTCTTCACTGTTCATGTGTCACAGTCTTTGTGTGAGCAAGTTCTGGTACCCATTCTTGATCAGGGTGATATAGTGTTGGCCAGTGCTGGAAAAGCACAAGCCAGGATACTGTTTGAAATCTCAGAAATCTCAACAGGACAGGTGAAGTTATTTCATTACCTTGGCATTACATGGAGGAAAAAATTTAGTAAATGTAATTTCAGTGTTAACAGAGAATCTTGTAATGCATACCTGCAGTGTGCCATCTGGAGCTCATAAGATCGGTAGGTGATTTGGACTGGAGGTGACTTCAGGAGAGCCCTGTCCAACCTCCTACTTGAAGCAGGGGCTGTTCAGGAGTCAGACCACATTGCTCAGATTTTGAAAACCTCTGGGATAGAGACATCTGAGTCTTCTGTGGCAGCCTTTGTTACTCCTTGGCTGTGCTTGTGGTGTAGAAGGTTTTCTTGATATTAAGCCTGAACTTTTCTTACTTTAGTTTATGCCTATTGTCTCTCATCCTCCCAACGTGTGGCATTGTAGAGAATGTGGCTGCATTTTCTGGATCCTCTCCCTGTGGGTGTGTTGCCGCTGTGGGTGCCCCAAAGCCTTTCCTTCCCCCGGCTGACCAAGCTTCACTGCTGTACCTCCAGCCTTTAGCTGCCCTGGGGGCCCCTACTGACCTTGCTCCAGTTGATTCACATCTTTCTTGATTTGTCTTGATATCTGAGCAGAACCAGTCAGTCTTTGAAAGTATTTCCTCCAGCTTTTTTTGTGTTTTGAATTGATTAGTGCTACTTTCATACATTGTTCACTCATAAATTTCAGACGGGAGGAGTGGTGGAGTCATCCAATACTGTGTTGGCCTTTCAGGAGGCATCTCTTAGCTTAGTGGGTTTTTGTGAGGGGGGGAACATAAAGAGGAAATCATTCCTTCTTTTCTCTCTTCCCCCTCCCTCCCCCCCCCTTCTTTACAAGATGCTTCTAGCGTTTGATACTAGAACTGCTGCCAGTATTTACTACAGGCTGTGCTTCTTATCCTGCTTCAAGGAGTGGTGTAATGGTTTAAAAAGGCAAAGGAGATTGATTACAATTACTACTTCCAACTATCAGCAACATTTTTGTGGTTACCTAGAAAGTAAAAGAATAACAATTTCAAAAGCACAAAGCAATTCTCCTCTGAGCTTTCTGCTGAAGGAAATTCATATTCCAGAGAGGGCCAGGACAAGTACTGTAGCCCTCATGTCTCCAGGCACTTCTTGCCAACTCCAGCCATGGGATTTGGGTCAGCCAGGCAGGGGTAGGCAGCAGCTATTAATTGCACTCTTCGTACTGTCATGGAGATTTGGATTATTGAGCATCTTGCTGCCACCCAGGGACAACTTTTGCTAAAATCACAAGTTGGCTGGGTGTGCTGTTGTAGCTCTGGTGCTTTTTTTTTTTGTGCCTAGGTTCTAAAGGAGACAGAACTTGTGTGAATGTACTGCTTATCATTTGCTCACACCCTCCCCTCCCCACCCCCCCCCTTCTCAAACTGCTTTGACAGATTTAACCATCTACTATGTAGGGTAGGAAGATTCAAAGTGGGTTATTGCCACTGATTTGATAAAAGTTAGCTGGTCAGCAGAGTGATCCAAATGAAGAGCGTCACTTGGGACAGAAGCAGGTAGAGCTCAGCTGGTGGAAAGTGGCTCATGCAGAGCTTCATGTCAGCCCTGGTATGTGCACTTTTCAGTGCATGGACTCCCAGTTGGCTCCTTGGTATGGAGCTGGTGCAGCACGTTAGGTGAGTGGGGAGGTGTCTGTCCTTAGTAGAAAGGATGTGAATGTCTGTGCCATGTAGCAGGAGGTGGGAAGGTTTTCCTGCTGGAGGGCCTGGCAAGAAGGTGACTGTGAACAAGTGTATTCCAGAGTGTTGCAGCAGTCTTAGAACTTGGCCCTTCTTGCTTAGTGCTTGGCCATATAGGCAAAGGATGTGCTTTAAACTTGCATTGTGCCCCACGGATGTATCACACTTCCTTTTACCCTCTCTTGCTCAGCCCTCATTTTATGGTAAGATAAGACCAGGTCTTAGCTGAACTGGATGGAGGAACTATGCTAGGTTAAAGTTGCTTTTGTTTTGATTTTTATCCATGGAGTTTAGCCTGAGTTTTGGTTTCCTGATCCCATTTGTCATGTTACCACCCACGTGTGGTGACAGAAGAAGAGGGGGTGGTGTGCACCAGGAATGGGGCACAAACTCAGGGGAGGGTGGGACTGCTTCTTGTAATGACAGTGCTTGTTGTTATTAAAGTGCTCACTGACCCATAACACTAGCAAATAATACCCTGTTTCCTAGAATATAGGAGCCCCTGAATGCCCTGGCATAGCTGTGTTGCTGTTTTCACTCTGAGTTGAGTCTCCCTTTTTTTTCTTGCTGCAGAACACAGCTTTTTGTGGATGCAGTTACTGAGCTTTATTTGTGCTGTGCTTCAAGCTTACTTGCAAAACAGCCTTCCTGGGACATAGAAGTGCAGGTTAGTGTAACTAAAGTTACAGCTGTATTGACTTATTTTTGGTGGCAGGGATGATTCTTGTAGTGATTAGTTCTTGTTGTAACCTGCATATTGCTACGTGGCTTAATCTTTATTGAAAAGGAAAAGTTTTACTGTGGCAGGGAAACCAGGTGATGCTTATCTGAAGTTTGGATGAGGCACTTAATCTGGCCCAAAGCATTTTGAGAAGGCTGAATATAGAGTTTTGTAGTGTTTGGCTGAGATTTTTTTTCATTTCAGTACATGATAGGAAGATACCGTGAAGGTAGCATGGTGAATGCTTAGCTGTTTTATTGAAGAACTTGATATCAAGTGTGATACTCAAGGTACTTCTAACATCTTTTCTTGTGTCCTAAAAGCACATCTTCCATGGAGCAGTTTCATTACAATTAAAGCGTAGTCTGTTCCAGTGTGATGTACACGTAAGCTGATCTGAGCACTAAATCATATCACTAACTTTGTCACATTAAGGAACTTGACAGCTTGATTTAAATCAGCCTGTACAGAGTGTGAAGCTACCCATGCTTTTCATTTTAACACACTGGCTATTGTGTGCATTTTTGCTAATCTTGGTGCTTCCCCCTTGAGAAGAAAAGGCTGTCTGCAGTCACAGCTCAGGATCCACTTGAGTTGGAGGTAGAAGAGAGTGACTTGATGAATGCTTTAGCATCTTTCCTGCCCTTATCAGGTGGAAAAATCAGTGGGGAAGAGAAGTAATTGCAGATGGAGTGCATGTTGTCTGAGGCAGGAGAGGATAGTTTGCTGTAGTGATTTTGTTGGACAAGGAGCTACTGGCAGTTGTAGAGTTCAGTGTCCTTCATCACATTGGATCTTACCAGCAGGAACAGACTTCTTGGACTAAGGAATGGTGGAAAAGCAGCTAAGTAATGCAACTATAATGTATAAGAAGTATATGTGGGAGGATGTTATTGCTTTTGTTACTGTGAACTTGAGGCTTGTCCTCATCTCATTTGAAAAGTGTGGAATTGCCATCAAGCAGAATGAAACCACAGATTTGTCAGCTGAATGGCATACTTTTCTCATATACATTTAAATCTTTTTAATGTATTATTTGAGAGGTCACAGGTTTCAGTCATGTTTGCTGAAGTCTTAAGCATTTTTTTAATGTGCTCAGGTAGCAGTATAGCATCTAACTGTTCACCATCCTACTGCAGTGAAAAGAACAGAGTGCTAACTTATTGGTTATTGGGCAATGACATGAGGAATCGTAGAGCTGACCAGTGGGCTGTATTTTTTTCACTATTTCATCCAGGAGGGAGGGTGTTTTCTCATACCTGTCTCTCCAGCTTTCATGTTGGTGCAAGCAGCACCTTCTTGAGTACAGCTTTACACTTGTACTGGTTTCATCACCAGATTCCACTTGCTCTGGGTCCTGCCTTTAGGCCACATTTCTAGACTTGTTTGGCCCCCTTCTTTTATTTTTTTTCCTTGATTCTAAGAACTTCTGGTAGTGAACTTGGGGACTGCCCAGACAATCAAGTGAAGGGCTGAAGCAGAGTGTCAGTACTGTGAATTTGAATTCCACTGAATTAAATCAACAGCTGCCTGTTCAGATCGATGTAATGCTGTGAGTTGGGGTGGAATAAGAACTTTCTGAGTAACATGAGGCCTACTTTCTCTTCTTTCTGTATTCCAGTAGGACTTTTCTCGGATTATTCACACTGGCTTCTGCACTCAAGGGATTATCATAAGGAACCAGAAGGCTGAGGAGTCTCTTGGGATTGTTACACAGCCGTGGGCGACAGACTGATGGGACTCAAATCAGAGATACCTTTGAGGTACTTAGGAGTCCTGCTAGAGTTAATTTTCTCATCCATCTTCAGGGAAAAGAAATGTCACTTTTCTGAAAGTACTTATGATGTCTCTAACACATCAGCAGTCTATTTCTCATTTTAATTCCATTGTGGTGTTGCAAGTATCCTCTAGTGCTTAGCTCTACTGAATTCAGCTCTTCTTCATCTAATATTGGTATGTGTAAGCTGATTTGTTTTATTTCCTCTTCCTTGTGCTCTGAAGCATTGTCTGTGGGCCAACCTTGTCACATGGCTGAATTATCTGGAAGAGCTGCTCTCCAGCTGTTAGGAAGTGAGAAAATTAATTCTGAATGTTTGTTTTTCTAGTGAAATCCTTAAAGGCTGGTTCTGACAAATTAACCCGAGGAAAATTTCTTTAATTACTTTAAAGAAACCTAGAGATTAGACTTCTTGTTTGGTTGCATCTAATGTCTTAGCACCAAAGTTGATCTTAAATTGCTTGGTGCCTTGATTTAACAAGACTTTGGTAGTTGTTCCTGTTTGATTAGGCTGCAGCAGAGGGCAGTCTGTTTGAAGCCAGTTTGTTCCAGTCTCTCTCTGTGGATACCCCAGTGGTTTGTGTGGTGTCATTTGTCACAGTTTGACTTCCCTACAAGTGTTAACAGAAATAGAAAGAAAGTAGTTTTTAATAAATCAGTTGTGAAGGCCATTTTTCTCTTTCATTTTATGACAGTCTTAGAAATTCTGCTGCTGTATTTTCTGCTACAGTAAAAGTCTCTTGGTATTTGGTCTTCTGTGTCCTTTCTTGGTCTCACTGCTTTGAAGAAAGCAGGTGGATATTGCTACAGGTCAAACAGGTGAGCCTGTATGATAATATTCTTTTAAACCTGGACTTCCTGTAGCCAGCAAGGACTCTGACAGACTGGCTTCAGTTCTTCTGCTGTCAGTACTGGTTTTGGCAGTGCCTTTGGGCATTTGTACTCTTTGTCTGAGATACCCTTGAACATTAAGAGGGTCTCCAGGGTAGATTTTCTATGATAAATGAGAACTTCTGGTCATCTGCACCTATGAAAAAAGGGAGAAAAGATGGGACAATATTTTTGTCTGTTGAATAGATTCTTGTTGTCTGATGCCAATATGAATAGTTAGAGGCAGTGCTGAGACAAAACTGAGTGTAGGGGTTTTTTCTAGCCTGGTATTCCCTGAAAACAGCCAGTCAACTAGTGGGTCAGATTGTGGAAGGCAGTGAGAACAGTGTCCAAAGAATGTATGTTTTTAATGTTAAAAACCCTAAACCTACCAAGATTGTACAAAACATGAGAACAGCAGCAGCTCTTAGAGCTGCAGCATCCTGCAGCTGCTTGTAAAATAGAAGTGTTACTTCAATATGACAAAAAGGATGAGATACAAGAAAGGCTGCTTTTCTGTGGGGGCTAATGATTATAAATCAAAATACTAAAAGATGAAGAGTAAAATTGTGATAAATTTAGAAGTTGTTACACTTCATATTAGTGCCACCAATATGCACAAAGTTGAAGATGCATATGAAATCTGTCACTAAAAAGTGATTAACTGCCAAATATGGGTTGTCAGCACTTATAGATACTGATTTACAGTTGGCTGAACATCATGTGAGCTTCTTTTAAGATAGAGACCTTTTTAGTTCTATAAAGAAGGTATTGAGATATAAAAATAAGTTTTATTAAAAAAAGTTTATCCCACAAAAGCAGGATTAACCTTGCAAGTGAGAATTTCACTCACATGCTTGCTCCTGACCAATTAATGAAGTTTTTTTTAAGGGAGAGTTGGGTTACTGGTTAACTAGCTGCACCCTTCACCTAGGCAGGGTTGGTTCACATAGTGGTGTGTCCATGCTGCTTCACTCCCAGCTAATGAATTTGCTTGGACTGAGCTGGTGGGATTGGCTTCTCCTTTGGCTGGATGCAGACCCTAGAGAACTGTACATGTTGCAGGTGTACATGCCTTTTGGTGGAGGACTCTTGGGTGTTGTACTGAACATCCATGGCAGGGGGGTTGGAACTAAATAATCTTTGAGGTCTCTTCCAACCCAAACCATTCTATGATTCTATGCCATCAGGATGCTTCTAGCCTGAGGAGAGCCAAGAGCAGAGGACTACAATAGAGTTTTGTATTGATAAACCACAAGTCAGATTTAAGGTTCAGTAACAAACTCTCCTCCCCACTGCTCCATGCAGCTCAGATGAGTGTCCTTGATGCCTCACGTGTGGTTTTGGAGCAAGATGTAGAAAATGGTGATGGTTGAGTGCTTTGGGGTGAGAATAATTGTTTTGTTTTCTTTTTTTTCATTATAGATTTACTGTATTTGATACAGTTGCATCAAACTAATGCATGTAGAGGATTTCCCCTGGGATTTTTTTTTTAGGAAAATAGTACTTCAGTTATTCTCTATTTTAAGTGTGTTTCAGACTAGGGTTGCCTGTGTGTTTCTGATGGAGAATGAGAAGCAGCTAATGAGAGTCCTGTAAACTATTGATGCTGTTGTACTGAGTACCCATTCAATTAGTGTAAATAAATGATATAATTCTCCCTGACAGGCATTCAGCCTTCATGCCATTGCTGTGCTCTCTGTGTATTTGGTTTCTCTCTTGCATTTTGTTTCAAGATGCAGAGCTGAAAATTTCTGAGTTGCTGCCTGCAATTATGATCATTCTGGGATGTATCTGAGTGGTATTTGTCAGACCTTGTCCTTTCACACTGAAGAAATCTCTTCATTATAAAATTTGAGTATGCCACTTGGACATCAAGCTGTTGACCACAACTCTGAGTTCAACCATCCAGCCCCTTCCTTATCCACCAAGTGTTCATCCACCTATGGCTCTACAGTGTAGGGACAAGGATGTAATGTGGGACAGTGTTAGATGCTTTGTGGAAGGCCAGGTAGATATTATCAGTTGCTCTTCCCTCATCCATTAACACTCTTAGCATCATCATTGTAGAAGGCTACCATACTTGTCAGGTATGATTTTCCCTTAGTGAAGCCATTTTGACTGTCACCAATTGTTATTTCCCAAGTGCCTTAGCACAGTTTCTGGGAAGATCAGCTCTATGAACTTTAAAGGTATTCCTGAGAGCATGAGAAGGTATTGAAATGATTAAAATAGAATACTCGTTTAAGAGCTATGTATATTTAACTATTTGACTTTTTTTTAGAGAAAAGGGATAGAAGGCTTACTTCCCTACCCAAAATGAAGTATTTCTTACATCTATGTACTGTATCTTCTTATTCCCTTTCTGACAGTGCTCTTAGTGAGCCTTGGGATCAGTTGCCTCCAGCAGAGTCTTGCTGGGCTGCAGGCACTTTCCATGGTGGTACATTTTCTGCACTGTCCTCCAGGGAAGTGAAGTTCTCAAATAGAAATTGCTACTTGGGGGGGAAAATACCCTGGCTTTTTAATGTAGCTTTTAGTTTGTATTCACAGAACAAATGACTGGATTCTGTTGGTTTTTATAAGCCCATCTGCCAGGATTCATTCCCTGTTTTAGTCCCATAAATCCTCAGTTCCTTATCAGGGTTTGTGTTGCTGAGGTTTGATAACGGAACCCACAGGGTTGCTGGTGCTGCAGGGCTGCCAGGGGAACAGCTGGTGGAGTTCCCCAGCACACATGGTTGAAGGCAGAGTGCTGCCTTCATTGGTGGCTTTTGGTTGGGGTTTTGTGGGGGGGTTTCCATACTTTTTGTAGAGCTTGCTGTGCCACAGCAGGTCATACCCTGGCTCCTCCTCTCTGTGAAAGTGAGAAAAGTGTGGTGTAAGTGAAGCTTGACTTTCAGAAATAGTAGGTGTTAGCTGGAGAATTGCTGCTTGGCAAACTTGAGGTTAATTTTGTTCGCTTTCCTGTGCTTAATAATAAAGCTTATTAGAAAAACTGTGTTTCTGTATCACTTGCATTGCCTTCTTGCATGGGTGTTTGCAGAACTGAAAATTTGCTACTTATGTGTGCTTTGAGTTAGGGCAGAAGTGAAGAGTATCTATTGGAAGATCAGTTGTTTTGGGGGCAGTGGTGAAATAGATCCATTTATTTAGTAATGCATGAATGGAGTTTGAAGTCAGTTAGCAATAAGAAGATTGGAAAACTTAATTTATGAAGGTTGACTTTTTAGCCTAAACTTGTCTTTAAACAAACTTAGCCAAGTGTAAGTGGGACTTTCAAAATATCTTTTGACTTCTGGATGTGATGGTTTAAACCTTGAAAATGTGTAAAGGAGAGACATCCCTATATTTGTAAGGTTTCCTTTCTTTTGTTTACCAACTTATAGGGGAACAGCTTGTTTTCTTTTTCTGTCTAGGGAAAAGTTAACTGATCAATAATAGCTAATGCTTGAAATGGAAAAACAAAAGAATTTGTCTCATCTTCACCCAGTGGTTCTTTCTGGGCTAAACACAGCATCTGCTTTCCCCTGAGTTATGGTGAAACTTTAGATCCTAACAGGTTCTTAGGAGTTTCCTTTTGCCATCTGTGGAAACTTAAATTTTAATATATGTTATGCTTTCTGAACTTAAAAAGAAAGTCCTGACTGCTATATTTTGAAGTTTTGAAGCATTTGAATAAAATGAGAATTCCTTCAGGTATCAAAACTACTTACTGAATTGAGTGAAAGACTTTTGTATTTGATTTTCAAGTTTGACTAAAGCTTACATTGACTTTGAAATTACAAATAGTTGCTATCACTGTATGTCAAGATGATATATTATCTAGTGGAGATGCTTGAAAGACAATTTATTGAACTATGGTTTGTGCTTATTTGGCTTTGGACCAAAAAACTTGGAGAAAACATAACTTCAAGACTGACCTGCTGTGTCCAACTGAGCAAGGAGATATTGAGGGATATCCTTGAAAGGTTAAAATGTGTAGGGAAGTTATAACAAGTTTGCTGCAGGCATCATGTGTTTGCACCAGAATAAAACCTGTGAATGCAAATTCAATATGAGGCAGTGCAAGAAAATATAGGGGTATTTGATGATAGAAGGAACCATTTGCACTATCATCAAGGGACCTCTGATTTGTCCTCTCCTGTGAGGACAGTCTGAGAGAGCTGGGGCTCTTGAGGCTGGAGAAGAGAAAGCTGTGAGCAGACCTCACAGCAGACTCCCAGTGCCTGAAGGGGCTACAGGACAGCTGTGGAAGGGCTGTTTGGCAGGACATGGAGACACAGGATGAGGGACAGTGGTTTGAAACCAGAGCAGGATATGTTCAGATTAGACATTAAAAAGTTCTTCCCCAGGAGGGTGGTGAGACACTGGCCCAGGTTGCCCAGAAAAAGGTGGTGGAGGCCCCATCCCTAGAGACATACAAGGCCAGGCTTGCTGAGGCTCTGGGCAACCTGATCTAGTTCTGGATGTCCCTGTCACTGCAGAGGGGTTGGACTAGATGGCCTTTGAGGGTCCCTTCCAACTTTTAGATTTCTATGATTTGTGCCCACTAGGAGTCTCTGAGCACCAGCATTTATCTTTGAAGTTTGTAAAGGAACAGGCAGTGCTTCTCATCTCTGGAGATGCTGGTGTTTTGCCTGGGAGGAATTTGGTACCTGGCTGCCCTTTCTTAGCCTAGCTTAGCTGCAGAAGATGCAGCTGTTTAACATGAAACTTGGTTTTGGGTGGGTATGAGAGAGAGATCAGGCTGTTTGCTTTATGGCTGGTGAAGAGATTGCTGCTAAAGGCTCTTGTCCTGTAAGCCAAGGAGTATTGTCTTCCAAAAAATGTGTTTTTAAACAATAAAAAGCTTTATTGTAAGAGTTTGAGTCGAACCATATTATCAGGGCTGTGCATCTGTAATATGGTAGGGGTTGAGGATATCTTCTGAATTCTCCAGACAACAGTTAGTCAAAAGGTAAGCAGGTATCACTAATTGAATGCCAAATACAGCTTAAAGTATAGCATAAGCATATTTTAGGTTTGTTTTTTTTTTTTTTTTTCTGAAAGCTACTTAAGCTATACAGTGAAAAATGACAGTAGGAGTTCTAATTCATACCATAGTAAAAAACAGAGCTGTTTCAAGAGCTGTAACTCAAACCTACACTGCACAGAGTAAACTACAGCAGTGTCAGCTGTAGGAAGCCTCTGTGGCCTGGCCCTACTTTCCCACTGCTGCATGAGTGTGCATTAGCATCATTCAATCATTTTAATCAGTCTGTTTCTAATTCATTGTTTTATTGAATTCTTACAGGCAGGCAGAAGTCCTGAAGGCTGACATGACAGGTAACCTTTTATTATACAGTTGATCTAGCTGCTGATACTTCTGGTTTTGTTTTCCTTTTGTGTTCTTCATGCTTATTTTCCAGGAAATTAGGAACAATATGTGACATGATGTTAAAGTTTTGCCCTCTCTATATAAACAGTCTTTTAACATGTGTGCTGCTGTGGTTATATCTAAAAATATATATATTTTTCAGATTAACTTTGTGTGTTTTAAAGCATTTGGAGATGGAGGTCACACACCTGCTCCACTCCCATTGTTTTCTCCTTTTGGTGCTGATTGTTATCTAGAATCCCAAGGAACTTCTCTACTTGGGGGTAGCAAGGATCTAGATAGTTTTGAGAAACCTTGGCTCATGTTAGTCTGAATACTACATGTATTGTGAAGTTGCAGCCTGTAGATGCTATAAAATGCTACATGCTATGTTTTAAGTTGTATGTGTTAGTGAAATGGTTTATTTTAATGTGTCAGCCATGCAGTACTAGCAGTTGCTAGTTGTATAAGGAACCTGTGCTCAGCCCTGCTTGCTCCCCTGGTGCAGTCCTCTTAGGAGGCTTGTCCTGTCCCTGCAGGAGTACTGGAGCTGGCTGGACCCATCTGACCCAGCAGGGGTGAGCACACCATCAGCAGAATGGTTCCCTGGGTGAGACCCAGCCCTTGTGCTCCTGCAGCCAGGCTCAGGGGATTTTTACAAGGCATGGGAAATTGGACTCTGCAACTTGAGACAGCAGGGAGTAGCATTTGCCTTCTCCCTCGGGGATGGAAAGCAGATGGCTACCAAGGAGTTAGAAAATGGCAAGCACTCAGTATTACTTTCCCACAGTGTTGTCCTTAATACTGTGTTTGTTCCAGGGAATGTCCTGTTTAATATCCCATGATGGGTTTCTGCTAATTTCTTTATGGTACTCGGGGTATTTTTCTAAATTCATGCAGTAATGTGGAGTTCTGCAGCTTCATGTCTTATAGAGAATCACCTCCTTTTGTCTATTTTGGTTTTTGTTTTCTTGTTTTTTTAAAAACTTTCTGGCTGCTGCCTTGGCTCACATTTATTGCTGGTGTTGTAGAGGATAGCTCAGTTAATTAGTGATCAGTTAATCCCCAATCCCTCTGTAGTTCTTCTATCTTGATGTTCTGATGAATCTGTGATAAAAGTGAGTATTTGCATTGGATATCTTAAACAATGTTATGCTCTTCCCTTTGGTAGGTGAGTGAAAAAACAATTGGAATAGCTGTCTGAGCTTGAATCTTACAAAAGCTGTTTTGTCTTTTTCTTTGCTCAGATTCAAAGCTGGGTCCGGCAGAAGTCTGGACATCCAGACAGGCTCTACAGGACTTATATCAGAAGATGCTAGTGACCGATTTGGAATATGCTTTAGATAAAAAGGTGGAGCAGGACCTGTAAGTACCTCAGTTAATCTGTATGAATGTATGTCATCTGGGCTGAAGTGCAGGGAACCCTGAGACTTATAGAACATATTTTCAAGAAAGACCACTCTGCTTCCTAAACCAAATCAATTACAAGCAAGTAATAATGGTGTATTACAGTGTCAGCTCTGCAGTGTCAGGATTAATTTCTGTAGTTGAGTGGGGGAAGGTAATTCTTCTGTATTTAACATTATCTCTAATCCAGATGTTGCCTGGTATTTGAATATATTCCATCTGATGCTATGTAATTAAACAGTTCTTTGCTATTGCTTGTGCTGTCTGCATGTGAATTAGAAAAAAAAAAATGACAAAACAACCTTGTTTTGTTTTCAGTTGGAATCATGCCTTTAAAAATCAGATTACAACGCTACAGGGTCAGGCGAAAAATAGAGCAAATCCAAATCGGAGTGAAGTTCAGGCAAACCTCTCTCTGTTCTTAGAGGCAGCTAGTGGCTTCTACACACAGGTGAGTTTCAAAACTTATCTTGACTATTGAATATTTGCCTGCTCTTGTCTCAAAAGGGCCTCAGACTCATCCTGCTTGCATGTGTGTCCTTTGCAAAGCTTTGGCTGTCAGATCTCTGTGCTGCCCCAGCAGCTGATTCTGAGGGGTGAGCTCTAATATGACAGCAGTACAAAGAATTAGTCTTGCTCTTTTTGAGGAAGGGCAGAAGGATCACTTTTAGGTGTGTGAAATCTAGGTTGTTTTTTTTTCCTTAGTATTGCTGTTGGGATTGAAGCAGTGTATATATCTAAACCCAGTGTTCTTGGTAGAACATGTCCATGGAGCTGATGATGTGCTGTCTCTTGATCAGCAACAGCCTTGAGTTGAGCTGAACCTTCTATGTATGTGGTATTTGTTTTGAGGCTCCATTAAAACATGGCAACAATGCTAGAATCTTCTTTAAAGCCCCACTGCTTGGGGTAAAATCAGAGTCCCATGTATTGTCTCTTAAAGTGCTCTATTTGAGACCTCTCAGAGTGAGCACTTAATCAGCAGGAAATTGTAGAATGGTTTATACAGAATCTTTGTGATTTAAAATTTTCCCCTTGTGCTTTTTTTTTTAAATTTTCCAAGCTTTTGTTTTGAAGCAGCCAGTTTGAAGGGCTGTGGTGTGGTTGCCAAGGATTTTCTACAACCTATATGATTTGTCTTGCAAAAGCCTTGTTCTTTCCTGGGGTGTGTCAGGGAATTTTACTATTCTGTGCATGACATCACAGGCTGGGTCGTCTTCCTCTGCTTGTTGCGGTGTTAATAATCCTGGATTTAGTTTAAAGATTGTGCTGGTTCAGGAAACCCGCTCTTTAGCTGTGAGGCCTGTGTAAGTTACATCTCTGAATGAGAGTATGAATTCTTCTAATTCATCATGTTGGAAGAGATCATCTTTTTTGCTTTTATCCAGCTTTCGTCAGTGAGATTCCTTTTGTTTTGGGATTTTTCTCTGCTGTATGAAAGAGTGAAAGGGGAGGGAGCTGTAACACAAATCTTTTTCTGCAGCAAGTGAAAGCACTACATCACATATCTAGCTGTCAACAAAGTGCTTATCTGTCAGCCCTGGGTTTTCCACGTCTTTTTTATTTGGAAATGAAGCCCTGCTGTAGGGCTGTTCCCTCGGGAGACTGACTGTGTTCCCAACTGGGGGGAAGTCTGTCAATTCTGCCTTGCATTTTTTAACCCTGTAGTGCAGTAGGATAAACACTTTTCGTTGCTACACAGTGACTTTACTCCTCAGAGTGTTTCCTGGAGTCCACTAAGAAAAATGTCATAAAGCATGGATTAAAATGGCAAAGCTCAGGTTCTCCTTAGATCAGCTTTTGAGATATTTGATCAAGCAGCTGATGCTTTGCTCTTGAAAGAGTCTCAGGGCAAACTTGAACCAAAATACTTACTGGCAACTTGGCCTCAGAGCTATTCACCCCTGTTGCCTTTGCATTGCCTGCAAGACTGGGTTTAAGTCAGGGCTGTGCCATTTCTTAACTTTAGGACAAGCTGCTGCATCAGAAGAGTGACTTTCCTTTCTCTTGTTTCCAGAGAATGGTGTCAGCTCATCTCTATATATTAAAAATAAGAATCTGTGTTCCTCTTAAAAGTGGCCTTCCAAAAAAGGCAGCAGGATTTTTAGACCTTTGGTAGCTGATACCCACTGATGGTAATATAACTATTATGGGAATTGAATGCGTCCCAGTTGAGTTGGGATGCACAGTTCTTAGAGAAGAAACTTCTGGCAGAATAATGCAGGATGGAGCTTTGTGTCTTTGTATGGAGAATATGATTTAAAGTCTCACTGGCCCCTAGGCTTGTTCACTTCAAAGGTGTTGGGCTAATCTGTGTCTCTGAGGGATGCTCAGTTCCTCATGTCTGCTGTTTCAGTACTTTCCACCACTAAACTGGACCTGTTTTTTCCAGTTATTACAGGAATTGTGCACAGTTTTTAATGTAGACTTGCCATGTCGTGTAAAGTCTTCCCAGCTGGGAATCATTAGCAATAAACAGACGCACACCAGCGCCATCGTCAAGCCGCAGTCCAGCTCCTGCTCTTACATCTGCCAGCACTGCCTTGTCCACCTGGGAGATATTGGTGAGTTCCTGAAGGGAACAAAGGTGTGGGATGTTGGAGTCCTACCTGTGTTCAACCTTCCTGAAGAGAGGGTTCTGTATGTACCCTGGGCAGCTGCTAGACCAAATGTTCTCCAAATGAGTAGCTGTAGCTGAGGGTATGTTTGGTGTTTACTGCAAGGTCTGGAAAGTGATGTTAGACTTTTACAGCAGTTGTTACACCTTATAAGTTAATTAGTAGCTTTCCAGTGATTAGCTAGAGTCTGTCTGCTGGCATACTATTCATTTTAGGTCTGGTTGGGACAGGTAACTATTAGAAAAGCTAGTGACAGCAGGCTGGCATACTTCTCCATTTCCAGGTATTACTTTTAAATCTTTCATGCAAAGACAACACTTAAATCTAGCCTTTCATAAACAAAATTTCCTTTTTTACACAGAATTCAGATTTACTTCTTTGTTGATTAGAGCAGAGCTATGTGTTGTAGAAAATTCTGCTTTCATGGGAGTCTATAGTTGCTTTCCCAAAACAATATCTACTTGCTGATTGAACAAAGAAATGTTAAAAGCATTTCTAGGTGTTTGGATGCAATGCTGTTGGCACAGTATCTTTCTAAAGAAGAACTGCTAAGCTGTGACAATGGAAAATGAGCTAAAGTAACACCTTAAAGCTCAATGGTTTGAATCTTCATGCTGCTTGGTATAATGCTATGTTCTGATGCTTATTTCTGAAATAATAGTAAGATCCTCTTTAGGTAAACCACGTTGCATTAAAGTGAATGCAGGAAAGATGATTTTTTTTGGTGTCCCAACTTGGTTTTTATTGTTTTCTTAGCTCGCTATAGGAACCAGACCAGCCAGGCAGAGTCATATTACAGACATGCAGCTCAGCTTGTCCCTTCCAATGGTGAGTCTGGGATGCCTTTTGACTTTATAATTACAAAATAAGATTTAGAGTGGGTTTTTTTCTTGTGTGGCAGTTGGAAATTTGGGATTTTATGTAAACCTTCCTCCTCAAAGCACACAAAACAATCATGCAACAAAGCCTGACTCCTCAGTAAATCATTTCAGTAGTAGCTATTTGCCTGATCTGTGTCACTTGTCTCCTTCAGTGAAGACTGAAAAAGGAAGTTAATTCACAGCTTCACTCCATAGTGTCCCTGCTGCTATATTATAATGTGCTACATTCCTATATAGTAAAGTACAATAAATGAAAACTTGCTTACCACTGGTGTTTTTTCTTCTGTTGGTTGTTCACATGCCAGTTTGTAAAGCTTTGTAGCTCATGAAAATGAAGAGCTGCTTTTGTGTTCCCTTTTATGGTGGCCATTCTTAGGCTGAAGTCTAGCATGCTTCAAGCCATGCTGACTTGTTTGGGACAAAGTGTCTTTCTCTCCTGTAGGTCAGCCTTATAATCAGTTGGCTATTCTAGCTTCCTCCAAGGGAGACCACTTGACCACAATTTTCTACTACTGCAGAAGCATTGCTGTGAAGTTTCCATTCCCAGCTGCCTCCACTAACTTACAAAAAGCACTTTCTAAAGCACTGGAAAGGTAAGACAATGTATAATATATTTCTGCTCAGATAAGACAGAGAAGACTCTTTTCAGATATACTCCCCTTGCCAAAGCTTGTTAATATTTGAGAGTGGGGAGCAGAAGTTCTTTGACCTCTGTCCAGTCTGAGCATCCTCACATGTGTATATAACAGTTTGTGTGAGTAGAGTGTGAATAGTGAAGGTGGGAAATAAGCACATTGTGCCAGCATGAAAAAGTAGCTGCCTTGGAAATTCCTCCTTCCTTGAGCTTCCCAGAAGTGGTCTGTAATGTTCTGTGCAGCTGTGTCTAATTCCAGAGACTGAAATCTGGTATTTCTGTTCTGGATGTAGTCGTGATGAGGTGAAGACTCGATGGAGCGTGTCTGACTTCATCAAGGCATTTATTAAATTCCATGGCCATGTGTACCTGAGCAAGAGCTTGGAGAAACTGAGCCCTCTTCGAGAAAAGCTGGAAGAACAGTTCAAGGTTAGTTCTAACAATGCATTAATTAGTGTATTGGAGAGAATATTTTTAGCAGCTGAGTTCTGAAATTATAATCTAATAATAACTTTTTCATATGCTAAAATACAAGTAGCCAGCTACAGAAAGTTTGTATTGCAGTTAACACTAGAGAGTTCTGTTGACATCTGCTAATACTGAATAATTATGGATGCAAGTTGGTAGAGGTTAGATTCAGGCTAGATATGAGAAAGAAATTCTTTGTGGTGTGACGCTGGAAGAGGTTGCCCAGAGAGGCTGTGGATGCCCCCTCAATCCCTGGAGCCAGGCTGGATGAGGCACTGAGCAATCTGGTCTAGTGGGAGGTGTCCCTGCCCATGGCAGGGGGGGTTGGAACTAGATATTTAAGGTCACTTCCAACCCAAACTATTCTATGATTCTATAATAGTAGGGATTTGTATTATGTGCCATACTGTGTGTTACTGGTGGAAACGGGGGAGGAATTAATGACCACAGTTGATTCTCTGCTGCTTAACCTCTTGGGTATCTATGAGAAGCACTTGATTTGTCTGGGAACTCTTGGCTCAGTTGCCTGAGGAATTTGGAGAGCTTCATTTTAGCATGATGTTCACTTGCTCCTGCGGGTTATTAAGGCTGCTTTTAATCTTCCCCAGACAACTTGTGTCTCCCTTTAAAAACCATGCTCCAGCGCAACCTGAATTTCTATGTGGAGTGTAAATATTCAGATGATGTTTTCTCTGGAAAATCCAGGAGTACCCATTAATTATGTAATCAGGTCATTAAGTTAGACAATATAAGAAAGACTGAAACAAAGAGAATTTTGTGAGGTGTTTATATAGGGTAGTAAAATTTCAAAGGGGATGTCGTATTGACTCTGAGGTGCTGGCTATGTAGTGTTGCAGGCCTTTTGCTAAAAGTCAGGGTTGAACATGGAGTTCAGACTTTTTCCTGATGCTTACACTGATTAGTCCACTTGCCTCCCTGACTGGTGTGGTTTGGGAGATCTGATTTTTCCCTCAGTGCTCCGAAAAAGCATTCAAGTTTCTTTTCCCTTTCTAAGGAAGGTGTCTTCTACAGCATAGTTACTGAAATGCATTTGTAAATAGCTCATGCTATTTTGGTCCACAGTAGCATTCCATGACCTATGAAGTCAGATGTGGAATTAATCTTTAATACACAGGGTATTTCCTGGGGTATATTTTAAATGTTGCCTTCTCTGTCCTGTTTCTTCAAAAAACTGAACAATACAGTGGATGTAGAAGTAAATCCCTGTGATTTTTGCAGTTGTATTGCAGTGCTGTCATCACACATTAATTCACACTTGCTCTTAGAATGAACCATATCTGAGGGAGTGTTGATTTGTTGTACACGAGTTGATGTAAGAGCAAAAACCTTGGGCTTGACATGTCCTGTTGGGAAGGGCAGTGCTGTGTTAATAGGGATGGCCTGAAAATCAAATCAAGAATGAATGAGTCCCTAAGGGCAGAAGCATTAGTCCAGCAGTGAAGAAAGCAAGTCTTTTCCAGTGTGTGCTTTGCTCTCAAAAAATATGGATGTTTTGTGTTTGTTGCAGAGGTTGTTATTCCAAAAGGCCTTCAATTCTCAGCAGTTGGTACACATCACTGTTATCAACCTGTTCCAGTTGCATCACCTGCGAGACTTCAGCAATGAAACCGAGCAGCACAGCTACAGCCAGGATGAGCAGCTCTGCTGGACACAGTTACTGGCTCTCTTCAGTGAGTATAAAAACAGTAAAAACAATCTGTCTTTTCCCCCTTCCCCCTCCCCCCCCAATTGTTTTTTAGTATGGAATCCATTAGTATTTTGGTGTCAACATCCTGCTTAAGGGTTGTGAAAACTGATGTGGAAGGGGCCAGGCTGGATGAGGCACTGAGCAGCCTGATATAGCGGGAGGTGTCCCTGCCTATGGCAGGGGGGTTAGAACTTGATCTTTGGGGTCCCTTCCAACCCAAACTATTCTATGATTCTATGATGGGAGAAATTCAAGAGAGGAGATGATCACAGGGGATTTCTGTCTAGCAGTTCTGGCTAATGCTGGGCTTACCTCCATTTGAAGACTCACAGAACTCTGCATTTGGTCAATGATTAACTTGGCCTTGCTTATACTCTCCTAAATTTATGAATAGTTGAATTTTTCCTGATGCCAGCCTGGAGCTGGTTCTGAGAGTGCATGATCACACAGGTGTGGTCACTATTCCTTAGCTTGCCTGCAGAGTCAGTTGCCATGGATTTCTGTGCTTTTGGGCCCGGGAAAGTGGATCAAATACTGATCTATAGTTGAGTTGGTCATTTCTCCTAAAGAAATGAATGAATATTTTTCTACTGGGCTTGTCTCACTGGATTTTGTTAACTTGCCAGAATCATTTGCCATTATGTGTAAAAAGAGAGGGGAGTGGAAACCTCCACAAAGATTCTGCTTCATGGCAGAAAACTTTATTGAAAAAAAAGATGTTCTTATCTATTTATGGACCTTTTAATATGTATGCTTTGTTCTGAAGATCTAGCTTTTAAAAATTGGGTTTTATTAGTGCTATGTGTTTACGTTATTTGGTCAAATTTGAAGTGTCATTCCTGCATTACTTGGAGGTTTTTTTGGTTTGGTTTTTCTTTTGTCTCCTGCTCTGTTTCTAGTGTCCTTTCTCGGAGTTCTGTGCAAGTGTCCTTTGCAAAACGACTTCCAGGAGGACTCTGGGGCAGCGTATCCTCTTCCAGCTGTGAAGGTTTCAATGGACTGGCTGAAACTTAGGCCCAGTGTTTTTCAGGAGGCAGTGGTTGATGAAAGACGGTAGTGAGTGTTAATTTTACTTTTGATACATTTAATTGCATGAAGTAATAACAACTAGTGATGTACACATTAGTAATGGGGAAAGTGGGTGTATAAATCATTACAGACTTCAAAATGATAGAGTATGTGCTCCAAAAGTTCATGACACAAAACATGACACTCCTGGGCTATGTGAGCAAGTTTTAATAGGCTTTAGGCTTGCATGTAACTTTTTAGGATCAGAGGGATCTAGATGGAAGGCAGGAGAGGATTTGCATTTCTTTCATGCACTAAGCCATCTCTGGGCAGTGCTGGAATCCAGTTTTCCTGGCTCATTATCCAGAAATTGAATTTGAGTAGTCCTAAAATATCATTCTTTGTAGATATCACAAATACATCCACATACTTACATTGATTGGTTTCTGTTTAATAACCTAATGTCTGATCTATAGTGAAATACCTTCCTTTCTCTGAATTCATGCTTAATTGTGTTCTTGGTTCAAGAAATAATCCGTCTTTTTAATATTTCAGTTTTTCCCATTCTATGCTTATCTTTTTTGTCCAAATTATTAATCCTACCCCAAACTGAACAGCCATCTCAAATGGGAAGGAAATGTGAAGGCAGATGTGATGACTGTATCAGTCCTGTTGTGTGCTCTTTGGAAATGTTTCCCAAGCCTGCTCCATGGAAGCTGTGTTAGGTCTAGGACTTTGCATATGTCATTCCTGTCACTCTTCTCTTGAGATATCTTATTGTGACACCTCTTTTCAAGCGTTGGACAGGAAGATTGCAGTTTACTGTAGGTTGCAACAGACTTGCACTCTCCTTTGTTTCTTCCCTTGTCCTTTGTCAGCTGTGGCAAGGAGTTCTGTTTGTACTCCTCACCAAACTCGAGCATAACACTCCAGGTGGCTGTGGTGGTGTGGGAAAGCAGCTATCCATGGGCTTCTGAGTGCAAGCTGTGTTCTGCACCCCAGCTGCTGGCTGGTGGCTGAAAGCTTTGCTGAGGGAGATTGGAGGTTCATTTCACTACCATGAAGCACAGTGAACACTCTAAAGTAGTTTGCCTGGTGTCTCCCAGGGCTCAAGCAGAAATAGAACTTTGGGTTGGAGCTTTTTTAAATGAGAGAAAGGCTGTTGGTGGTAGTTAAGCATTAACCACCTATGCAGTGATCATTGCAGTGATTTTCAAATTAATTGCTCCAGGGCCTTTGTCAAGAGTTTCCAGTTTTTGCTGGTGCTGATGTTGCCAGTGTAAGGAGGGAGAGAGTGCCAGTTAATCTCTAGTTTAATGACCTTACTCACTGCAAGCGGTACTTGGTTACCTTCATGGTAACCATTTCAGTGCTACAGCATGGTGGTAACATTTGCAGAAGAACTGCACAGCAGTGATGTCTTAATAAACTCTTTTCCTTACCAAATGATGAACTTCCTGTGTCTCTGAGCACAATCGGCTCTGGACTGGAAAGCAGGAATTGGTGAATAGGTGCTGTGAGTGTTGGCTCATGCAATGGGTTTGCCTATGAAGTTCCTAGCAGGCTTTCTGACTCACTGAATAATGAACATTATGCTCTGTGAGCCTTCCTTCCTAGTGAATTTTAGACTGGCACTTAAAAAATATTACTTTTTTAAAGAAAATAGCCTTTTCTCTGACACTTGAGAGAAACTTCACATTTTCTTGAGAATCTGTGGGTTAATGGAAGCCACAAGTGTGAAATACTTCAGTGTTTTCTTGGTGAGGCAAACAGATTCCATGCTCTGCAGCTTTCACTTAGTCTCTTTTCTGATTTGTAGCATATGGCCCTGGCTGATCTCCCTTCTGAACAGCTTCCAGCCTCATGAAGAAGATCTATCCAGTAATAATGGTAAGGGAGTTCTAGACTGTGCTGTAACTGGGAGCAATGCATGGGGTTTTTTTTCTGATGCAGTGGGGAATTGTAGTTGGAGAGCAAATGGGAACAAGTTGTCTTCTGTCGGGCCCTAATGAATGGTTCACATTCATATGCACATTCAGCTGCTTTCTTGTGCTGAGGAGACTTTGCTGTACCTAATCATTCCTGAATTCCTCAGATTGTGGGGTGGACCACTGCAATGGAGCATGTTAATAGAAGACTTCACTACATATAGTTGCCTTGTTAAGGTATCTACTTATTTTACTATACTAATGTGTTTGTGCACTAACTTGTTTCCTGTCTGTCCAACAGCAACCCCCCTTCCAGAGGAATTTGAGCTGCAGGGATTCTTGGCTCTGAGGCCCTCATTCAGGTGGGTGGCAGCTAAAGGAAATTTTACTCTCATCTGTGACACTGACTGGTTCACAGAATGTCAGGGATTGGAAGAGAACTCAAGAGATCATCTAGTCCAATCCCCCTGGCAGAGCAGGAACACCTAGAACAGGTCACACAGGAAGGTGTCCAGCAGGTTTTGAATGTCTCCAGAGAAGGAGACCCCACACCCTCTCTGGGCAGCCTGTTCCAGTGCTCTGTCACCCTCACCATGAAAAAGTTTTTTCTCATGTTTATGTGGAACATCTTATGTTCTAGCTTGCACCCTTTGCCCCTTGCTCTCTTGTTGGAGGTCACTGAGAAGAGTCCATCTCCATCCTCCTGACAGGCGCTCTTTACAAATTTATAAACAATAATGAGGTCACCCCTCTGTCTCTTTTTCTCCAAGCTAAAGAGACCCAGCTCCCTCAGCCTTTTCTCTTAAGAGAGATGCTCCAATCCCTCAGTCATCTTTGTGGCTCTGTGTGGGACTCTCTCAATCAGTCCCCTGTCCTTCTTGAACTGAGGGCCTCAGAATTGGACACGATACTCCAGATGTGGTCTCATCAGGGCAGAGTAGAGGGGGAGGAGAACCTATCTCTACCTATCTACTATAGATACTATGGATCTACACCCCAGGATGTCATTGTCCTTCTTGGCCACGAGGGCACATTGCTGGCTCATTGTCATCCTTCTGACCACCAGGACTCCCACTGGTCTCAAACAGGTTCCCTGCAATATCTTATTTATAAATACTTGGAGATTTATAGAAGGATGTAGGTATCTCTGCAAAAGAGCTGTAGTGGGTAGTGCAAGGGGCAGTGTCTCTGCTGAATAAATCCTCATTAAAGCTCTGGGAAAAGTAATGATCTTATAAAACTGCTTGTGGCTTGTTTGTTTTCCTTCTGTAAACTGAAGGACTGAAGTTGTGAGGAAAGGAATACTTTTGCATCAAGGCTGCTCATGTGGTTTTAATTTGCTCATTTTCATACTGGCTTTTATAGTTTCCCTGTATTTAATATCATGCATAATTGTCAACACTATTAGATTCATGCATTTAAGTACTATTTTTGTGACTTTTTTGCTTATTGCACCAAGGAGCTTTCTGATTATTTTTAGAGGCACTTTTTTGATGTTACTAAATTTTAATCTTCCCAGAAAAGAATTGCATCTATAAATCAACATCCTGAACACTTGTGTTTTAAGTAGAATCTGTTGAAATTTCACATCTTATAATAGAGCAGTGTTGGCTCAGTTGTGTTTCAAAAGAAATATGATGTTGCAGAAGCTGTGTAATTAATATTGTCCTCTCTCCCATGTCAATTCTAGGAACTTGGATTTTTCCAAAGGCCACCAGGCAATTACAGGAGATAAGGAAGGACAACAGCGTCGGATACGGCAGCAGCGCCTGATCTTTACAGGCAAATGGATTGCTGACAACCAGCCCAGGTAACTGCATGGATGACCTCTGTGTTTGAGGTGCTGCTGTAAGATCAGCTAACACAGGTGCCACAGCTGAACTTTAGTTTTCACACTGTTTGACACAGATATTTAGGTAGAACAGGAATGCAGGATGCTGACAGCACTGGTAACCTTCTGTGGGTCAGCATGCCATGGCTTCATAGCCTAGTTATGATAGGGAATATATTTGGAGTAATACATTATATTTGAGTCCTCAGCTGCAGCACAGGTAAGTGGAAAACAGTATTTGAAGTGCTAGCATGTGAGCTTACATCCTGAAGGCTCTCAGCTGGGACATGGGATGGAATGTCTTGTCACTGAAGTGATGCATGGTGCATATGTTGACACTCTGCTTTTGTAATTTATTGGAGTGAGTTATCCTGGAGCCTACAAGGACAGGCTGAGAGAGAGATCGGGTTGTTCAGTCTGGAGAAGAGAAGGCTGTGGGAAGACCTCACAGCGGCTTCCCAGTACCCGAAGGGGCTACAGGAAAGCTGGGGAGGAGGGGCTGTTTGCCAGGGCATGGAGACTCAGGATAAGGGGTTTGAAACTAGAGCAAGGCAGGGTTAGATGAGACATTAGGAAAAATTTCTTCCTCATGAGGGTGGTGAGGCACTGGAAGAGACTGACCAAAGAAGTGGTGGAGGTCCCATCCCTAGAGACATCCAAGGCCATGCTTGCTGAGGCTCTGAGCAGTCTCATCTAGTGCAGGATGTCCCTGCTTACTGCAGGGGGTTGAACTGGTTGACCCTTAAATGTCCCTTCCAACTCTGTGATTCTATGAAAGCTATTCCTACTTGCCTTTCAATTCCTTTCTGCCTTTTTCAGGTTGATTCAGTGTGAAAATGAAGTAGGAAAGCTGTTGTTTTTGACAGAAATCCCAGAATTGTTGCTGGAGGACCCTAGTGAATCCAAAGAGAGTCTGGCCTTGCAGGAGACATCTACTGCTGAGCCACTGTCTACAGATGGGAGCCCTGGACTCAAATCAGTTCTGTCCTCTGGCAGAAGCCTGAACAACAACTGTGATGCAGGAGAGAAACCAATGGTCACATTCAAAGAGAACATCAAGCCACGGGAGATGAACAGAGAGCAAGGGCGAGTGTATCCCCCGAAGGATGTAGGCAGGGAGAGACGGGACTATAGCAAAGGAATTGTGCCCAATAAGAACGATGGAAAGAAGGACAACAATAAAAGAAAGAATGAGACCAAGAAATGTGGCTTAGAGAAGATGCAGGAAGCAGGAAAGCAGAACGTGGCAGTTCAGGTAAGCCTTTGGATCAAAGGATACTGCATCTTCATGTGCAGTGTGTGTCAGGGTTGTTTGCAGAGTTGAGGTCTCACTGTGGGAGCTACTGATGCACAAAAAAAAATTGAAAAACATCTGTCTCAATGAGCAAGTATTGGTGATCTTTGGATCTCTACGCTCTTCCTTGTTGCTGTCTCAATTTTTGGGGGGAGGAAAAAGTAGGGAGCAATGAAATGCAATTTTGCTGTGTCAGGTGCCTTAAAAAGCAGACTTCTTCCTCTTGTTCCACAAATGTTCATGCTGCCAGGGCACCTCACCTGGCCAGGCCTTAGTTGTGCTTTTGGGCTGTTGTGAAGCAACTGAGTTTTCTGGATTTTCAGTTCAATTAAACATCTCACAGAAACACCCAATAGTTTATGTGGAGTAAGATCCTCTGTATGGCGTGTGGAGTCGGAGGCCTCCATAGGAGAATGGACTTAAACACTGATTCTGTGCTCAGGTGCATGCTCACAGTTGTTGGGTTTCATATCAGCTGCTTTCATCTCAGTCCTTTTCCTCAGGCATGTCTTTCCCCCCTATTTTGGAGAGTATTAAGTACAAAAACACTTCCTAAGTGGTAAGTGCATTTACTTGTCTGAGTTGCATTGAATAAGTGTGCAGCATTTCAGAGTTGATCTGATCATTACCTGAGCAGTTTGGCTGCATCTTGGTTGTTCATGATGACATCTGGAAGCATTTAATGACAGTGATGGAGTCTCTGTTATTGCCCTGGGGAAACAGCATCAGTTCTTCACTGTTCTTGCATGTGGAAGTTATTTCCTAATGCACTTCATCTTTCTTGTCTCTGTGTAAGCTTCTTGCTGCTTCCTAGCAAGGGGTTGCAAGAGTAACTTGAGTCTTCCTCATTGCAACTGCTCTGAAAGCCTGTGGAATTGAGGGCATGTTTTTCCTAGGCAGACAAACCAATCCTTTCAGTCTTGCCCCTTGGATAATTTTTCATGTTCTCCTCCTGATTTTTTTCATTAAACACCATTGATATGGAGGATGAACTAGCAGTGTTTAGCTGGCTTTGCATGGGGTCCTCCCAAGAGGGGGGTGGAGAGAAGTCTGCAGAATCCATGTGGCAATCATTTGCGAGTCACTGAACAAGATTATGGTATATAAAACCCCCTGTAGGTGAGTTAGAATAGCAGCTTTCTTATTTATTCTTTAAACATATTTAGAATATGGTTGCAGGCCTTAAAACAGCTCCCTGTTGCAGTGCTTATGCCCCTGTTTTTCAAAATAAGGACTTGAAGTTGGTCAAGCCCACCAGATCCTCTGAGAAGAGCATGTGCTGTTTTTTGGATAAGGAAGATATTTTAATTTTAACCCAAATGATGTATCAGAAATTTTACTTGATTTAGTCTTAAGAGATAACAAACTTGAGAATAACTTACTTCAAACCCTACCATAGTGAACCTGTTCATTTGCTTTTGGTCATTCTTCATCTCTTGTTGAATGGAAATTAATTTTGGCTTTTTAATTCCTTCAGCTGTATTTGTTGTGGCAGCTCTTCCAATGAAATGTCTTTTGTTTTACACAGGTTGGTAGATTTATTTATCCCAACCTACTCCAGAATATGCAGAGGGTTTCCTTCTCATTGAGAAACCTATGTGTGTTGGTGCTCTGCTCTGGTTTTCCTGGAAATGTCAGGCTATGTCTTCTCCCATGGTTCATGGTCTTCAAAAGCCTACATGGTAGAAATGTTTCATCTCCTGTTTAGCAGAAATGTTGAGTGTTACACAGAAGTAATGAGTTCTGTTTCACAGAGAGGCAAAAAAATTTCACCCTAAGACAGGATGATGAAAATGAGCTAGATTAAATCTCTCCTTTCTCTAGGAAAAATGTTAGGTTCCAAGGAAGGCTTAATATGGACTTACTGAAGGTGTGATATACACCTAGGGGAGGTCATTGTGATGAGATGGTGATTCACTCTAGCACCAGGTAGGAACCCGCAGGACTACTAAGGAACTAAGTATTTTCTAGTATCCATGCTTTTAAGAGGAGGTCAAGAAGCAGGGAAGCAACTGAAATTTGTCTATTGATTAATTCTAGTTATTTAGTTTTTAAAAGTTAACTACAAATCATTCAGGGAGTCTTTTGGAAGCTACCTTTAGAAACATAGCAGTTTTGAATTTACGGTGGATTAGAGCTCATATTTTGAAATCCTATGGCAAGAAGGGTGACTTTGAATTCTGCAGCTACCAAAGAACGCACAGATCTCAGTGTGGGTTATGAAAATGTTTGGCTCATTGTGGAGGAAAAAAGAACTGTGTGGTTTAAGTTGAATATGCAGAATGTGATGGAGGGTGAAGGTGAACAATAAACATGAGGAGGGGATGTGTCATTCATGGTGCTCAGCATCAGCCACAACCTGAAGGTGGAGTTCACTCCTGACTTTTTCTAGAGGGAAATCAAAAATGCATCCAGCCCTCCCAATCTTACAATCTGCTTTTTTAATTAAACCCACTATGCTCCCATAATTTCTAAATAGGGAAATTCAGATTGATTTGAAAAAGAACTCCAGAAAGGAATTGAATGAATCTGCCTTTTCACCACTGTATTTAGGTGGAAGACACCTGCCCTCTAGCTCCTTCCAACTTGGCAGCACTCTGTGTTGAAATAAACTCTGCATGGTTTAGGTTTGTTTGGCTTGGACTTCTTTAATTTGGTCCCTGATAAAAGCCCTTTCTTTCAGTTGCCTTTGAGGCTTGTTGTCAGGTCTGCTCCCAGGCCCTTTCTGCATTGCCTGGGTTCCTTGATTTCTGTCTTTTTCCTGCCTGCTCCATCTTGCATTCCAGGCAGTTCTGCTGAGCTGAATTGAAAGGGCAAGTAGTCTTCCCCTGTCTTCCTCTCCAGGAAGACCCAGACCACAGCAGGCTCAGAATCAGGTAAACGTTATGTTCTGTTCTTCTTTCTGCCCTTAACTAGTGCAGCTTTTTCAACAGAACATGCAGCAGCTACACAGTACCCTGTTTGTGTGCAGGAGAATTTCTTACTGGGTAGGAGTTGTGTGTGCACATCACCATATGGATTAGGCTGCAAGTTCCCTGGGAAGAATGTGGCAGTGACTGGGTTTTGAGGTGCTGCAGGTAAGTTGCAGAAGTGAGGCTGAAGGAGCAGCCCAGGAGGAGCCTGATAGCAGATTTTGGGGTGGTTTTGAGAATAAGTGAGTGAGCAGCATGATAAGTTCTACATATGGCTTGAAGTTACGATGAGGTCCTCTTCCCACTCTCAGTAGAGAAGCCTGTTGCAGTCTTCCAGGTAGATAAACTTGTTTCTGTGAAGCAAGGAGTGATGGCAAATGGACAGGGTGACCTGCCTGAGGTCTGGGAGGAAGAAATTGGGTTCCTATGTTCCAAACCTCTCCCAGTTACTTAGGGAAAAGATAATCTCTCAGACAATCTAGGAGTTCATATTTTGTCTTGAGACACGAAGTGGGTAATTACAGAGCAAGTGGTCTAATTTCTTCTTTCTCTCTTTCTTCTGCATTAGGTGAAATCCCAGACGGAGATGAGGAAGACTCCAGTGTCTGAAGCCAGGAAGACACCTGTAACTCAGACTCCAAGTCAGGCCAGCAGTTCTCAGTTCATCCCCATCCATCACCCAGGAGCCTTCCCTCCCCTTCCTAGCCGGCCAGGTAATTTGCATTGTTCTTTTGAAGTGTCATTTACTGTTGTCTGCAAGGAAAATCTCATAATAGTGGTTATTAGAGCCTCAGAAGGCAGGAGCTGCTCTAGTGAATGTGCAATCTCATCTCACAAAGGTGTAAAAAAGGAGTGCAGCAGATTCCTTTTGCTTTGAAATCAAGGTCTGTCATGAAACCTGCCACCTGCCTTCTTGGTTAGTGGGTGTGATGTCAAGGAACTTCACAGGCTGTTTCTGCAGTTGTTCAAACCATGACATGCCTTCTGCTGGCTCAGGAGGAGGAAGCATTACAAGAGAACAGTCATGCTTCTTGCCTCTTTAAAGCTCAGTTTCTTTTGTAGTGGTGTTTGTGTTTCAAGCTGTAATTCGTGTTTTATTTGCTGCTATGCCACTTTGCATGTTACTGTTTTGTTGTGGAGTGTTTCTGTCATATCCTGCTGTCTGTTTGCTCACAAATGTAGAAGCTGTATCTTCCCTACAGTTAAGTGGAGTTGCTCAGTGTAAGATATCTTCCCTGTCCCAAAGTCAGCGTAAAATCTGGCCTGTGAGACATAGAATGAAGGCTTACCTTTTCAAACCTGGCTCTTCAGTGGGAACTATAGGAAAGAAATTGATCTTAAGGGATATGATGATTTGTTGTCTTACTGTCTGTCTGAATTGATCCTGAAGCTGGTGATCCTCTGGGAGGATGCCTTTGGCCATTGCTCCAGAGTTTTAGTCCCTGAAAATTTACATGTTTACTGGGGTGGGAACTTTGGGTGTAAAGCACCAAACCCCCCAGAATAATGAAGGTAAAAGAAAGGAGAAGGGAAGGAGATTGAGATGGGAGACCTATGACTCCCCCAGATTCTGCCCTGGCTGTTAGCAGTGCCTGGGATGTTGCAAGAACACCTGAGAGCAAGCTCTAAATCCCCTCATAGAGGTGAGAAAGGACATCATAGTGAACCTATGCAGATTGCACTCAGTGTGTCCTGTCCTCATGGCCTCAGGGGAGCTAAAAAGAAAAACTCCAACCACTAAATGATTTCTGGGTGGAGGGAGCTATCTTATTTGCCAAATTGCATTTCAGAGTGGTTTTTTTTTTCTTTTCCAGGGTTTCCACCTCCGGCCTATGTTGTCCCTCCTCCTGTGGCTTTCTCCATGAGCACAGGGTACACCTTTCCGGGGGGTGTTTCTGTCCCAGGAACCTTCCTTCAGCCCACAGCTCACTCGCCTGCAGGGAACCAGGTGCAAGGTGGGAAACAGTCCCACATTCCTTACAGCCAGCAGCGGCCCTCTGGACCAGGGCCCATGACCCAGGGACCTCAGCAAACACCACCTCCTTCCCAGCAACCCCTCTCATCTTTACCAGCTCAGGCAACAGCACAGACCACAGGCCAGTTACAAGTCCAAGCTCTGGCCCAGCAGCAGCAGCAGCAACAGTCCCCTACAAAAGCTGTCCAGGGCCTGGGGAAGAGCCCACCACACCACTCCGGATTCCAGCAGGTAAACTGGGCTAGTGAGATGTGCTAAGCTTCATTTAAGAATAAATGTCAGCATTCGAGACATGTTCCTGGGTTACTTTTTCATAATTGTCACTGGAGACCTTAGTGTAGTGGGTTTTGATCAGTTCTGAGCAAATTGGAAAAAGAGATGAGGTTTACTGAGTATAAAGATATGATTCTGGAGCTGAGAGCAAGGTACCTACTGGCATAAGGAGGTGTTAATCTGTTTCTGTTTACAGTCAAGGTGTGCAGGTGCTATTTCTGATCAGGTGTTTCTATCTTAAGTCAGTCTTGTTTTCTTGTGTGAGTACTGAGGACTGACTTTGTACCTTCACCTAGGCTTTCCTTGTGGCTAAGTGGGCTGCAGGGTCAGCTCTCTCACAACTCTTAGTTTTATGCTTGCATTTTGCTGGTGAAATCTCCTTCTGGCACATCTGGACTTGATGGTGAGACCCTGCTGGTATTCTGGTTGGCAAATTGCAGGTTCAGAGCCTTTAATAAAGGTGGTGATAAACTGCTGGATTAGAGTAAGGATTATACTTGGCTGTAGGCATAAAGCTTGCCTGGGGATTATTTAATGTCTGTGGCTGCATTTTGTTTATTAACATAGTAAATTTTGTGGAAATGTCTATAAGAAGGAGCCAGATTGATAATTGGAATGATGATAGGCATTCAGTTAATATGAATTCCTCATACCCACTGGTGAAACTGTGTCTCTGCCTAAGTATCCACAGGCAGACACGTCCAAACAGCTCTGGAACCCACCTCAAGTCCAAGGCTCCCTGGGGAAGATCATGCCTGTCAAGCAGTCCTATTACCTGCAGGCCCAGGACCCTCTCAAATTATTTGAACAGTCATTGCAGCCACCTGTGATGCAACAGCAACCTTTGGAGAAAAAAATGAAGCCTTTCCCAATGGAGCCATACAACCAAAACCCCTCAGAAGTCAAGGTGCCAGAGTATTACTGGGACTCTTCCTATGGTATGGCTGACAACAGGGTGATGGCACAGCAGTCAAACCTGGACCGCAGGGGCAAACGCCAAGGGGTCTTCCGCCCAGAGCAGGATGCTGTCTCTAGGATGACCTTTGAGGTAAAGATCTGTGCTGTAAGGGGTTAAAACCAGTAAGACTCATAATTCAAACAGCTCTGGGAGCTTCCCCATTTCAGGGATAGCCTTGTAGCCCTGAGCGGGTCAATGTGAGCTTGTTTAGTAGAGAGTGGGTGTGAGTAAATGGGGTTCCAGCAGATGGTGATGTTAGTTGGCTGTGTGTGGGTTATAGCTCTTGAAGACCTGATTTCAAGTGGTTGTCAGCCCTGTTCATTGATCTCTGTAGTCTGTCTGCCAACTCAAGAAACATGGCAGCCAATAGTTTTGGGGAAAACTGCGTGACAACAGATAAAAACCATAAAAGCCATCCAAATAGTTGCAGTTGAATTATTAGCCTTCAGACAAACACTTGGATGTGTTGAGCTGCTGAAGTGTCAGTAGTTTGAGGCTAGAAACTGCAGCTGGTGGAGCAGGATTGTCTCAGATGGATTTTAATTTTTTCTGGAAATTCCACCATGCAATGAGGGCTGGGTGACTTGTTCAGCTGTTAGCTGTGTTGAGGGGATACTTTGCTTCTGTTCATATGGTTGTGCTTCATGTTGCTATTTATAAAACCTGAGGTCTTTATTTAATAACAGTACTGGAGTTGCCTGTGAATGCTCATGGTGATGTTTATAGGGAAAATTCAGCTGAGGCCTCTTTAAAGCTTTTGGCTAGATAGGTCTCTGTAAATGCACTCAGGGTTTTCAATAAATTCTTATCCTTGACCTTTCCTTCAGAAAGTGAATCCAGACAATGTAGAGGAGTCTGCCTTTGTTCTGGACTTGAGTTGTGGTTTATAGATGTAGATGGTTTATGGATTCTTGTCCCTATAAGGGTGGCCTTGCCTTGCTGCAGTTGCAGTGCCACTGACAGAAGCTGTGCCTGTGCTGCTTGGATTTTTCAGCCTCCCTCATAAACTTGAGGATGTCAAGTTTCAAAGTACTTTGCAGGGTGTTTTGGTCCAGCACTCAGTGTTAATAGTAGTGTTAAAGCTCTCACAAATACAAGAGGAGAGTTGCAAACTCAATTCAGCTTGAAACCTGAATTGCTCACAGAAGAATAATTCTAAGATTTCTCGTTCCGTGGCTGTGATTGTGTTAGTGTGAGGTTCAGCATTTGGTATGGATTGCAATGGGAATCACAGGCTTCACTAATTAAAGCTGTCTGCCCATTGTTGTAATGGTGCATTGCTCCTCCCAGTAGGCTCTGGTTTTATTTTCTGCTCAGCATTTTCTCTCTGTGTAGCCTGACACACTCCTGCTGCACTGTTGCATGCTGCCTTACCCCTCTTTCTCTTGCTATTTTCTCTCTTCTTGCCATGACTTGGCCTCTCCTCCCTGTCTCTTGCTGGTCCCCTTCCTGTCTTCTGTTGTCTCACTGTGCTCATTTCTGTCACTAGGACCCCAAGAGCTCCCCTCTGCTTCCTCCGGACCTGTTAAAGAGTCTGGCTGCCTTGGAGGAGGAGGAAGAGCTGATTTTCTCTAATCCTCCTGATCTTTACCCAGCTCTACTGGGGCCTCTCGCCTCTCTTCCTGGACGAAGCCTCTTTGTATGTATTTGACATAATACTGCTGCTTCTCGCTCTCACTGCTGTCCCCTCCTCCTCTGGTATTTTTATAAGAAATGGGAAATTCCTTTCTTTCCCCCATCTCTCCTCGAACTCCCTGCCTCACCTTTGAGCTAGTGCAAGAACTCAGGCAGCCAAAAGCCTTAGGTACAGCTCTTGGGCCAAACCCAGCCCAGCACCTTTGTTCAGAAATTGCAACTGGAGGGGGTTTGTAAGTACACTCGGTGGGACAGACACTCATGCGTCATTTAATGCACTTGCAGTTGTGTAGGATTAGTAATAAGCACAGCTGAAGGTTCCATTGTCCCAAGTCACCAGAACAAGTGATGCTTATTATAATTGTGTCTAAAAATTACAGGAAGAGAGAGAATTGCCCTACTGAATGCAGAAGAGATTGTGAAAGAAAAGGGTGGCTTCTGGAGAAAATTGCAGGCAACTGGATCAGGAACTCCTGTAGAAATGCAGTCATTTTTAACAGACTGAGAAGTTTTTTCCCCTCAATATTTACATGTCAAAACCTTCCTTCTTCACTCACAGGAAGGTCTGAGCTTCCGAATTTGTAAATTACCTCTGAAAATGTAGTATGACTTTCTACTATAGCTACCAGTGTGTTCATTAAATACTACTATTTCGGATTAGGGGCAGTAACAAAGAATTGTTTACTACTCTACTTAATCTCTTAAGTCTGTTTCTAAATTTTACGTGCAATTCTGAGGAGCTGCTAGCTAAACAGATACCTGTTTCTGCCTTGTTAGACACCTTTGCTAAGAAACTAATGACTGTTTCTTCAGAAGCTCCCTTTGCAGCTCTTAGGACTTGCTGCCTGCTGACAACTGGAAAGAGGTTCCCTGTGCAGAGTGTGAATTTTTGTCTGCCTTTTAAAACCTGCTTTCAAAGTCCTGAGCTGTTGCTTTGAAAATCTAACAAGCTGGGAGCTGCTTGCCTCGAAAATGAGGCTGTTTGTCTGAAGTGTACAGGATAAAAGCAAAGATATTCCATATACTGAGAGTGTGGTAAAGAGAGCAATGCTAGTTCAGGTTTTTGTTGTTTCAGTGATGAATTTGAAAGCATTTTACATACTGAGCTGGGACAGAGCTTTTATGTGGAGCAAGGTCACAGCTTTTGTTTTGGGTCACACACAATTTCACTGGGGCTTCACTAATCCAGTATCTTGGTGATGCTAAGTTTGGTGGTGGTTGTTGTCCACCAAATGAACTTTGTTTTGTTTTTTTGTATCAATGATAAATGGTCCTATTTCTTCCCTAAATAGACTTGTATCAGACCATCTTTCACTGCTTGATGGCAATGAGAACCAAAGAAAAAGTTGAGAAATATTATGCTGGAAATGACAACTCTGTGAGAGGGAGTAGGATGTAGACAATTACAGAAGTTTTGGTGCATATCTAAACTTTTAACCGCTGTTATAAACCATGGTGGTGTTTTTCTTCCTCTCACCATTCATTCATAATGAAAATGGGAGAGCATCAGATGAAACTTTTAAGCTGTTTAACACAAATTGCAGCACTTGGCTGGTGTCACTGTCTAAGAGTGTTTGCACAGCTCCTCAAAACAAAAAAGTATTATAGAATAATTTGTGTTGGAAGGGACTATAAAGGCCATCTAGTTCCACCCCCCCGCCATGGGTAGGGACACTTCCCACTAGACCAGGTTGCTCAGTGCCTCATCCAGCCTGACCTTAAACACCTCCAGAGAGGGGGCATCCACAGACTCTCTGGACAACCTGTTCCAGTGTCTCACCACCCCCAAGAGTGTGACTGTTTGACTGTGACTGTGATCACTGGGAAGGATTCTGTCACAAGATTGTACACCAGTTTTTGCTGGAATCTCCTCTCTGGATGTATCAGATCATTGCACTCACAAGCTACAGAGCTGTTCTGGCAGTGGGGCTTGTCTGAAACTCCCAGCTGTCATAGTTGTGGATTTTTAGATATTTGTTACAGTTAGTAGGGAAAAATTGCTGATTTCCTTGCCTTTGTTAGTTTGCTCTCCCTGTCCTCCAAGGGACTGGAGCTAAAATACATGGTTGATTTTTTAAATAGATCTTGGCAGTTTGTTCTGTCGTACTTTCCTCCTGTTCATTGCACTGAACATTAACTGTTTTTTCCCATTTGGGTTTCTGAAGAAGTCACTGCTGGAAAAACCATCAGAATTGATGTCTCAGTCATCATCCTTCCTGTCCCTCAGTGGCTTCTCCCTTAATCAGGTGAGTGAGAACCAGAGTCTTGGTTAGTTGTTGTTCAGGTTTGCTGTTAAACTGGGTGATGTGGGAGAAACAGCGATGTTCTTTAGTGAAAACCTGATGGGGTGCCAATTTCAGTCTGATAAAGGCAAAGATAATCTTGCTGATACAGTTATTTTCCCAGATTCATCTTGGTTGTAGGACTGCAGACACACTGTTGAATTGTGCTGAGTTCATGGGCCACTTGCTCTTAGTAGAATGGTGGAGCTGAGTTTTGTGAAGGCTTTGCTGTCCATCAAGAGAAGTCTGTTCTGATCCAGAATGTGATGGACTTTGTGTTAAATAAAATGGTCAAGAAGAGGGGCCTGGGGAGTGAAAAAAGAGTTAGGAATATATTTTGATGTATCACTGCTTTGTACAGTCCCAGTGTTTGAAATAAATCTAATGCCAAAACTATTCTTTTTTTTTTTTTTTTTTTTTCCAGGAAAGATACCCAAATAATAGCATGTTCAATGAAGTGTATGGGAAAAACATGAATACCAGCACAAAAGCAGAAGTCACCCCTTCAGTTGCCCATCAGGAGACTTCACTCTATTCTCTCTTTGAAGGGACTCCGTGGTCTCCATCCCTTCCAGCTAGCTCAGGTCCCACATCTCACTGATTTTTCTCATGTCTAGTGATTTAGGAGAATTCTGGTTAGTTCTGAACCTATTGCAAGTTAAATTTTGAAAAGCTTCTGTTTGTCAAGATGTTTTATCTCCTCAGAGTTATGAGGGGGCTCTGATTTGCCAATTTCGGAGACAGATAAGGGTGGTTTTTTGTTTTTTCTATTCTGAGAAAAGTTCTTTAAGAGACATAGGGATAACTTGTTAGACTAGTTAGCTGTCTTCGGATTTCCTGAGTTTTGGCTTTTCCATTAAGCACATGTATGCCTTAAACACAGTCATTCTCTTCTTATGTGTGCACAACAATTTTCACTCAGAACTTGGGGATTTGCCTTGCATTCCTATAATGGAAGGAGTAAAAAACTGGCCTTGAGCACTGGAAAAATTGGATGATGGTAGAATTTGCTGCAGCATTAAGCTTCAAAATTGGGATGCTCCTGCTGTTTCTTTTGACCTCTTTGCTCTTCTTGCCTTGCACTCTCCAGACCATTCAACACCAGCCAGCCAGTCTCCTCACTCCTCCAACCCCAGCAGCTTGCCAAGCTCTCCCCCCACCCACAACCACAACTCTCTTCCCTTCTCCAACTTTGGACCCATTGGGACTCCAGACAACAGAGACAGGAGAGTTGCAGACCGCTGGAAAACGGATAAGCCAGGTAGGTGCTGGATCTCAGGCTGGTGTGAAGATGGGGGGTGGTGGTTGTTTTGTAGGACTTTTGCTATATTCCTTTGAATGTATATTCCTATATTCCTTCCTCTTGTTTTTAGCAATGGGTGGGTTTGGTCTGGACTATCTTCCAGCAACATCATCTTCAGAGAGCAGCTGGCATCAGTCTAGTGCTCCCAGTGGCACCTGGGCAGCCCAAGGGCCTCCTGCTATGGAGGACTCCTCAGCTGTGCTTATGGAGAGCCTGAAGGTAGGTTTGATGGAAACTGCTGAGGAATGGGTGTACATCTGTGGTGAGGGGTGAATGGCAGAGGTTTTTCCTGCAGATTGGCTTGCATGGGCAGTGTGGGGGGTATGACCAGTGCTGGGAGATGACACACTTCTCCAGTTCACACTATTCTAGAATATTTTGCATAGCAAGACTTGGCTGCAGAACTGGAAGAAATTAAAACATTTGCTTTGACTAGTCTGAAATTAGTTCTGTGGGAGGAATTCTTATGGTACTGAGCATTCTGGAGGAGGAGAAGCTTCTTCCAGAGAGCCTCTCTGTAGGACACCTTTGACATTTGAGTAACTTTCATGATTGAGCAACTGATTGAAAAGGGAGCATGTAGGGAACTGTCTTTGCCTCCTTAGCTGTAGGAGGTGCTAGGAGGCAAGGAGGTGCTAGTGTTGGCTCTTTTTTTTCAGTCCATCTGGTCCAGTTCCATGATGCACCCTGGACCCTCAGCCCTGGAGCAGCTGTTGATGCAGCAGAAGCAGAAGCAGCAGCGTGGACAAGGTGCCATGAACCAGCCACATTGAGACAAAGGTGGCAGCTCTTGCAAATGAAGGCTCCATAAACCATGGCATGTTGGGTTTACAGGACTGGCCCACACAGTCCTGTGCTGGTGGCAGCCCTCTCTTCTGTTCTTTGCTGTCAGGAGGGCGTAAGTGCTCCACCGACCCACTGAGTGTGCACGAAACAACTGCAGTGCAAGGAAGACACCACCAGGAAAACTTCCATCCACGGGCTCTTCAGAGGGAGAGAGGAACTGCTGTTTGTCTCACTCAGTAACCCAGTATCACCGCCTCTCACCTTCTCTATCTGCATGTCCCCAGCCACATGGGAAGTACCAGCTGAGAACAAAAGGCAGATGGGAGAAGCCAATGAGAACTTCTCGATCCTTTTCCCCTCTTTGGGGAGATAAAATAGGAATCCATTAATGATTGCTTTGCTGACTGAGAATGTAGTTGAAATTACTCCTAAACATCTTCATGACTATCTCAGTAGTAAGAGCACACACTGAATTCTTCTGTACACAGACGTGCTTCATAGTCAGTGTGTAGCAATGAAAGCCCCATTGCTGTTGTGGTCAGAGGTGGATGGCGGTGAGGTGGGGCTGTCTCCTGGGCAGGCCAGGCGTTCCATGAAGGAGAGTCTGGCACTCAACACCACTTCCCCCTTCACCTGAAGGCTTTGTCCAGCCCCTGGGTGGGTTAGAGAATCCAGCATGATGTGTCCTCCTTTCTCTAGGTGTTTGAGCTGTATGGCGGTGCTCTGCTGGAGAGGCAAGTTAACTGCTATGGGGTTTTAAATTAATGTTTGATTCCTGTACATTTTACTGTAGCATAGTGGCTGGCCCTGCACGGGGCAGGCTGGTCTGTGCATTCACAGCCTGACTCATTTTAATAAGTAGGTAGGAAGCTTTCCATGGGTTTTGGTTGGTTTTGTTTTTGGGTTTTGTTTTTATTTTTTTCCCTTTCTTTCTTCATCCTCTCATCTTTGCTGGATGCTCATAGTTTCATTATCAATGTGCAGCATCTCATAGAGAATAAGGAGGAGTCCAGCAGGGCTGGGTAAAAACTCCAGCCAGCCTGGACAGTGAGAGGTGTGCACACCCCCACAGGCACTCAGCCCCCTCCCCAACCCCAAACCTCCTGTTCCAGAATGAACTTGGAGGCAGCCATGGACTGGCATGCATAGGCTCGCACTTGGAAGAAAGCAAAGTGCTGTTTGTAGGTGCTGAAGGGAAAAGGAAAAGGTTTTATTTGCTATTTATTGTGGGGAGGGGGAAGGAAGACTGGAAGCTTCGTTAAGGGACAGCGTTTTTTTTGTCAGGTTTTCCCAGGAAGGTTATGGAAACAATCCCAGTGCCCATTTGCTGTGTAGCAGTAGGGGTTTGTGTGATGGCTCAGTTCTCCCTGCTGGGCCCAGCTGCAGAGCCAAGCAGAGGCAGGAGCTGCAGTGCCACTGGAGCCTGGGCAGCCCCACAGAACTCACAAAGGGAAGACAGGAGGCACAAAGCTGCTCCAGGGGTAGGAGCAGCTCCCTGTGACCTCCACCATAGCAACAACAACTTCTTTTGTTGCCTTTCAAAGCTGTGCTTCCTTCAAAAAGTCCACAAAGTGAAGCTCCTGGCCCGTGGTAGGATGAACCAAATCCCTCTGTCCTTCTCTCCAGCCCTTCCCATTTTGTGTGTTGAGCTGTGTTACCCAGACAGCTGCCACAATCCCCTTTGAGCTGTCAGTGACTCTTGCACCCCAGACAAGCTGACCAGGCTTTAACCAGGTTCTATCCAGATTTGCCAGCTCATCCTGGCAACTCCAGGGTCCCGGCCACGCCATTCCACTTGTGCATGAGCATCTGGCCTGGGGAACACATCCAGCAGTTGGCTGGGAGTCCCCTTCTGCCCTTCAGTACCTGGGGGAGTGAGTGGAGGGGCCCCAACAGAAACTGGTTTGTGTCGTAAGCTTATTTTGTGTTCTCTGTCTGTCTGTGCAAGAACTGCAGCTACTGAAATCAGCTTTGCCTTCAATTAAACCATGTTCTCTCCACCCAGGTCTCTGTGTCACCTTTATTTACTGTGTAACTCAGCAGCAGAGAAATTGCTTCTTTGGAAAAGTGAGAAGAAAGTTTGAAGTCGATTTTTAAATTTTTTTTCCTCCCCTGTTTGAAAGAGAACTAAATAAATGACAGATCCTGTCTTGGGCTCAGTGCAGGTAATTGGATTGCAGTTTGATTCTGCTTGTGGGCAGTGTGTTTTATGTACTGAACCCAAAATCTGTGAATTTGAGACAGGAGAAGCTTGCAAAGAAAACTCGCATTTGGTTGCAGGCTGGAATGCTTGGAACTGGTAGAGCACAGGTGTAGGTGTCTCTTGTTCAAGTTCTAGGGGCTGTCAGTAATGTTTCAGAGATGTAAATGTTGTTGGAGGTTCAATCTTTCCTGGTCTGCAGTGTCCTGAAGGCCACTCTGTCTTCTGGACCTGTTGGCAGGGCTGTAGGTGTAGGTGGAACTTCATTCCCATGGGTTTCCCAGCTGCTGGCTTATCTCTGAGAGCCTGGCTAAGGGCAGGAGGGGTGGCACAGAGCTGTTGCCAGTTTACCTCTTGGTAAGCACAGTGTTTAGAGCAGAAACTATTCCTAACAGGAAGATAATTGGTATCCTTTTAATCAGTACATTGTTTTAGAGAGCAATGCAAAAAGTAAAATAAAACTTTTAATGCAAGTGGCAATATTCAAAGTCAATCTGCAAACCCAGTGATTAGTGTGAAAACTTCTTAACTGCAACAGTTGAATTCTCAATTTCTTTCATAAGTCCATAAGTTTTAGCTCTTCTGAAATCACATGCCTGAGTCTTCAGTGTGAGGATTCTGCACAAAAGCAGAGGGGAAGATGCCAACTTTCCCATTGCACTGGCCTTCCAGCCAGTCTTCGTTGACTGGAAGAGAAAATGAACATAATTTTTGTTACCCCAGGGATGTTGATCAATACAGGACAGTGGAAATGAGCTCAGAGCAAGGAGGTGAGCTGAGACGCAATACTCCAGGTGGGGTCTCACCAGTGCCGAGTAGAGGGGCAATAGTTTGGGTTGGAAGGGACCTCAAAGATCATCGAGTTCCAACCCCTCTGCCACAGGCAGGGACACCTCCCACTGGATGAGGTTGCTCAGTGCCTCATCCAGCCTGGCCTTAAACACCTCCAGGGATTGAGGAGGCATCCACAGCCTCTCTGGGCAACCTCTTCCAGTGTCTCACCACCCTCATTGTAAAGAATTTCTTTCATATCTCCAGCCTGAATCTACCCCCTTCCAATTTACATCCATTATTTCTGGTCCTCCCATCACATATCTTATTAAAAAGTCCTACCCCTGCCTTTCTGTAGGACCCCCTGAAGTATTGATAAGTTACTCTGAGGTCCCCCCTGAGCCTTCTCTTCTCCAAGCTTTAGGTCCTGCTTGTCTTCTGGCTCTGGAGAATTGGCTGGTAGGCTCTATTGGATGTGTGTCTGGTGAAACACCAGAGAGTTTTTGGCTGCCTGGGAGACACTGGGAACCCACAATGTCCCTCCCTTCCCCTCTCACACAATTACCTTTGGATAAAACATGGATCACATCTCCTGCCTGAAATTCTAGGTCTTCAGGTTGGGTGGCTTCATAATTGTACTGAGCTACCACTTGGTTTGAGCTTGCCTTCTCTGCTCTCTCTTCTGCTGCCTCCCCAGCTTTGGGGTCCAGTACAGAGCCCTCTCCCTAGGGCAGGGAAAAAGCCAGTTAGTGGAGCTGGTCTCCTTTACCTTGGGAAGAATAAGAAGCTGAAAGCTCTGCTGGCTCCTCTGCCTTTAGAGAGGTGGCTGCTCTGCTGTGGGCATAAGCCAAGGGCAGCAAAGTTGATTTCCTTGCAAGAAGTGGCTGTTGCTGTCACTGACCTCCATGACTTCACACCAGACTGTCAGACAGTTGTCCCTGCTCTGGCTCCAAGCCTCCTCTAGGTTCTCTGCACTCAGAGTCACCAGCTCTTGGCAGCCCACAGGTTTGTACCTGAGCATGGGGGGAGGATGTGTGTTAAGGACAGGAGCTGCTCCAACAGGATGACCCCCCCTGGCCAGGCAGTGCCTCACCTCAGCCTGGTGTGCTGGGGCTGTAGCTGCATCTTGTGGCAGGCCAGGCTGAGGAGCTGTGTGCAGGTCAGCCCAGGCTCCACTCTCAGGGCCACTGTGTACTCGTGGTGCACCTTGAGGATGTGAGGGCTGGGGAGGGCTGCCTCGGTCTCCTGTGGGTGGGAAACCAGGTATCAGAGCTCACCTGGCTTGGGCAGGGCACAGAGAGGGAGATGGGATGTAGGGATGGGTTGTCTGAGTCAGATGTGAGCTGAGGAGCATCAGCTGCTGGTGGGGCGATGTCTCTGATGGCGTGGTACCAGGGCAAACCAGGAGTGGTGCCACATGGGCAAATTGGCCACCCTGGGCTTGTCCCGGGAGGGAGTGCAGGGCCAGTCTAGAAACTGTTATGTGACCAGATTTCCCCCTCTACTTCCCCTCATTCTGGTTTCTTTCTGAGCTGGCACTGTTGGTTTTCCCACTTCTCTCCTCAGCATGACCTTCTGCTGTGCTGATCCTGCAGGTTACAGCACAGCTCTGCTTATTTTTCCTTCTCAAGCACCAAGGGTCAACCAAGGTAACTGCTGATGGCCTCAGGCCCACCAGGGAGGATTCCTGGAGGAAAACTCCCAAAAGAGCAGCCTTGTCACCTGATTGGACACTGGTGACCTGCTGGCCCCAACCCTGCTTCTAGGCTTTGGAGAAGCTTCTGAGTGATGAGAACCTGACACACTGCCAGGGCTGTCTGTGCAGACCTGTAACACCAGCAGGACCTCAGGGTCTACGTTCACATGATGTTACCTTGGCTGTATCTCTTGGCTGCATCACAGTAGAAGGAGTGAAGTCTGTGGAGGAAGAGAGAGGTGGCTCAGTGAGAGGGACAGGACAAGTGTTACTGCTCTGTGCCTAAATACACCTTCAGAGCTCCTTCAGCCCTTCTCCTCAACCACCCATCATTATCTACACGCACACCAACCAACCAACCCTGGAGCCAGGGGTGGTCCCTGGAATGGCTGGAGCACCAGCTGCTGCAGGGCTTAGGGGTAAGATTTAGGTATAGCCAGCCAGCAGGGGTGTGAGGGTGATGTGGTGGCCCTGGTGCTAGTCCAGGCTCCAGGTGTGAGGTGTGGGACAGGGGTAGGGTCAGCTAGGACTCCTCTTCCAGGGCTCCTTCAGTCCTAGCCTGGCTCCCAGCAGCACTGAAACCATTACAGGTACCCTGTGCTAAGGAGGAAGCCTTTAAGGAGCCTTCTACTCCAAGAGTTGGACAAGTTGGGTCATTTGCCCTCTTTGTACCTCCAAGCCCTTTGACCATTAGGACTTTTTAATAAAATATGGGATGGGAGGACTAGAAATAATTATAGATGTAAGTTGGAAGGGTTAGATAGATAGAAGAAGATAGAAATTCTTTCCTGTAAGGGTGGTGAGACACTGGAACAGGTTGCCCAGAGAGGCTGTGGATGTCCCCTCTCTGGAGGTGTTTAAGGCCAGGCTGGATGAGGCACTGAGCAATCTGGTGTAGTGGGAGGTGTCTCTGCCTATGGCAGGGGGTTAGAACTTGAAGATCTTTGAGGTCCAACCCAAACCATTCTAAGACTCTATGATTAGCTGCTGTATGAATTGAGAGCTCAGAGGGATTTGCTTTCCTTAGGAACCCAGGAGCTTTGCTCCAGCCCCAGAACTGGAGCTGCTCTCACTGCCTCCTTCTTTAATGCCTCTCCATCCTTGACTGAAGTGAGCTCAGGAACAAAATGGAGATGAACCCCCAGCTCTGGTGTCAAGGCACAAGGCACTGAGGAGAAACAGCCTCAAACCAAGGCATCCCCATCCCTCCAGCCTCCCCCTCACTGACCTGGTGCTGGCCGCCGAGGCTTGTCTGGGGCAGGGGAGGTGGGAGGCTCTGGGATCTCTGCTTCAAGGGGGATTTCTTCCTGTAGCAGATGGGAAGGAGGTGGTGGTGTCAACCTCACCCTTCCTTCTGCCTTTGGAGCATCCCCCCTCCACCCTGTTCTTTTTCAAAGGCCTCTTTGGGGTCTTGGAACTTGGAACTCCCCCTTATCTCCCCAGCACTGCCAACCACTACCATTGAGGTGGCCACCAACACAGCATCCACACAGGTTTTGCAGGTCTCTGACCTCCTGTGAAGGTGACCATGTGCCAGAAGAACCAAACATGGCATTATAAGGGAGAGGGAATTGCAAGGCAGGGTCCTACTGGAAGGTCCATGAGGGTGGTGAGACACTGGAATAAGTCACACAGGGAGGTGGTGGAGGTCCCATCCCTGGAGACATCCAAGGCCAGGCTTGCTGAGGCTCTGAGCAGCCTCATCTAGTGCAGGATGTCCCTGTCACTGCAGGGGTTGGACTAGATGGCCTTGGAAGGTCCCTTCCAATCCTATGATTCTATGAAGCACTGGGTGACTGTGTGAGGATCTGCCCTCCCCAGGACACCATTTGCCTCTGTGCATCCTTACCTGGCCATGCAGCTTGTTCTGGAGCTCTATGGGCTCAAGGAAGTTGCAGGGGACAATGCCTTTCTGTCAGAGAAGGAGACACAAGTGGGGATTGCTTGGCAACAAGGCAACCCACTCCTGGAGTTTCAGTTGAACTTGTCCCCACCTTGCCCTGAAAGTAGGACTGTCCCATGCCCTTGAAAGCCTTCAGCCTAATGAGGGTGGGCATAAGGGACTTCAGTCAGAAACTCATTTGGTTGCTGACAGCAAGGCTTTGCCCTCTGCAGAACCACACAGCTGTCCCCCATGTCATCTGCTCCCTTTCTGCTGAGCACACCCTTGGTACCTTTCCATTGAACATCACTGTGGCCCAGTTGTCCTTCTCTTTCTTCAGGACAAAAACAACATTTCCTGGCAGGACCTGCAGCTCCTCGTCAGTCTCAGCGATGAACTCGTACAGGACACGGTGTGGCTGCCCTTCAAGGGCCCTGAAAGTCAAGAAGGTGGGCAACAGCCTTCTTCTGCTTCTCAGGGGGAGCCTACACCTCTGCCTCCTTGTCCCCATGACCTATCCCCTCCCTCCCCTGAGTTCTGTGCTGGATGGACACTCCACTGCTGGACCTGGCCATGTGGGTTGATGAAATGGCCCATCCTTCACACAACTCACCTGAGAATCTCTGGACTCTTGGGCCTGGGAGGAGGACCAGAAGCCTGCCAACAAAAGACAAAAAGAAGAAATTATCAGCAAATCAAGGACCTTCAGCTGCCTTGCAGAAATGTCCTGCAGCCCTCTGACAGGTCTGCCATCACCTCTACCCTCTTCCTTCCTCCCCATCAGGTCAGATGATTTCAACCTAAAGGGTAGTTTTTGCTGCTTTGTAGGTTCTTGGAAGGAGCAGTTCCCAAGTTCTTCCACCTGCAGTTGGTTTGAGAGACACAATCATCCTGTTTTGACTTCTGATCTTCATTTCAGCTTGCAGAGCGTTGAGAGCACAGATTTTGGATCAGCTGGTTTAACATAAGTTGTAAAAATCCTCAGCTGCTGCTGTTGTGGTCTCTGCTGCCCAAGCAGTCTAAGGTCTCTGGTGGAATTATCAACCCTTTGAAGAACCTTCTTGAAATCACCCTGATTTCTGCAGCAAGAAGAGCATGTTTTATTTTGCATCGTGGTCCTGTGGGCTGCAGCAGCTGCACTTCCCTTTATCTTCTCAAAAACATTCTGTGAAAACTTCCTTGTGCCTTTAGAGATTCATCACTATAGCAGCAACGAAGATGTGAAAGGCTTCAGGAACTGGGAAGAGGGTGGAGAATGAAGACAAAGCTGCACTTCCATCTTTATGGTTTGAGCTGAGGTGGATGAACACAGTGACTCTTACAGAGAGGGTCTGAAACTGCTTCCTGATAAATGGCATCACCCCACAGTGATTGGTGGGGACTGAGGATGTGCTGCCAGGCTACTCCTGACATGGTCAAAGAGGAAGCTTGACCTCAGTCACAGGGGTGTAGGTGGGTTTGAGCTGCACTCTCTGATGACAGAGGGATCAGCTGAGATGTGAGGGCAGCTTCTCCTTTCCCCCGTGGCAGGAGTGGAAAGCTCACAGTGGCAACGCTGCTGTTGGCTCCTTGCTGGGAGCCAAAGACCTCAGAAGATGTGGGATGGCACCTTCCCCATGGCCTGAACGTTCCCCAAGGCTGTTGGTGCTGCTGATGTCTTACCTGAGGTTGGAGAGGAGCAAATCCTGAAAAATCGTCTTTGTCCACCACAGATGCCACCACCTAGAGCCAAAGAGAGACAGGCAGTGACTTAGTGTGTGTAGACACCCTTTAGACATTCTTCTTTTGCTGTTGGCCAAGCCGTTGGTTCTGGGTTAAAGGGGGAGTGATTTGGCTACAGGTTCATAGCTTCAAGGCATCAAAGCTCACCTCTTGGCTGTACTAAGTTCTCAGTTCTCACACCCCCCCATGTGCCACCCTCCCACGTGTCCCAGCCCTGCCCACCAGGAAGCAGCTCTGAGAGGTGGTGAGAGGATGGTCAGCAACTCTCCCCAACCTGGGGCCTGAAGATATCTTAAGATCTCCTTTGTATATAATTTTTTATCTCTTTCTTACCATAGCCTTCCCCAAGTAGTCTTTCTTCTCCAGCTGAGCCACTTGCTTTTCATTTGGTCTGAAGAGCTTCCCTGAAGGGATGGCTATCAGGTCCCAGAGCTTCTGCTTCTGTAACACACAGAAATCATAGTGCTCTTCGGAGGAGAGAGCAAGGAGTGCTTTCCCCTCCCTGTCCTACCTCTGGGGTCAACATCTCATTGTGAGAAATCAGAATATCACCATGACACCATCCACGTGTCTTGTTCTTCTGATTCCTGCCTCCCCACTGACCCTGCCACAGTATGACACCCCCGGTCTGCATGGTCCACTGCATCTTTCTCCTGCTCAGCCGAAGTGTAGCTTTAGAGGAGCTGTTTCTCTGTCACTACAGGTTCCCCCCACCCTCCTCTCTGTGGGGCTACTGGTGGCTGTGAGCCTTGGTCCTCCTTACCAGGATGGCTTCCATTGCCTTGTCAATCTTGTGGTGCTGTGGCTCACTCTTCATGCCCATGGCCATTGTCAGGTGCTCTTCAGCTTTTTTCCAGTCCTCCATGGTGGCATATACCAGCCCAATGTTATAGAGTATCTGCAGAGGGATGGGAGCAAGTAAATGGACTCTTAAAGTGGTCAGAGCCTTGCTGGGAGCAGGGTGAAGCAGAGCAGCAGCTCACTTGCAAGGCACAAAGAGAAGCTGGCTGTCTTCTCCTTGTGTTTCTCAAGAAGAATGGTCCTTTGGCATCAAAGCTGTCCATCCCATCTCTCTCACCTCACAAGCAAAGAGTTTGTGCCGAAGCCCCAAGATCTTGTAGTCAATGAGCTGGTTGCCACGCAGCTGGGCCAGTGCCTCCTTGAAATCCTTGATGGCTTTTTCATAGCTGTGGAACAGAGAGCAAAGTTCTCACCACCTTCTGCTGGTGAGACCACCCCATCCCCCTCACACGTGCTTCCAAATCTTAAACTTTCTGTGAGTTTGAGTCTCTCCTGTCTCCTTGCAGTGTTTTTGGGGAACAGAGCTGCTCCAAGGCTGTTGTCAATCTCAAGGCATCACTGCCAATGAACCATTTGGCTCCTGAGGTACAAACCTGCCCAGGGCTGCCCTCAGCAGAAGATGGGTGTTTTGGTGTTTCTGCAAAAGGCAAATGCAAAATTTTCAAGCCCCTCCACTCACTTGTGTCTGTGGTAGGACACTGTCCCTCGCTGGAAATAGGCCACTGCCAGGTGCTTGTCACAGCTGATGCTCCGAGTGAAAGCCTGCACAGAGGTGTAGGAGTGGGGCAAGAAGGAGAGATGTTGAAAAAAAGGGACCATACAAAGTGCTTCTACCCATCCTGCCTTAGATAATTGGCCTGTGCTGGGCACTGTGTCTCCCTGCAGTATCAGGCACTGGGTGGTAGAGGTCCAAATTCAATCCTTTTTGAGTTGGAACCAGCTGCTCCTCCCACCTGGATGGCAGCTTATTGCCACCATGGCCACCTTTAGGAGAGATAAGGGTAAGCAGTGAGTCCTGCACCTATTATGCTTCTCACTGGAAGAACAGGCTCTGCAGGTACTGCCCAGGAGCTTCATCCTAGCTTCAAAGGGCCCCAGACGCTTCCTAAGTCAGACCTTGGACCTTGTGTTGCCACTGGGTCCATCTGTGTGGCAGGTCCATGTGTGACCTGGCTGGAAGCTTACCTCCTCTGCCTCCACCAGCCTGCCTAGGACCAGGTGGATGCAGCCAATGTTGAAGCAGATTTTGGCTGGAGGGTTCTGGACCACAGTGAAGGCATCTAGGGCAGCTTTCCACTCCTTCCTGTCTGCTGCACACACCCCTTCTTGCCACAGCCCAATTGTCTCCACCAGGGACATGGTCAGGGGGGTCCCCAGCAGTGCTGTTGGGCTTGTCCTTCTCCTCCTCCTTCCTCACAGCTGCTGCTGGACCCCACTCTAGGTCCCTTCTGCCGGTACTTCTGCCTTCCCCACCTCCCTTCCTGTGTGGCAGAGGCAGCAGGAAGTGGCCTCACTGCTGGGGCCCCAGGATGGGGAAGTGAGGAGAAGCTGCCTCTGCTGCACATGGCTTCCACAACATGCCTTCTCCAGCAGCCACTCCCGGGTTTTACTTCTCTGTTTGTTTTGGGGTTTTTTTGTGGATTTTGTTGGCTAGGTGTTTGAGCAGGTCAAAATTAGCATTAATTAGCATCTTCTGCCTCCCAAAACATGGCTTTCAATTGAGGTAGTTGCCAAATGTTTGCTGCAGTCATAGAAACACAGAGTGGGAAGGGACTTTCAACAGTTGTCTAGTCCAACCCCCTGCAGTGACAGGGCCATCCTGCACTAGATGAGGTTGCTCAGAGCCTCAGAAAGCCTGGCCTTGGATGCCTCCAGGGATGGGGCCTCCACCACCTCTCTGGCCAACCTCTTCCAGTGTCTCACCACCATCACAAGGAAGAACTTTTCCCTGATGTCTCATCTAACCCTGCTCTAGTTTCAAACCACTGCCCCTCATCCTGTCACTCCATGCCCTGGCAAACAGCCCCTCCCCAGTTTCCCTGCAGCTGGGCTGGGGCAATTCCACCTGCCTGCCTGAGCAGGAATGAAAACCACAGCCCAAGGCACAGCCTGTGAAACCTTATGTCCTTCCTGTCCCCCACTGCCATGCCCCAGGGAGGAGCTGTGCTGCTGGTGGTCCACAGCTTTACCCAAGGATGGGGCTATGGTGGGACAGCAGCCACACTTTGCCAAGCTCCAGCAGCGGTAGGTGGCTCATGCTCAGACCAACATCACTTTTTTCAAGGTGTTTTCAAGAGAGTTTGGGACTGGAGTTGGAGTCCTGCTGCTCACTGAGGGGTTTAGAACAACTCATAGTGCTCTTCTTACAGTCAGAGCAGGAGATGGGGAGGCTTCAGCCCTCAGCAGTGACAGCAAACACAGGTGATGAGAGAGTCCAGGGGAGGTTAAAAATCCTGGGCCAAACAGCTATAGGAGTGCAGGATGCAAATTGGAAGAGGGGAGATTTAGGCTGGAGAGAATAAAGAAGTTCTTTGGTGTGAGGGTGGTGAGACACCTGGAAGAGGTTGCCCAGAGAGGCTGTGGATGCCCCCTCAATCCTCGGAGGTGTTTAAGGCCAGGCTGGATGAGGCACTGAGCAACCTGGTGTGGTGGGAGGTGTCCCTGCCCATGGCAAGGGGGTTGGAACTAGATGATCTTGAAAGTCCCTTCCAACCCGAACCATTCTATGTATTTGACAGCCCATGGTGGGTAAGCTGGCTCTGGGGAGGTAGAGGGAGGAGAGGGGGACACTGGTCATGTGGCAGCCCCAAAGACAGTCATGGTAGAGTCTGACCTGGTGACTCAGAAGGTTTGGAGCTGAGAGCTCCACACATGGTTTCTGAGTAGTTTTGGATGTCCTTTGCCTCATCTACCAAAAGTATGATGCATATTTTGTCAGAGCCTAAAATACATGGGCAGGACGTGGCCCGTGTGTGCTTGCTCACACTTCCCCAGCAATTTGCACAACGCCAACCACAGGAGGGAGACTGGGGAGGGGACTTTAATAAGGTCCAGGATGGCAGGACTGGGAGGAATGGATGCAACTTGGAAGAGGGGAGATTTAGGCTGGAGCTAAGAAAGAAGTTCTTTGCTGTGAGGGTGGTGAAACACTGGAAGAGGTTGCCCAGAGAGGTTGTGGATGCCCCCTCAATCCCTGGAGGTGTTTAAGGCCAGGCTGGATGAGGCACTGAGCAACCTCATCCAGTGGGAGGTGTCCCTGCCTGTGGCAGAGGGGTTGGAACTAGATGATCTTGAAGGTCCCTTCCAATCCAAACCATTCTATGATTCTATGACTTGTGTATGGGACGAAACACCAGCCGCTGAACAACAAGGACTTGGTTTTCATTCACCAGTAGGACCAAGCAGACTTCTGGACCTTGAGGTCTCTAGGAAGCATGGCGTGGCAGCTACTTGAAGCCAGCAGACCCCAGGGGCTTCCTCTGACCTCCAGAGAAGCAGAAGAAAATCCAGGCAGTGAAGTGACAGCACCACAGTGAGCACTAAAAAGTCCCTCTCAGGTGCGTCTTCTGTTTCTTCGAGGAATGGGAGACCACATCTATCAGGAAACAGTCCATCTCATCATAGGGTTGACTTCCTTCTTCTTTAATTATCTGAATGGGCACCCCAGGAGGATCAGGTTGATCCCAAAATTGGCACAAGGGGAGTTGGGGGGAGGATGGAAGGCTGCTCCCATGACAAGTGATGTTTTTTTTATTTTTTTTTTAATTTTATTTTCCTTGGTTTTGCAGAAAGCTGGGAGCTCAAAGTCAATTGTTCCTCTGTTTCTTACCAGGTTGATTTTGCAGGCAAACTTGCTTCATCTACCCTTAGTTTCCCAGAGGAAATGAGTAACAAGGTGGTGACGTCCCATGGGAGATTCTTGGACTCCAGCATGAATGCAGATCATCAAGAGATGGGTAAGAAATGTGTAGATAAGCCCCAAAATCTTGCCAGAGTGCAGGAGGCATTTTTTAATGTTGTCCTGCAACAGGATCCATGAGTTGATACCATTTCTGGAGATGAGACTGATAGGGGCACCAGACAGGAAGACCATGCTGGTTGTTGATTTTGGGGGTGCCAGAAGCACTGAATGGCCTCCAGAGACACCAAAGCCAGGCTCCATTTTGCCAGGGGTAGAGTGGAGGAAGGTTTTGCCTCCTCGCACAGAGCCAGAGCCCAAGGATTTAATGCTGCTCTGGACTGGCTCAGCTGCTGGCATCCAGACCAGCTGGCTCTTTTTTGGGGGCAGCTGGAGCTTGTCCTGGGTTGTGGTGTTTATACAGGCCATGAAACTGTGCAAGGCAGGATTCAGAGGAGGGTTGTAAACTTGTACTTTTTTTTGTTTGTTGTTTTTGTTTGGGTTTGGGGTTTTTTTTTTGGTTTTAACTAGATTTGCATTTTGTATACACAGATGTTACTTTTTCATGTAAATATTTCTCAGTGCACCATAGGCCAGCCCGAGGGGAAGGTGGGACCCTTAAGATCATGCTTCAGAAATGGGGATGTTGAGGCTGGAGAAGAGAAGGCTGTGGGGACATCTCACAGTGGCCTCCCAGTGCCTGAAGGGGATGCAGGAAAGCTGTGGAAGGGCTGTTTGCTAGGGCAGGGAGACACAGGATAGAGGGGCAGTGGTTTGAAACCAGAGCAGGGCAGGGTTAGATGAGACACAAGGAAAAAGTTCTTCCCCATGAGGGTGGTGTGACACTGGAAGAGGTTGGCCAGAGAGGTGGTAGAAAGCCCATCCATGAAGACATCGAAGGCCAGGCTTGCTGAGACTCTGAGCAACCTCATCTAGTGCAGGATGTCCCTGTCACTGCAAGGGGTTGGACTGGATGACCCTTGAAGGTCCTTTCCAGTTCAACATATTCTATGATTCTTGTTGCCTTCACTGATCTACCACAACCTCAAGTGAGCTGACCTGCTTTGAAAGCAGATGTTTACAAAAATATTATCTGGCATGACAGATTTTCATAATTTTTTTTTTAAAATGAGGATTGATTGATGTCTTCACTGAACTTGGATGAGTAGAACGAAGCAGGGAATCTAAGCACAGGCCCTGGGAGAGCCACATGGTCAAACCCATCTGACAGAAAAAAAGGTTATTACTGATTTCTTACTGATTGCTGAGTGTGGTGCATTAGGAAGGCTTTGGTTTAAGCTGACTGAAGGGACTTGGGTAACAAAGAGATGTCCTTCAGACAACAGTGGTCAACATGAGGTTTCTAGATGCTCAGGTCCTTCAGAAATTCAACCAGAGTGTGTGCCATTACTGATGACATAGGCTCATAGAGTCATTCTACTCATAGGACAAGCTCAAGCCTGCATATGTGCTTAAATTATAACTAAAAATAACTACCAGAAAATTATTACTAAAACCTGAAAAAATAATGGAAGGAAAAAGGTTTCAAGTTTACTATTTTACTGTCGTCCTGAAACAGCAGTCTGCTGAAACTTCCAAGGCATCTTTGGAAACTGAGTAAATATTTAGTGACAATTTATTATCTGGGCTTTATTATTACAAAAAAAGCAGATATCAAAAAACAGCAAAGATTTCACAAGTTTCCCAACAGCTTTACACAACTGGAACTGCAGTAAAACTGTGAATGTAAAACACACATTTCAGTTTTGGGCCCTAAACCTTCCATGGTGACTAGTGGTCAGGGATGTCCTGGGCTTTCCTAATTCTTCATTTTGGAACCCAATTTGTGCACTAGTTAATGCACTGAGGCACAGTGCAGAAGGAATGTGGACTGCCTGGTATCTTTTAAGACCCTGTAACACCTAGAAAATGAAAGTGGACCTTTGCAAAGGTGGTATGGAGAGCAGGATGCCTTTCTCAGCCTACCCCAGCAGCCACTGTGTTGTGCTTGACAAAATCAAACCACTTTCAGGTTGCTGAAATGTGATTTGCTCTATGAAAGCTGCTTTTTCTTCTCTTCTTCAGGATCTTTGCTCCCCAGAAGTTTTTTAAAGCGTTCTGGGCTGGGCTTCAGCATAAACAGACCATCAACCTTTTAAATTCTATCATCCAAACGGCACGATGGACAACTTTATCCCATGGTGACTTCCCTGCTGCAGACACAGCATTTGAAGGATCACAGGGAACCAGAAGAGGCCATGAGATGCGAGTTTAAGGAAAACACTCAGCTCTTTGGAATGATGATTAGGGTGAGAAAGGAGCCTTTGTTTTCCATCCTATTCATGGCTGTAGGTTCAGAGGTCAACCAAAGGAAGCATGGTCCTGTTACCTGCATTAGAAGCTGCCCCACTTAAAACACAGATCTTGCATGAAAACACTGCTTGGCTAGTCAAAAGAATTAAGACATTGCCCTGCATCCCTCAACATTTGCTCAGAAAATCAGGTCCAAATCCACCATAATTACACACAAATGCAAACCACCCTAAACTCCAAGTTGCATGTGGTGCTACAGGCATCACTGAAATGGTCACGAGCACCAAACATTCCTATCAGAAATCAAATTGCACCTTCATAATTTTCCAGAATTTAACAATTAAAAAAAAAAAAAAGAGGTCACGATATGCAATATTTGTCAGGTATGAAAGAAGCAGCGAGAAGGCAAGCTGAGAGACAGGAGCTGCCCACAGGGCAATTTGGGCAATGGCATTTGGTGGGTTCCTCTCTGTACCAGCGTTTCCCATGCTGTGGATGGCAGGCAACCACACCCTGCTGGATTCAAACTGTTTTCCTGGCAGTCAAAACACGCACAATGGACCCTACTCCTCCAGCAGCCAGGGCCTGAGAAGAGAAACACAGACATTCAACAGAAATTCCGCTACAGGCAGAAACAACTGCTCAGGATGGCTTCCCAACTGCACTTGCAATGATCAAATGGTAGTACTGAGAAAGGATGATGGCACTTGCTATTTAATGAGCTTTTCTTTTCCTCCATAACCAAGTTGCAAACCTTCCTTCCATCTAGGAAGAAAACTGTTTCCATCTGTTTGGCTCACTGGACTGAGCAATTTTGTTTTCCTCAATCTAACAGAAAATCAAATTTTAACTGAAAATCCCTTACTCAAGCAAGGTCTACAAAGGGTAGCCCCCAGGGTAGGAGCATGGCAGGCAGCTGGGGCCACTGCCCAGCAGGAGGAGGAAGCCAAAGGGTGGCTGATGGCTCTGGTGGATGCGTGTAGCTGTGGATGTCCCCTCCCTGGAAGTGTTTAAGGCCAGGCTAGATGAGGCACTGAGCAACCAGGTCTAGTGGGAGGTGTCCCTACCCATGGCAGAGGGGTTGGAACGAGATGATCTTTAAGGTCCTCTCCAACCCAAGCCATTCTATGATTCTATGACTAAGCAGTCACAGGATACAAGTCAGCTGTGACCTCATGGGATTGTGCCCTCCTCACAGCATTTCAGTTTTACCAGACAGAAAGGTAGATTCTCAGCAGACTCAGTGAGTGTGCTTCAGAACCAAGAACCCACAACCCCAAGGGCAAGACAGGCCCCAGAAACACACCTTCTCATGCCACTGCAGCAGCACAGCACTGCTGTTGTCTGAGGGGCTCTCAAAGCCTTTGTAGATGTACTTCATTAGCAGGTCAACACCGTTCTTGTCCAGGGACTGCACTGCCTTCTCAATGTCATTGGCCTTGAAAGAGATGAGGACCTTCAGGACAATACTTTCTGCACGATCCTGTCAATGAATAAGGAAAGCAGAGATACATTCATTCTCATAGAAGTTGTATCCAAATATTCTTCGTGTTTCCAATAAAACCCACATATTTTATTTTAGAACAATTATAACACCTGCTTGAATGAGGCCATTTGTGCACAAATCTTGTCATCAATGATATCTAACAGGTATGTTCTCCCAATCATAAGCAATGAAAGAGACATTACTGCATTTGCCCTATTCTATATTTTCTTCCTCTTTGCTTGTGTTTGCAATTCTCCACCTATGAAATGAGGTTACAGCTAAATAATCAATTTTTGCACTGAAACTCAGGGTCTGGCATATGAGAATTAAGTAGTTGTCTGGCCACAAAAGTCCTTTCCATACCTTTGTACTGTTTAATGAAGTACAAGCATTATATTCCACAGAAATGACATTGGGCAGACTGGGAGAGGTGACTGCTGGCAGCCACACGATTTCAAAACAATCGGCTTGTTTCCCAGGCACCATCATTAACATTTTGCATTAAATAACCATTAGCAAGTTCATCTGGATGTCATCTGATGCCCAGGAACGTGTGTAGCATATTACAGTGGCAGATAAGCCATGTCATCAGCAAAAAGCAGCTCCTAGGGTTGGAAGGGCCCTTCCAAGGCCATCTAGTCCAACCCTCCTGCAATGAGCAGGGAAATCCTGCACTACAGCAGGTTGCTCAGAGCCTCAGCAAGCCTGGCCTTCAATGTCTCCAAAGATGGAGCCTCTTCCTATTCATCCATCACTACCTGTGGGAGAATGAAAGAAAATTGTCCCCAGTTTGTTCAACTTTTGATTATTTCCATCAGACAAATAAACTTCAAGCAGTTTCCTTCTTAATAAATTATGGATTTTAGCTTTCTTGTACAATTTAATACTCTACAACCACTTGGCTTACCAAGACATAAAAGAACTATGAATAAAAAACATAAAAGTTCAATGATATCAACTACAAATAAAGCCAAACATTAAAATTCAATCCCTCTGCCCTCTTCATTTCTACTGCCTTTGCAGCATATTCTTAAATCCATCAATACAGAGCTAATGGAAACAAGTCAGTCATGCGAGGACAAACCTCTCAAGCAACAACAACAAACAGCTGCAACAAACAGCTTCAAGAGATCACCCTGTGAAACCTGTCAGGAGAGAGCAGGGGCTAGGTGAGGTGGCCTGGAGACAGCTTGGCACCAGAACAGTAGAGATAGGTGCCCTCTATCCAAGGAGAGAGCACAGACAGCTCCCTATCACTCACTAATACAGTCATGAGCCATGCAAGGTTTAGTCTGGGGAGATTCAGAAATACACCCAGGCAGCAGGCTCTTTGTCACAGGGGGAGTGCTTGCCTTTTCTGAGGTTTTAATGGCTTAATTGTGATTGGATGTGACAACCACCAGTTCTTCCTTTTTTGTAGGTTTCTGCTCTGGCTGTGATAGCAGACTTGTATTAGTCAGAGGTGACGACTGCAACTGGGGCTCCTTGATCATTCAGCACATCTCTGTGCTGCCATGTCTCAATCTAGCACAGGAGCAAGCAAAATCTGAAGTAGCAGCATGTTTAAGGTAGGCAGACAGATGACACCCCAGCTACAGTATTCTGAATAAGGTTAAAACAATAGAGCAGAGGTCATGAATATTTTGACAACAGAATCACAGATGATCAGGGATTGGAAAGGACCTCAAGAGATCATCTAGTGCAATCCCCCGCCAGAGCAGCAACATCTAGACCAGGTCACACAGGAAGGCATCCAGGCAGGTTTTAAATGTTTCCAGAGAAGGAGACCCCACACCCTCTCTGCGCAGCCTGTGCCATTTGTCCCTCACCCTGACAAAGTTTTTTCTTATATTTATGTGGAACATCTTATGCTCTAGTTTGCACCCACTGACCCTTATCCTATTGTTGGGTGTTACTGAGAAGAGCCTGGCTCCATCCTCCTGACACTCACCCTTTACATATTTATAGACATGAATGAGGTCACCCCTCAGTCTCCTCTCCTCCAAGCTAAAGAGACCAAGCTCCCTCAAGGGATATGCTCCAATTGCTTCATCATCTCTGTGTCCCTGTGCTGGACTCTCCCCAGCAGCTCCCTGTCCCTCCTGAACTGATGGGACCAGAACTGGACACACTACTCCAGTGTGGTCCCACCAGGGCAGAGTTGAGGGAGAAGAGAACCTCTCTCCACCTACTGACCATGCCCCTTCTAACACACCCCAGATGCCACTGGCCTTCTTGGCCACAAGGGCACATTGCTGGTTCATGGTCATCCTGCTGGCCACCAGGACCCCCAGGTCCCTTCTCCCTACACTGCTCTCTAACAGCTCAGTCCTCTCCTTATACTGATACATGGGGTTGTTCTTGCCCATATGTGTGACCCTACACTTTTCAATTTCATTGAATATCTCCCCACACAACTTTCAGCCTGTCCAGGTGTCGCTGGATGGCAGCACAGCCAGAGAATATCCTAAAACCGGCTCCTTGGCTTCCTTGAAGAGGAAAGGATTTTTTAAAGAGTACGAACGAGTTATTATTTCACCTTCACTGCCTGGTTCTTTGTGTTGATAGGAGGGTTCTTCAGAGCCGCCTGTAGCGCAGCCATCATGTTCCCTGTGCCAGGCAGTAAAGGACAAAACACGGAGTATTTCGGAAAAAGCAGCACTATCTGCAACCGCTGGGGCTCAACACCCTGGGAAACCTGTCAGGAGACATCTCTTCTGCCCCGCCTCTGCCCTCAGGGAGAGGAAGCGAGGCCCTTCCTCCTGTCCCCCCCGGCTCTCCAGCAGCCCCTCTCCGCCCTGCTCTCAGGACACGACCCGGTGTCCGCTCTCCGTCCCTGGACACGGATGTTTCCGTAGAAGACAGCAGGAGCAGGGCCGGAGCCGGAGCCGGAGCCGGAGCCGGGGCCGGAGCCGGAGCCGGAGTCGCACCCGTTCCCGGCCGGCACCGCCCGCCCCCCACCGCCTCGTCACGGCCGCTCCCCGGCGGAAGGATATTGCCGCAGGCACGAGTCCACCTCGCCCTCGTCGGGCCCCGCTTGCCCGTCGCCGCCGTCCTCCTCGTCCACAAACTTGTTCTCGTCGTACTCGTCCACATCGACCCGGCGGAACCGCGCCGACGATACCGTGTGCTTCGCCATGGCCGCTCCACTGCCGCCCGCTCCGCGCAGGCGCCTCCTCCCGCCCCAAAGAGCTCCGGCAGCGCGCAGGCGTCGCTCGGGCGGGGCCACAACGGGGGGACAGGGCAGGAGGGAAGTGCCATTGGCCGCTTCAGTCGCCTGGGTGACGGGCGCGGCCGGTACGGCCTGAGCAGGCGGAGGGAGGGAGCTCGGCCGGGCTGCCGCCGGCGGTTGTGCAGGTGATTGTTCCGGTTAAAGAAAGCGCGAGTGTGGCGGTGCCGTGCGGCATCAGCTCGGGCCTTTCGGCCAAGACAGGACGCTGCTTCCCTGTGGCAAGCCCGTTGGGATGATGATGGTGTTGCCCGGGGTAACGTCTGGCCCCTGATGGAGGGCTGGGCCCGTGCAAACCTCATCAAGTTCAATAAGGCCTAGTGCTGACCTTGGGCTGGGCCAATCCTCCTTACTGAAAAAGGCTGGGAGGCGATGTGATAGAGAGGTCTGTGGGAAAGGATTTGGGAGGACTGGTGATGAAAAGTTCTGGAGCTCTCACCACAAG
>VZTY01027819.1:829-34595 GCA_013400935.1 Turnix velox
GGCCCGCCGGTGGGCGCTCGGTCTCCGCCCCGGGCCGCTGGTGCTGACAGCTGGGGCGGCGGCTGCTGAGGGTAACGGAGAGGTGTGCGGTGGGGAGTAGGGAGGCGGGCGCGGAGTGCCCGTGTGCATGCTAATGGTGCGGGCACGCCTATCCGCAGGGGACCGGAGCTCCCCGCAGCTCCGCCGCTGTCACCGCGGCCGCACGTGGGGCGAGTGACGCGCTCCCGGACCGCCGAGACGCTCCGTTCCCCTTCCCTCCCGCAGGCAGGGCCCGCTCCGGCCTTTGCCGGGGTGTCCGGAGCCTCCGCGGGGCGGGACGGGGCAGGGGAGGGAAGGAGGAAGGGCGGCGGAGCGGGCTGTGAGCTCTGCGGCCACTGCCCAGGTCCTTCCACAGCCCTCTGCTGCCGCCGGGACACGTGTGGAGCCCTGCCTGCAACTTAGAGACATTCCCAGCCCGCTGCTGCTAAGGGAAAGTGCCTGGATTAGGCGATTGCACTGGGAGGGGTTTTTCCCCAGAGCTGGCTGGAAAGGTCCTCGCTTGCTGTCACCAGCTCTCAGAAAGAAACTTCTACAGAGCGTTAAGGATTTCAGTATGGGATTATTGATGGTTTTTATGGAGCTCCGACTGTGGGACATTGGTGCTGCTCGGAGTGTTTTTCCATATTTTTTTACTATCATTTTAGGGTGACTGAGTGGTGTTTCTCACTGACACCTAGAGCAGGCAAACCTCCTGCCCTATTTACCTGAGAACTGTTTTAGCCCTCTCTCTTCCCCTTTTTTAAACACGGGGTTGGCTTTTGATATAGGTGGTGACCTGGTGAAAAGCCATTTGGGCGACTTCTGTGTTTTTGTTTTGCCTTATAAAGTTCATGCTTCTCAAAATACGACCTTTACCTTGACCCGTAGCAAACCCCTCCTCCCCGCGGCAGGAGCACGGTGAGGTGTGTTTGTTTGGTGTGGGTTTTGTGGTGTGCTGGATGCAGGTGTAATACCCTTTCCAATCCTTCTCCTTTACAAGCACGCCTGGCTCAGTGCCAGGGTTCAGATGGCAAGGGGTGTATGGTGACAGTCAAAGGCCAGGAAGAGCTCATTTTAGAAATCAGTGAGGATTTGGGGTGCTGCAGCAGGTTTCTGGTGTACCGAAGATGCGCCTGAGGATCCTTCCTCCCCCCTCCCACCAAAGGCATTGACCTCTTTGACTTCCAAAATTACCATTCTGTAAGATTTGTCAAAATGTACAAATCTGCTGCTCGCTTGAAAGCAAACTCTTACTGCCTCTGGCTCCTGTTTTCTTGACAGCTTCTGTGTTACCTTTACTGCTGGGGTTATAGTGATTTGTAACGTGATATTACACAAGTGTAATAAGTTTTCTAGTTTTATGTTTTTCTGGTTGCTATACTTTGGAACCTTCCATAATTTTCTTTATGATATTCCAAAGTAATTCGTGCAAAACATACTGAATTTTTCTAAAGTAGTTTTTGGAATCTGTTTATCTTCTAGTCTGTCACTTATTTGAAGCTGAGGAGTGTTTTTATAAGTGCCTTTCTTCCTCTTTGTCTTGTAAATCCACAAATCTTTTCCATGCATCCAAGACACTGGGGGAGAAGAAAAGCTGAGCAGTGGTTTTATAATACTAATAACAACAGCAGCAGCTGTACCAAAGGATTCAAGGTGATGTCTGTTGCTAGAGTATTGTTTTGATTTAATCAGTTTCAGATTACCAAGTAGAAGTATATTGTAGACTCTCTTTTTTCTTAATCCTATCAGAAAGTACTCAAATACATTGGTCTGCATTTGGTCTGTCTAATTTGCAGCATGATTTACATGATGCTGAGATTCTCATTTAGCTCTTTCCTTTGTTCAAAGCAAGGCAAGGCAGAGTGTTTCTAAGGTAGCTTCTAAATAGTGTTTCTAAATGGTTTCTAATAATCTCTCTATTTCAAAGGTGTCTGGAGGCAGTTGGCTTACAAACCTTGAATGAAGAATTGTGAAAGCAATTCCTGAAAGGAGATGGAACCTCTTAGGAGGGCACAGAAAATGCTCAGGTTGAAGGTTGCAGTGTGACCAACCAGCTGCTGGGCAGGGCTGTGTGAAGCCTCCCGTATAACTGCCCTGAGGTTCTGCCATCACTCCAACACCCAAGTTTCTTTTTGGTAACTATCTTGGAGGGTGTCTGTCTCAAATCTTGAGACACTTGATGATTATGATGGATAGAAAGGTTTGTACCCGAGCAAATGAGGTGGTTGTTAAAGTAGTAAATGCTCAAAATTGAATGAGAACTCACAAATTTTTCTTGACTGGTTCTAGCAGCTATCAGAGAAAAAAACATACCTGCTGTCCTATTTCAGCGTTACTTGTGTGTTAATTGTTTTTCTTCCATAATTGGTTTAATGCAAATTGGGAAGAAAATAATAAAGGCTTGATGCTTCTTCCCTCTGGTCCACTCTGTAATTTTATTCAGTTAATCTCTTTAAATTCTGAGTCTTTTGAACATGGCAGCGTTGTGGAACAGTCCCATTTTCAGAAAGATTAGACCTGACTTGCTGGCAAACACAGTGGAAGGCTGACATGTGGCGTTCCTGTTTCCAGTGCAAGGATGTCACTCGTGTGCACAGCTGTGCAAAGCCAGCTCTGAACCTGCAATTATATTGATCAGCTGTCTCAAACAGCAGCTAGTTGGACATAACACAGAACAGCGTGCAGCTAGCTCTCTAAAGATTTAGGTAAGTCAAACATGTTGAAATAGTTGTGATTTTGGTTAAAAGCCAAGTAACTGTTAAGTCAAATCCTCTTTGAGTTTTTCCTTCTCAGGTTTTTATTTGCTGAGAAACGTGCTTTTGTTGTTAATGCTATTTATATGTGTAAACAGAAAACCAAATAATTAAAAAAGAACCCGCAGCTGTGGGTTTGGGTTTTTTTGTTTTTGACTTCAGGGTCTGTTTCTGTTCAACACGTGGCCAGTTGTGATTCCCATGGTGTTAACAGTGCTGTTGTATACATCATATTCTGACCTACCTTTAATATTTTCCCTTCCTCTAACTTTTCTGACTTGTGGTTCTGTTGACAGTGGAGATGTTTGCATTCCAGGTAGACCCTGCTTTGCTTCTGGCACTTTTAACTTCATGACTTCTGAAGTATTGCTTGTAAATCAGTTGTCTGGTGCTGCCTGCCAGTTGCTTTGTGCCAGTCAGATCCAGCACGTCCTCCATCCTCTGGGGACCTTGTCAACAGACAGCGGTGCTAAAAACAACAGAGAGTGTAGAAAATGAATGAGGAGCTTTGCAGCATGTGTATGGAATGGTGTTGCTGTTGGCTTAACACGTGAAAAAGTTGAATCTGTCTTGACAGAGTGCTCAGTCACAAACCCTAAGGTTGTGTGCAGGTTGGGATTTTGAAGGGAATTCAGTGTGTGTGTGTCTGTCCTGAGGGCAACAGTAAGTAGTGATAGTTGTGTATAGTAGTGTCACAAGGAAAAAGAAAGAAAAAGTGTTTGTGATACTGAATTTGGTGTTTTACAGCTTTCCTTGAGTTTAGGTCAAGCCTAGCTGAAAGGTGAACTGCTTAAGTCAGGAGCCTGGAGCATAACGAACCCCAAAAAAGGGAGACTTGCCCCCAAGTTTGTCCTGTCTTCTCATAGGACTCTGTGATCCTTCTGCCAAAGGGAACAGTCCGATTTGTATAGGCAGGAGATGTGGATTTTGGGACTCTGTAGGGAGCTGCTTAGTTTTCCCAGGAATCTGCAGCCAAAGGCAAGAACCCAATTAATGTGTGAATTTAAGCAGGGAAATGGGTAATATGTGCTCTTGAGGAGGAACCTGGGTTAAATAGAAAACTGTGTGCTTTGAAATTAGTGAGTGCAGGGCATTGTGGAGTACTGGTGGAAGGTTCAGCATAAAAGGGAGAGAGGAGGAGTCTGCATATGGATGTGCTGCTGAATTGTTTGGTAGAGAGTTGAGCAGGCTTCAGCTTACTTGGTGTGAGGGTTATGAACATCTTGCCTGGGATTACAGAGGACACTATGAAATAAAGTCTTAACTACTTCAGGAAGAAAAAAGTTCTTTTATGAATTTTTTTTTTCCTTCTGTAAAATTGTCAACTTCTTCTCAAGTCTTTTAATCTGTTTTTTGGAGAAGCAAAGTGTGTTAAGGCAAACTCAGGCTCATTCTCTACAGGCTGTGAGCTGAGCAGAGGACATCCAGCTGCAATTACCAGCTTGAGATAACTTTTCCTGTGTCTCTCTAGCTCTTACCTGCTCCTCAGGAGCATGATCTCCATGAACACATTGAGCTGGATGAGCACACTAAGTGCTTGCTCAATCATTAGGTTGGAGAAGACCTTTAAGATCACTGAGGATGTGTATTGGCAGCACAGTCTCCAGCCAGACTGAACACCTAACTTGGGGATATCTGATAAAACCCCAATCAATTGTGTTGTTTTTCATTGTGTGCCCTTAAGTGCTTAAATCAAATGCATGGATGGTGCTTCATTTACCATTGCGTTACTCAATATATAGAAATGCTTCCCATGGGTAAAACAAGCACTTCTGTGCATGTATTTTGGACTTCTGGTGAAACCAACAAGGTGCCTGCATAACTTGTGCGTGTCTCTGCTGTTAGATTATGTGCATGCTTTTTGGATTAGGGAAGACACATATGTTAAAATGCAGTTTGAAGTTGAATTCACCTTGTACATCCTGAACAAAAATGAATTGTTCAGGAAAAATCTCCTGGCTCCCCAGAAAAGCTTCTTGGAACTCCTCTTGAGCTGTGCATGTGAGCTGTGAGGTAGAAGCATGAGGGTGTGCCTGGAGTGCAGATCCTTCTCTTGGATCCCTCTGATGAGATCCACTGTCACCGTCAGGCTCGTCCTGAGTCACGTCACAGCACAATTCTGGCAGCACCCTGGTGACAGCTTGTGCAGCTCCCCAAGGTGTCCAATCATCTTGGTTTTACCAAGTGAAATCAGATATCTGTTTCCCCTCAGCCTGCCTGAGTAAGAGATGACTTCTTTTTGAGGAGCTGGGGTAGAGAAGTAAGTTTAGCGTGGGATGAAGATATTGGAGGAAAGGCAGTTTGAAGGGAACCAGTAGGAAATATACTGTAAATATTATCTAGCAGTATTGTTTGTGCTTGCAGAATTTTGGAATGGTGCCATGGTTTCTTCATGCTTTATTTAAACAGTTTCAGAGGCCTGCTGGTTCCTCCACATGCAAGGAGGCAGCGTGTGAGTATGTTCTTGGGAACTGTTTTGTTTTCTCTCATCCCTACCTTCTGTTTGGGACTGGGGCACCTATTTACCTTGGAGTGGCTATATAAGGAGCAGAAGTTTGGCAGACTTTTTTTGGTAGATAGGGATGTCTATATTAAGTAATAGGAAGAGTATGTCATTCCCTCTTGCATGCCTGTTGATTCCCAGGAGCTGATACATGTTTTCTGCAGCAGTGTGCAGTAAGAAAGAGATCTCACTCTGAATCTTTATATGCATTGTATTGAATTACTGCTTTTTAATTTAAAAAAAATGTTTTAATTGGAAAACTGTTAGCATAAGTTCAGTTTTGGGAAGCCTGAAGTTGTGGGGTTGATGCTAGCAAATAGATAAATTTGAACCTTTGCATTTTTCTTTCCTTCAGTTTTTATTTTTAAACAACTTACTGTTTGTTGTACTTCATTCCTGGTCATTTATTTAATGTTGGAATGTGAGGTGTGTTTTTTACTTTGGAAATTTGTGAAAGAACCTAAAAATGGGATGTGTATGTAAGTAGTATTATACTTCTCTTTATTGACCTTGTAATTTGATGTTACAGAACATGTCTCGGAATAGTGGGATGTGCTCCAATAATGTATGTGTCAAAATTTAAAGAGGTGATTTTTGCCTCAAAGTCTTTTTGTTTCTGTGGCATGTGATGTAAAACAATGGTTCCTGCGCTCTTTGCTGGATGTTGGCAGCAGTAGCAGATCATGGCCCAGAGCCAGGTTAGGTATTGTGCTGAGAGGTGTGTGTGCTTGTAGTGATACATCGAATGAACCAGGAAAAATCTTGCATAATGCATATTTTGAGTAAATAAATATGTTGCTCTTCTTAGCAAGCAGTTTGCTTGAATATGCTAGGATTTCTTAAATTATGAATATTTGTCTTTTTGGATGAACTGCTGGAGAGCGCTCAAGATGTTGGTCATACTTAAACATTGATTTCTTTCCCTTTACTTAGAAATTTGGGCTAAAGAAAATGCTCCTGCAAGCAAGAATAGGAGAGGAAAACTAGTGAACCGGTTGCAGGCTTCAGGTATTTTTCCTAGGCTGCAAATTACTACAGAAGGAGCAATTTGAACTTTAATAATTTTGGAACTTTAACCTACAATAGATAACACAGCAGGAATTTTTTCCAAGAATATGATGAACTTCTGTTGTCAAAGCAAGAGATAGACATGAATTGAGGCAGCAAAAGTCTTGTTTGTAGGTTCTGCAGATCTCTAGAATCCATTTGCATCTTTTCAGTAGCTTTGTATTGGTGATACTCATGTGTTGTATCATAATCTTGCAATTAATGTGTCACCATTACTGCATCCAGTATAGGTCTTTTCTTGATAACTGTTCCTCATAGTTATCTTTCTGACCCTTAAAGCTGTGTCACAGAATTTGCTTGAGACTGAGCAGCACAACCCACGATGTGGTGTGCTGTGGCCACCTCCAGGGTGAAGCTCTAGGAGTAGGGGGGTTGCTCTGAGAGAGAGTAGGTAGAAGCCCTGTGGGTAGAGGAGAGGTCTGGAGGTGGGTAGAAGATCTAGAGGTGTGGGAAAACCCTGTAGATGGTTGCTTGTAAATCAGTTGTCTGGTGCTGCCTGCCAGTTGCTTTGTGCCAGTCAGATCCAGCACGTCCTCCATCTGTGGGTAAGGAGCATTTCTGTGAATAGAGGAGAGTTCTGAGGGTAGGAAGAGGCTGTGGGTGTAGGTGGAAGTTTTGAGGGCAGAAGAGCTGCTCCAGAGCAGTTCCAACCCATCAGCTCAGTGTGAGGAGGAGCTGGATGTGTGTCTGTGTCTGAGGATGTCTTACACTGGTGCATCAGCAGCATCTGTTAATTTACTTCCTCCCGTGGTGACAATTAAGATTATTTGGCAACTCTCATTTCAGATCAGCCTCTGATGGTCTGGTAATGTCCTCCATGGCATAGGAACTACATCTGAATTATTCAGAAGCAGTGTGCAGATAAAGAGGCTCAGTCTTGGTACAATTGCTAGAGAAGGCTTCACGGTGTGGAATTCACCATCACCATTCTGTACTGCACACCTCCTGCAAGTGTTTGGTTTTCTTGTGTTGCATTTTAAAGGGGTTTTACTGGAGAAAGCGATGGTAGCAGAGATGTAGGATCAAACTAAGTGTGTGCATCTCCACTCTTCTCCTTCATCTATGTGATTTATTCAGGGGAATGGGGGGAATACCCAATACTATATTGAAAATGTTGCTTGAGTGCATGGGAGAGAACAGTGTTGTGGTTCTACAAGTAATGGGATGTAACAGCAGGCAAATGCAAGCACTAAACTCCTAGAGAGATCTGGGAAATGAGGGTAGCTGAGGAAGAGACTTGTAGGTGAGTAGGTACATTGGCTCAAGTCTACACTCAGTGTAGATTTGAAGAGTCATGTGCTTTCTTACAGTTACTCTGTTTGTGGGCCAAGTGGAATCTGGAAGAACATGCATTAACCTGTAGCAAATACCTACTGTAGATAAGCCCTTCTCATAGTGCCAAACTGTAATTAGAGTAAGAATGCTGCCAAAATCCTGCATCTTGCTGTGGTCTGATGACTGAGGTGTTGATCTTACTGTTACCTGGCAGTGTGTAGTCTGAAGATAGTGAATCCTTAATTAAAGCTGCTTGACCTTGCCTGACCTCCTGATGTTGTCATTGATGTAGATTGAGGAAGTGAGATAAGGTAACTTTCTTCACTGAAGCTTAGATCTCAGGGTGTTAATGTTAAAGCTCTTCACTTCCTCTGTTGCTTTAGGAACAGCTGATATGTTCTTATTTGTTACAAAAAGCAATAGTTGTTTCTTCTTTTTTTTTTTTAAATTGTTCTGGCTTTGAGTTTTTTGTTTGTTTGATTTCAAAGGGATTGCTTCAAGAAGCATACTCCTTTACTCCCACTGACAACCCTCCCCCTTGTCCTTCTGTGAGATTTTGGCTTTAATCTAAAGCAAGTGTGTGTATTGTTTGTGAAAGTGGTGTGAAGTTAACAATGGCTTTATCTCTTAGGTATTCAGAGGTACTCCTGGTTGGCAAGCTTTCCACAACCCTCAATGTTTTGAGTTAAATGCAGTGCAGTGAAGGAACTGCCTTGATCTGAAAAACATTCGTGGTTACAAATCACACAGTCTTGGGTCAAAACCGAGACAGGCTGAGAAAATGAGGTTCTGATAGTTTATTTAATTTTTGCTTTGTTATGTCTCACTTGTCTTCAATTAGATGATTCAATTCCTATGCTTAGAGATCTGGGGTTTTTTTTAGGCTTCTGGTTGTATTTGGATTCAGTGTCTGACTCTCATTCATCCTTAGGGATTTTTCCTTCTAGTGGTCGTATTTGTCAGGAAACTTTTGTGTTGATTTTTACCTTGAAGAACTAATTTGCTATTTAAGCAACTTGGGTGTATCTCTGCTTCCAGCACCAGTTGAAAAAGAAGTTTAAGTTTGCCTCATTGAGCTGTTGTATTTCCTCTTATGGGATAGTTTGTGAGATTAGCCAGAATGCACATACTGTCTTGTAAATACATTGTACATCATCTGCAACCACTTTTTGGACTAAAATCTACCTAAATTTTAATTACCTGTCAATCTTCCAGAGCTGCCCTTGCTACAACTGGACCAGGGCTCATAGAGGTGGTAGGAGGTGATATTTCAATGGCAGTAAGTAGCAGTGGCAGCTCACCTTGAAGTGAATAACTGTGTGATAGCAAATTTGTTCTCTCCATTCCCACATGAGGAGGTATGTGCCTGTAGGCATGAAGTCAGTGAGCATTGTGTTTTGAAATAGCTCATTTCAGCCTCTGCTCCTCTGAAGACTGCCTGCTTCAGGCATGCTGGAGCAGGCTGGTTGAGCTCAATATTGCTTCAGTGGGTTATGGAGCTCACAGTGACCCTCTCACATTTCTCCAGCAGCTGATCTCCACTGCTGCCACCTTTAATCACTCAGGTTTTTTTCCACAAATACAGCTGAAATGACTTTGTGAGTGGTTTCAGCGGGTGAGTTGGATGAACCTTGAGCAGGTCTCAGAGGTCAGTGCAGCCCCTCTTCACTCATCATTTGCTGCTGTGGTCACAGACTGTGCATGAATGTGTTAATGCAGTGTGTTGTGTTGGCTGTGTAAGGAGATGAGCCATGCTGAGAGCAGCCCACAGCCCTCATCTACATGGTTTTAGGCCTGGGTCAACTGTGAGAATTTAATTCAAATAATTAGAAGAACTTTTTCCTCTTAATTTTCTTTTTTTTAACCATGTGCTGATTCTTTTCTCCTTATGTCCAAGCAGAACTTGGCAATTGAGGTGGTTGCATGAAATCATTTATATGTCCTCTTCAAGCATATATTGATATTTCTGGGTTTTAATCATAGAGTCATAGAGTTGCAAGGAACATTCAAAGGCCATCTAGTCCAACCCCCTGCAGTAAGCAGGAACATCCTGCACTAGATCAGGTAGTGGATGTTTGAAGTTTAAATCAACTCTTATGAAAGGAGAAGGGAGTTAATAATTACATTTCTCTCCTTCCTTCCATGTAACTAATCTTTCAAGTCAAATAATGTATCAGGTCATAAACAAGAGGGGTATTTGCCAGGCAGAACCTTGTGTGTGTGTGAAAGCAGAGGATGTCTATGCTCTCCTAAGTGTCAGAAAGCACTGTGCAAGGTTTGTGTAGTTTCATATTGGGTGTTTATATGGTGGCAGAGGTCTGTGGTGCAAGGCTTTAGCACTGATTAGAGTCTCCAGATGAAGATCTCTCTTTTTGAGCACATGTTATCCATCAGAAGTGCTCATGGGAAGTCAGCCTGCCAGGAGTGTGAGTCTCGCCTCTGCCCAGAGTGTGTGTGGTGTCACTTACTGGCAGGTCACAGACTGTTGATGTGATGATGTTTATTGCACTAACAAAATAGTAGCCATGTACTAGTGGTGTATAAGGAACCCTCCTGATAGCCTGACTTTATGAAGAGAAGTGGAAGGACCATTAACTGATTTGCTGTATCCCTCTGTTCTGGTTTCATATCCAATACTCTTGCTTTCTTTCTTTTTTTAAACTCCTTCTTCTACCTGTTGTGCCTGGTATGGAAGAGGTCAGATCTACTCAGGAGCATAGAAGGGGTTTGGTGCTTATAGCTTTTGTTAAAATCCTAACACAAACCCAAACATGGGGAATGTTCACCTAATATAAATTGAGCTACTGTTGGTACTGATAGTCACTTTAACTTCTTATTGAGCTCCTGTTTAAAAAAAAGTTGAGCTTTTTAAGCTGGTGTCAGTCTGGGGAATTACTAATTTTCTTCTACAGTTAATAAATAGCTTTAACTTCTTGGTGGTTTTAGCTGTTTGGAAACTTACCCCAAGTTGTAATTACAGAATATATGAAGTACATGCTAATGATTGCACTACAAACTAAAAGGCTTTTAAAAAAAACACACTTGGGTTTTAAATGGTGAGGTTTCAAACTACATAGCTGCTCTGTGTGTGTAACAGGCTAGTACTTTTCTACAAGTGAGCTAAGGGAAAACATGGTGGTAGTATTTTATAGGAGATGTTGGAATTACTGGTGTGTTTCAAGTCCACCATAAACTGTTGATGTGAACAAACTAGCTTCACTCAGAAATGTGTTTTCAAACGTGGTATCAGAATGATTAGAATAATCCCAAAAGTCCTGAAAACAGGATCTGGCTTCCTGAACCACTTTTCTTTTTGTGAAAATGTTGCCCTCCCTCTGTCCTTAAAGGCAATTCTGCGACCTGATCATCGGAAATAGAGGCAAGTGGGAAAGGTCAAGCTGTTCTTGAGCAAATACTGGAAGTCCCTCAAATAGTGCTTGGTTGCTAGAAGGGTCTTCTTGAAGGTGGATCTTCCATTGTCTTCTTTTCACTCCACACCAACTGGGTGGAAGCAAGAAGGGTCTTCCTGGGGCTCCCCCTGTGCTCAGGAGAAGTTGGTGGTGGGACTGAACTTGGCTGACTTTGCTGTAGGCAAATTGGTGGGATTTGTCTAATTCTGTTATGACAGGACCTTGTCACTGAGAAGCTGGGCTGTGGGGTGGTTACAAATGCCTGGCTATGATGGAATGAGTCAGAAGTAAATAATTTGCCTACCTCTTTCCTGGGTGCAATTCTCTGTCTGCATCTAAAGAAGCAGTTTATAGAGTAGATGTCTTGATTTTTAGGGGTGTTTAGTCATCCTGTGGCAGTGGAATACCTGGGCTTTTTGCAAGTCTTTTTTTAGGTAAACTGTGAAAAGATTGTTTGTGAAGCTGGGTGTCAAACTGAAGATAAAGTGTGTGATCAAAACCCCAGCTCTAAGCTTTCCTAATTTTTGTCAGGTTACTAACATCTAATATCTTTTGGAATATTTCAGAGCTCTCATAGGGCATATGTGGCTCAGCTGATGGTTACTACATGTAACACATTGCCATGGTTCAGTAACTGAGCATAGAAAAAGTCATGGTAATAGTCTCTGAGGCTTTTGAAGATGATTTGCTTTACTATTCACAATTTTATTTTCTTATGAATTTTGAGCTATCAGTCACTGTGAAACTGAGCTGCCTGTTATGCACACCCACCTGTGGATGCAGTTGTATGTTTTTTCCAGTATCTTGAAACTTGGCTAATACTGAAAGCATTTGTGTGCTGCAGGGGGTCAGATGACAGGGAGAAGGGAGGACTTCAGCAGATGCTTCCTGTCTGCAGTTTCCTTTCACTACTCTGTAGTTTGATTCTGCCCAAGTTTTGAGGTGGGAAAGTAATTTGTCTTCACAGTGTCTGCTGTAATTCTTGCTTTGTTATTCAACAAGTACAGATGGTAGTAGTAATCTAGAAATTATTTTATGAAGCTCATGGAAAATTAATTTTAAAAATGGAAGTTATTTTGGGAAGCTGTTGCATTGTCTGTCTTGCAGAGAGAGTGTCAGTGTTGCTTTAAAAATAACTATTAAACCAAAAAATAGTGAGGGCCATAGGAAGGATTGGGACTTTCAGGGTCCTACTTTAGTTAAATTTTGATCAAAAGCACTTCAGGACCAAGTAAGCTGCACATGGGAGAGGGAAAAGCTTGTTCAGTTCATGAAACTTCCAGAGGGTTGGCATTTCCTGCTTTAATTTGTTGTATTTTGCTTGTGTGTGGGTTTTTTGTTAATTTTTTTTTTTTTTTGAAAGATCAGTACTGTGTTTTTCTTAGTAAAGCAACTTGGGAAGCTTCAGGTGGAAGTTATTCTTCCTCCTGTGCTTTCCTCTAGGAGTGGAAGCTTGGATGCAGTTAGGAGTCCATAAGTATTGATGCTTTCAAGAAGCTGAAGTACCTCGGGTTCCTTCTCTACTTTTTTCACTGAAGACAGTCACAAACCTGAAATTCTACACAATTTCTCTTTGTTGCCTTTGGTTTGTTTTTTTTTTTTGTTTTTTTTTTTTTAATTCCTCTAGAGGAGACATGGTAGGGGTACAACAATATCCTTTAGGAGTTATTCATCCAAAGAAAATTCAGATACAAAAGGCTTGTTTGGTGCTGCAGGGGTGTGCTGCAAATGTCCTATCCAAGTGTGAATAAAAAATCAATAAACTCTTAAATTGGAAGGGGTTAGTTTTGAAAGCCTAGAGTTTGGGATGGCAGAAGTCATCAGTGTATTCAGTGCTTAGTTATGCCCACTCTTTAGGTATTCATCATTCAGGAAACAAAACTTCCTTCAGAAAATCCTTCCAAAGGATAAATTATAGTGTGTAAATGCTATTTTTTTTTTGCATAAGGTTATTATGCAACATTTTAAATTATTTTCAGCAACATTTCAAATGTCATTTCCTGTGCAATGAAATATATATATATATGCCCAAGGCAGAGGAAGCCCTTTGGGATGGATGAGCAGAATTTTTAACGGGATGGTTGTTAAAAGCTGGAGCAGAAGCTGTGGGTAACACCCTGATGAGAGAAATCAGAACTTGCATGCCTGCAGAACTGTTTTTGTGAAGCGAAGAGTGAAGAAGAGCCAGAGGAGAATGGAAGTATAATACAATTCCAGAATGACCAAAGCAGGAAATTTTTCAATTAAAACTTAATACTCCAGTTAATAGAACACTGCACATTGGTGTGCTGCTCACATCTTCACTGCTGTGCTGTGAGCAAGGGAACCCCTTCAGGATAATCTTTATATGCCTGATTGCCCTGCTTGAAATCCAGGTCATGGTCCCAGTAGGGGATGATGGTGGTGTGGTGGACACTGGTAATATTGGGGACTGCTTATTTAGTCTGTAGCAGTGTCTTAGTGCAGAGAAGTGAATCCTGTAGTGGCTCCAGTTAGGCTCATGAAGTGATGTACCTCCTGCCACCAGTGTCACTCCTGGTTCCAGCTCTGGGCTCAGAGCAGGAGCAAGTTGTGCTGCTTGATGTCTCCAGTAGCCAAAGGGTATGTCCCAGTGCAGGTGCTTGTCCTTGCTGTGTGTATGAAACACAAACATCATTTTCTTTGTGCCTGACTTTTTTATAATCGATTGACAGAGGTGCTGTATGATTTGTACTCCAGAGTAACATCTTGGATAGAAGTAAGCCAGTTTAGGAATTTGGAATTGCACTTTTAATGCCCACAAAATAAAGATAAGGTGAGACCAAACTAAGAAAAAAATATAATACACTGTATTCCTTAGTGCACCTGCACAAAAGCTGTGGCTTTTCACCTGAATGGCTTAATCCTTGTGTTCCCTGTGGTGCCAGTCAGTGATGGTGCATTGGGGGATCCCTCTTTAGATTACAACTTCTCCAGCCATAGTTTCTTTTGATGGCTTATCACTCTTTCTATCTGGCAAACATAACAGATATGATAATCCAATAGATACCCTGGCTTCACTTCAGTCGGTGAAATTCTGATGGAATAAGCTTACCAGGCTTGAAAACAGGATGTAGTGCAGCTGGCACAGAGAAGGTGTAGGAGACTTTTATTTTCCCTACATGTTAAGATTTTCTGATGTACCCAGATTCCTCAAATCCTGAAGAGGACCCGCTTATTTACTCCTGTTTGCTGTAATAAATAAAGTGAATGAATGCTCTTGTGCATCGCTGAGAACTCTCTCTGTGCATCCTCAGTAGTGCTGTGATGTTGGAATGCTTCAGGATGCCTGTAAAGCTCAGTGAAATCATTCCTGTGTGGTGAAATCAGGCTTATTACAGTAGTGGTTTCCTTTTAAAAACAAGTCTGCTTTTAAGGACTTTTATTTAGAATAACTAATGAATGTAGCAGCATTGTAATAAAGTTGTGATGCCAGAAATAACTTCTCGGTCTCTTTGATCTTTATTTGGGCTAAAGATACAAAATTCCACTGGAGACTCTTGTAAAACAAACTCCATTTATCCAAACAAATTGTTTTGAAAACCAGCTACTGTAATAGATGTTGATTGAGACAGTGAATAACCTTGAATTTCAATTTTCAATACAGCCTGAGTTAACTCCACATTAATTGGAGTCGCGCCTCTAAGTCATGTTGGGCTGCTCTGAAATCTGTGTGTGGCTGCTTCTCTTTGTCTTGGCTCTAATTAATCATTCTCTTATTTCTTGGCAACAGCAGCTATTGGGCAGGGAAATTGGGCTCCAGGTGTAGCCCTGAGCCTGTGCAGCTTCTTTGTGCTGGGGCAGATGGAGCTCAGACACCTCTCCAGCATTCCCAGCTGGTGTGCTGGTGGGGACTTCCTCTAGCAATCCTCCCAGCCTTTCTTCCTTCACTGAAAAAGTTGAAATTTCAATTTTTTCTACATTATTTAGCAGCTTTTAGCACATGTGTAAAGCACGTTTTGGTGCGTTTACCCGCTGCTTCACTTTTTGGTTTGCCACTAAGCTTTGTGACCACTGAAGAATAAGAAGCTTATTTAAAGACGTGCAGATGTTATTTATCTCTGGAAAAAGAAATACACCTGATTCTGCTGCTTCTAAAAAACTCACCAATTGATGTGTATAAGTTCAATTAAGAGTGCCAATAGAATTAATGAAGAGAAAGTGCCCTTAGAACTGCTCTGTCTGTGTGACTTGCCCTTCTGTTTACTTTGTGGACCTCATTCCTCTTACAAAGTTCCCTTATGTGTCAGGGGAGCAATTGACTCCCATGAAGTGAAATCTCAGGCCCACTGATGGCAGGCAGTATGGATTTGTGCTGTGCTCAGCAGGAATTTCTCCTCAGGGATAGTCCCTCAGTGTTATCCCAGCACATCTTGTGCTGTAAGTGACAACATGGTGCCACTTCTGTTGGCACATTGTGCGTGTGTGCTCTTGATCTTATGCTGCTGAAACATTGCTGCGGGGCAAGTCTTGTGCCCTGTGGATGTAACTAGTCTCTTCAAGCTGATCTGGAGGAGCAAAAGCAAAAAGAGAGTTGTTGCTTGGTTGATTCCCTGCAAAGATAGTGATGAGTTTGCCAGACGTCGTAGGAAGCCTTGAGCTGATTCACAGGTCTTCCTGTAAGCTGGTTTGCTGAATTACAGTGGAAAAATAACCTGTGATTTCTGGAGTTTGATTACCAGGTTTTTGCCCGCTTCTTGCTCCTTGTTTTAAATCCTACCTTAATGATCAAGCACTTGAAGGCTAAATTAGACATTCATTGTGTTACTGACAGTTGGGATGGAGAGGGAACTTGGTTGGTGGGGTGCTCAACTTGTCCACTTCTTGCATTGGGAGATGTGAATTCGACTTTTTCCCTGGGAGGATAGCTGTAAGGTGGTTTACATCCCAGCACATTGAATAACAGTGAAGAACAGAAGAACAGGAGATGTCTGAAGAGCCAAAGGCTCAGTGTCTATGTAAGGGGTGGCTGTGGATGTTTCTCCCAGATTGTGAACTTCCAAGGAAAAGCAATAAGGCAGCTGTAGTTGGTATGAGATTTCCTAGAAATGTCACAATAAATGCAGAAAAATGGCATTAATTATGTGAATATCACAGCCACATTGCTCAGAACATCCTTGTGGTACTAGAGGTGATTTATGTGAAGAGGGACTTGGTGTGAGTGTGGCAGTAAGGGTGGGAGGAGATAGCACCTTGTGTTTCTGCAGGAGATCTTTTGTGGAGGACTGTGTTATTTTAGTTTTCAGTCTAAGCATTTGTAAGGCTCCTTCTGTAGGTGTCAAAGGAGGAGGATCTTCTCCAAAGGTTAATTTAGAACAGCTAAATTGGGTATCTGGATCTCCCTTTAGAGGAGCTCTCTCAGAGATTTTCTTGTTGTGTTGGCTCTAGAGAGCCTGTGGTGATGGCCTCAACAATTTGCTAGGCTTTTGTGACTATTCCCCTGACCGTGTGGGGAGAAGATTCCAATAAATGCTCAGGGAAAAGCCATGTTAATGTTTTATTCCTTGTCTCTGAGAGAGAGAAGTTTGGTGTTCGTAGCAGTGCAGTGTTTGAAGAACATGATGCAGACACTTGGAGTTCTGTCCCTGCCACAACTTATTAAGATTTGATCTACTATAGTCTGTGTGCAGTGGAGAAGTATTACATTCTACATCTCATTTCTTAATAAATTACTCTTTTCTGATAGTCCCTCAGAGCTTTAAGGAGAGATGCTGTAACTAGAAACAATAATTTTTTAAAAAAGTAACTAGCTGTTACTGCTATGGGCATCGCAGGAAACAAATGAGGTTAATTTAGCTACTATGTGCCAAAGTTCATCTGAATTTTGCTGGAGTTAAAGGACTGTGTTTGCTTTTTTAAAATGCTGTGTTAGTTGAGACAATGAGGCTGTGTTTGTGATATTGCCACAGCATAGAAATTTGTGGCAGTATATGGAGATGCTTTTATTTCACCTTTAATCACAGGCAATCTAAACACAATTTACTTACTGTGAGAAGCACGTGTAATATGGTAAACTGTCAAATATATGGGTTAACTGTCTGTCAATCAGCTGTTTGTCTGCAGTGTGTGTACTGCTTAGTCTCTTGTTACTGGGAGAGCATCTTCTTAGTTCAGCATCTTCTCCAAGCAGTAAAAGCAGCAGTTTCTCTGGCTCTGGTACTGGCACAGTTACTCTCAACCTTTTCAAAAGCTCAGGACTGAGCACAGGCTGATGCCTGGAGCTCCTTGGCTGCTGCCAAGGGCTGCCTTGGAAATGCTGGCTGCAAACCTCCTGTGTAACGTCTGGGCAGTGTGTACTAGGAGCTTACAGCTGCTCTTGCAGTTGGAAGCTTCACTGTTGCTGGTTTACGCTGGTGTTAAAACAAAGAGTGTGACTTTGAATGTGAACTGAAGGTGCTTGGGTTTAGATTTGCTTCTGCACTTGGAGCAAACGTGGTGCATAAATACTAATGTGACACCAAACATTGCCAAGTGCTGTGAACTGGGATTTGTTTCTTTTTTTGTTTCATTCTCCTCTTAACCTGCCCCTTTACTAAATGGGTAATGAGGAACCTAAAAAGCATTTTGGATAGATTAGTTGCTATTTCTCCTGTAGCTTTTTTCCTGACTTTCTGCTCTTTTTTTTTTTTTTTTTTCATTTTAGTCTTCATGAAGAAATTATTGACTTTTACAAGTATATGTCTCCCAGACCTGAAGAAGAGAGGATGCGGATGGAAGTGGTGACCAGGATAGAAAATGTTATAAAGGAGCTCTGGCCTAATGCAGATGTGAGTAGGACACTCTTCTGTTATTTAACATAAAATGCCACCTTTTGTGTTTGTTTATTTTGTGAAATATTAAATGATGAAAATACGGTTTATTTTTTCTTATTAAACAAACCCCAAAAGCCAAAAAAAAAACACACTGAAAGGATTTTGGGTCAAGTGAGAGTTGTTCTGTATTTCTGGAATAATACATGTCACAATTTTCTATCACACATAGAACAAAGACAAGCCAGACCTGCTGTAGTCAAAGGAAGGGCATAAGGTGTGGCAGCATTTAGTCTCATTAGTGTTTGTTCGCTGAGATGAATGGGAACCTGTCAGACACGCATGCGTGCTTGTGAAGTATTGCCTATAAAAAAACCACTCCTGGAACCCATGGCTTGAATGAAAAAGGCTGTAGTAGTAGGGCTTGTGGCCCAAAGACCTGTGTTTTTGAATGAGTCTTGTAAGGTGGAATGCCACCAATGTCACATTATGTAGCCCATGCTGTTTTTACTATGCAGTTAAGCTAAATGGACTTATCTAACAAGTAAAAAGGAACCATTTTTTTGTACAGGAACAAAACAAGCCTCTACTTGTGTCTATGTTGAGCTTAAAATCTGCAGTGCCTCTTTGCACTGAAGATGGGTGTTTTCTAGTTTTTCATTCACTCAAAACAAGAGTTTCTCCTGTGCTTTTCGTACTAAAGGTTGGATTAAAGCCCTGTAAGTTGCTTTTACAACTCAGAATGGTTTTATAGGAATACAGTTGGATTTTTGGCATAATTGAATCTAGTTTGTTTGTATCCCTCTGCTGATGTTAGTTTCCAGAATGCAGAATTGTAGTTGTAGTCATCAGTCCGTAGGTAACAGTAGCTGAGAATAAGGACTTGTTAGCAATAGCAACCCAAATTCAGACAGCAGAGTCTTTAGTATTAGCAATGCTCTTTGATCCTGCCAGGGTAAAAGATAGTGTTTTGACATGAGTGACTTAAATCCACTTTTCAGATCTTCTTAATCTATTCTTGGAGTGTGTTTTTTAGGAACACATAATGTGATCGAACATGAATTCTATTTAAGCTTGTGTGGATAGAGTGTGTGTGTTTGCATGTACAATACACTCACGTTTTTCTAGATGTATTAGTGATGTGTGGTATAAAGGAGCACACTCCACTCAGTGACAGCCCCCTTTGCACAGTGACAGGGAGCTGATAGAGTCAGTACTGCAGAAATCTGATGATATTTTTCTTGGAGCAAAACCAGTAACTTTTCCAAGAGAACTGTGGAAGAGACCTCCAGCATCTCCTAGGTGCTGTGTAGCAGTGAAACACTGCTGTGGGCTTCAGTCAGGAGCAGGAGTAATGGACTGCAAGGCAAGAGTGCAGGAAACCATGCATGTACAAAGCGGAGCTTACCATCAAATGCCCTGTCAAAGCTTGTAGTAGGGGATGCCACCAAAATAGCTCATCATTTCAGCCTAGAGAAGATGCTACTATTGTCTAGATGAGTTTTTGTGCTGCAAGCTTAACCAGTGTACAGGGGGGACACTCTGGGTTTGTTACCAGGACACCATTCTTTGCAACTGATAACACTTGGAGTGGGGCACAAGAATGTAGTTGTTCTGGAGATACTCTGTAGGACAGACTTGAACTGTAAAACCTAGGTCTTTATGAAATTTATTTTTATATACATATTTTAATATATATATTTTAATGTGTATATATAGATATATTTTTTTATATATATGACTTGGGACCTTGACAACATAGTTTTTCCTTGAGAACATAGTTTTTCTTTAAGCTACTGAAGCTGTTTTTTGTGGCCATAATCCATTTAAGAAAGGGATGCAAATGACAGGCTCTACCACAGAGTGTGAGCTGGGCTCTGAGCTGTGATGGGGCTGAGCAGAAGCACACCCTGAGCAGCTGGAAACTAAGAGTTCACTTTTCAGTCAGTGATCAGTGTGTAGTGGGAAAGTGGAGCAGAATGGAGACATCTCTTCAAGGATCTGAGTTAATTAATCATAGGATGGTTTGGGTTGGAAGAGACTCTAAAGATCATCTAGTTCCAACCCTTCTGCCATGGGCAGGGACATCTCCCACTGCACCAGGTTGCTCAATGCTTCATCCAACCTGGCCTTAAAACTCCTCTTGAAAAGAGCAGGAGTGAGGCAGTTCCTTCTTCTCAAGTTGGTAACTGCCCTAGTGCCTAACTCTGCAATTTGCTGCTGCTACATCGAGGAAGGATTCTCCTCTTGAACACCCTTTCACTTACTGGAGGCTAGAAGGGAACTGAAGAGTGGCAGCAGTGTGCCAGGTTATAACCTGGAAATTGCTGTCTTGTTATTTTTCTAATTCTTACTTTAAAGATCTGCTCTGGAACTGAACTGTTGAACTCAGCTCTGTTCAACTTTGACAGTCTTCTGTTGTAATTTTTTGGTCATTTGAGTTAATCACTAACCTTCTGGAAAACCTGTGTTGGTTTAGCTACTTGTAAGATTTAAGTTCGGAGCACACGCTCGGAGAAGGTGGAGTGTTATCTAGTCCAATGTCCTCAGCCCTAGCTGTAGTGTAAAGCCATAAGTTAATGTTTAAGCTCCTCATTTGGAGCCATAGATGCAGCAAATCAGGCTAATATAAACTTGTAAGTTCAACACACATTTTGTTTGGGAGCTTTCATTAATCACATGGGTAAAACAAGCTCTTTTGAGATCTGATGCCAAGAAAAGGGGAATCAGTCCTCATGAATCTTAAGTGTATGGAATGTGGCTGTGCATATACCTTTTTTTTTTTTCCTGTTCCACATTGGAAAATGCTGAAAAAGCAGATGGAATGGGGGTAAAACTAGGTATCCTAAACTGTTACTTTATTTATAGAAGTTAGCAATTGTGTCATTTGCTCTCTTACTCAAGGGAATGTGCTTAGAAGGAAACATTCCTAGTAAGTGAGAACTGTTCTTGGCATCAGTGATGCTCTGACCATAAGAAAGGCTTTAATTACACTGAAACTGAACAACCCCAAACATTAAAGGAAAGCCTTTGAACATAAAGTTTTTTGGATATGAAAATTTAACTCTTGAATAAATAAGTTCTTGCCCAGTGGAATTTGGGATTTGTTTGTTGTGATGTCCTCAGCTTCATGCCCAGCTGTTGTATTGCCTTGTAGATCTGAGAAGAAGCAATGGTGCAGATGTCACACATCATGAAAAAATCTGTGCTTGATAATGGAGAAAGATGAACTCTGTTTAGTTTGATGTACTTCAAAAATGTCTACTTAACAGTGTAGAAGGAGTGGAAATGGAAATTGGCTGTGGAGAGATTGTTTTGTTTTGATGGAAGGGTTTTGGTAGCAGGGACATTCCAAGCCTTTGTGGGTTTCCAAGTTGTGTTGTGAGTGGTGAGGACATACTTGGACACGAACCATAATTAAAGCTCCTTCAGGAACTTTGGAATTTAACATGAACAAATTTGCAGGATAATACCACACAGGAGGAGGAGCATGGTGCAAATACATATCTCTGTCCTCAGGGAGTAAAAAACATAACTGGTATTTTGGCACAGCACAAAAACTAATGCTCACATCTCTCAAGTTGTAATCGTGTCCTTTACTTGGGATGCTTTAAACACATGCATGGCTACAGAGCTTCAACAGTTGAAAATCTGGTGCAATAATGAATCAAAATCCCTTATAATTTCTGTTCTTATTTCCTCAGTCTTCCATCTTTCCTGATTTTATGAGGGACTGAAATGTGGGTGTGGGTTTCTTTTATAATAATTCAGTGTTTCTCATACTCCAAATTATTGTACAAGAGCAGATGTTGCCTCATTCCTTTTGGTAAAGGTCACATAAGTTGTATCAGTAAGTTTATGAATACTTTCAGGGTTGTTTATTCAATAAAGGCTGGCTTTGCTGTTCAGCTGAACACACTATTTTGTTTTATAATGTGAAAGCCCATTTAGTTTTTTTTTCTGAACCCACTGGTAGTTGTTTTGTTGTGCAAATGTGTTTGGTAGCCAGATAAATCCTTGTTTGACTGAACCCAGTTTCACAGAGGATTCTTATATTGCTATCCTGGATTAAAAATAGTAATAATATTTATCATTACATTTCTAGTGGTGCTTTTATCACTGAAGATCAAGTACTATGTTGATGCTAGTGCTGTGGCATCTCTTGCACCCTTCTCTAGTGTGGGATGCTTTCAGCAGCTTTACTGCCAGCGGATGCTTTTTGTGGGGTGAGGGGGGTAAAAGGAGTGAAGTGAGATAAAATAACAAGGAGGAAGCACTCATGCTTCTGCTTAGTCTGTGAAAGCCATCAGGACGTGTATTTGCAAAACATCTTCTCTTCCCTTCTCCCCTTTTTTTCTTATCCAGAAGGGCAAAACCCTAAAAAGCAGGTCGATTGTCCTACAGAGGTGTGGGAGTCATTAGAGTAGGATGCACAGGTCTGTGAGCTGCTCTGGGAAGCACATCCAAAGGCTGGCTGGAAATGGATGCAAAACTGTAGATATTTTGACTTTGAAGTCTCCCCAGTTACTCTTTGAGACTTTGTGTGAGGGTCTGACCCCTCTGCAAAACCTGGTTTCAGATAGCTCACTGTGGGAACCTAAGCATTTGCACCTCCAGAACCAGGAAAAAATCTAGATCCTGAAGAAGGCAAACTTCTAAAGTTTTGTTTTTTGTTTAATCAGAAATAAGCAGAATTGAGCTACTTGCTCTGTAGTTCAGGGGGAAAAAAATTCCTCATTTAATTTTCTTTTTTAATAAAAGCAATGGAAATGTATTTAAAGCTAAGCGTAGAAAATGTGTTTGAAAACTAAAGGGTATCCTTGGAGATGTGAAAGCAAAAAAAAAAAAAACAACCTTGGACAGTTTTTTAAAATTTTGTGTCATTCTCAAGTGTTTTCAGATCTTTTGGTTTAAGGTTTTGCCACATTTGGTTGCAGTGGTAATATTTACATTGCAAAGAAGATTTTGTAACAAAAAAAGTCAAAAGTTGTTAAAGTTTTGTGTGCATTAACAATGAAGATGAGCTGTTTATTTTGGAGGTGTGAGCACTCTTTAAGTGTGGTGTGTTCCTGGTGGCAATACCCAAATCTACCAATGGAGGGTAGCAGTCACCAGCCTTTACCAGAAAATGTTTGTCTCCCGAAGCCTGAAAATTTGTTTTAATCAATCTTGTTCTTCTGTTTCAGGTGCAGATATTTGGAAGTTTTAAAACCGGTTTATATTTACCTACAAGGTTAGTAATTTTTTCGGTGTAAATTGTACATGAGAGAAAAGATAACCTGTACAACCCTCACCCCTGTACTGATCTCTCTGATCTCCCAGTGACTCTCAGTTAACTGTAGGATTACATCCCCGGCTCTGGTGTGTTCCCAGCCAAGCAGGGGGATTTCAAAGGAGAAGTTGTGAGTGAATAGGAAAAAGCTGAGAATTTCAGTGGCTTTTACTGTCTTCAGCCTGGACACCAGCCCCCTCTTCATTAGTTTAGGCACTGAATCAGGGTGGCCACATAACATGCATGGGCATAGTGGGAAAGTGTAGCAGGATAGAGACACCTCTTCAAGGACATGAGTTAATTAATCATAGAATCATTGAATGGTTTGGGTTGGAAGGGACCTTCAAGATTATCTAGTTCCAACCCCCCTGCCATGGGCAGGGACAGCTCTCACTAGACCAGGCTGCTCAATGCATCATCCAGCCTGGCCTTAAACACCTCCAGGGATTGAGGGGGCATCCACAACCTCTCTGGGCAACCTCTTCCAGTGTCTCACCACCCTCACAGGAAAGAACTTGTTTCTTCTATCCATCCTAAATCTCCCCTCTTCCAGTTTGCACCCATTACTCCTAGTCCTCCCATCCTGTACCCTATTAAAAAGTCCTACCCCAGCCTTTCTGGAGGCCCTCTTCAGGTATTGAGAAGTTATTCTGAGGTCCCCCCTGAGCCTTCTCTTCTCCAGGCTGAACAACCCCAATTCCTTCAGCCTGTCCTCATAAAGGAGGTCCTCCAGCCATCTGATCACCTTCTTGGCCCATTTCTAGACCTGCTCCAACAGCTCAATGTCCTTCTTACATTGAGGGCTCCAGAACAGTACTGCAGTTGGGGTCTCACCAGAACTGGTCAGATGAAGCAGATCAGATGATTTGATCTTATTTCCTGGGTTGTTGCTTCCTGTAGTCAAAGCTCCCCCTTTCTTCTCTCCTTTTCTGCTCCCTATTCTCAGAGGTTGGCTGCTCACCCTTTGCCTGCTGCTTCTCAGTCACCCAGGGAACCATCTGCTGTTGCAAAGCAGAAGAAAATCACCCTAGAATGTTTTGGGGAGTTTTTCTAAAGGTTTTTTTTGAAGTTCCTCAGGGGGTAGAGAGAGACTCTCTACTCAGGGCTGTCCCTATCAGTGCCAAGCTGTGACATTGGCCTCACTGGTTAATACAGGCCAAAGGTGGGGATTCACAAGTTAGTGCCTTCCTCTGAACCACTCTGCAAAAGCTGGTGTCTCTCTGCTGATGGCATGGCCTGAGGACACTAAAGTCTGTCTTTGCAGCGTCTCTTCCCTCCCCTTGGTAAAGCAAAATGCTCTGTATTTCCCCAAGTGTGAGAATTCATCCACACTCCTCTCCTCAGGAAATGTAATTTACCCAATAATTTAATCTTCATTCTCCCATCTTTGTGCTAATTCTCTGTAGATGTTGATTGTTTTAAGTGTATTGGTCTTTTAATTTGAATGAACTGTATTTTCTTTCCATTTCAGTGATATCGATTTAGTTGTGTTTGGAAAATGGGAAACATTACCTTTATGGACCCTGGAAGAAGCCCTTAGAAAGCACAATGTAGCAGATGAAAACTCAGTGAAGGTTTTAGATAAAGCAACTGTAAGTCTGGGGAAAGAGGGTGTTTCCTTGCTTGAAACTATCTTTCTAATCAAAGAAAGATCTGGGTTAAAAGGATGAATTTTCATGACAAACTATTTTATATCTAAATTTGAATCAGAACCAGTAGAACTTTTTAATATTGTAAAAATTAATTGCTGACAAGAAAATAATCTGATTTTCCATACTGCACAACATACACTTTAAGTGAAGTTATCTCAGTTGTTGTTGGGCATTAAAGTCATCAAATTTGGAAATTTCTGGACTTAGTTTGTACATACCTTTTTTTTTCTTATTCCATAACTTATTAACACACAGAGGTAGTCAGTACAACCTTGTTTAAATATGTAATGGTGTGTTTTATGCAGCATGGAATTAATTCCATTGTGACTTCTAATTGTAAGATTGTGTAAGAATGGTGGGCTTTAAACAGCATCTAATTGATTATAAATTGGAAATAACTCAGGTGGAGATACATTGGAGTGCTCACAGTATTACCTGCTTCTTGTTTGAAGTTAATTTGATGAGGAATCAATGACCCACAATAACATGAGTGTGTCTTAATATCTCTTACCATTTATCTTTATTTCTTAAGCCTTTGTCTCCCTCTGCTGTTTGTTTTTCCCCACCAGAACTGTGCTTCTGCACTAGAAACTGGCTAAAAGCAATTTAAAATGAATCACTTAGAAGATTGAAGTGTTAAGTTTGTTAAACAGGACGGTGAACTGAAAATAGCATTTCTGAGTTGGAAAAGCAAAGTGTATGTGAACAGATTGGCAAACAGTGTGAGTTCATAAATAGAGAGGAGTCTCCTTTTCTCTGTCTGCCTCCTCTCTGCAAATTCATAAAACATCTCCATTTTACTGGTGTGAGTAAGTATGAATGAATCCAAATGTGCCTTGGCAGTCTGTATTGATGGAGCCTGTCTTTCTTTTGCAGGTACCTATTATTAAACTGACAGATTCCTTCACTGAAGTAAAAGTTGATATAAGCTTTAATGTACAGAATGGGGTGAAAGCAGCCCAACTCATCAAAGATTTTATCAAGGTCAGGCAACACTCTTGCAGCGCTGCATAGCTGGATATTTGATGTCTTTATTTGATTTGCTGTTTCACTTTGACTGCATCCTTACTAGAAACACACTTTCTCTCTTACTTCTTGCTGTCTGATTTAGTGACATTTGTGGGTTTAGATAAATTATCCTAAAATGCATGGAGATATTGAAATGTACAAAGAGGAGAAGTTCCAATGGTGCAGTAACTAAGGAAAAAGCACTAATGCCCCTCTAAATTGTTCTGCTCTTCTAACTGTGGTCCCTTGAACTTCAAATTATTGATAACAGTGCAGTTCAGCTTCACTTCAGTGTGCAGGTATTGCTGTTCTACTGCTGACTGCTTTGGGTTTGTGACCAAATGGACAGTGGGAGAATCAAAGGATTTCAGTAGCCAGACAAGTAAAACTCCTTCTGAAAACTCTCCAAGTCAGAAGAAAACAAGCATTTTACTTAAAATCATAGATGTTAGAAATCTGCTTTGATGGTGTTACTGAGCTGCAAGAAATCTTGTAAATATTTAAGCATTTTCAGTTGCTGCTGAGTTGAATGTATGGCTTTCACCTCACTAAACATCAGTCCCTTTTCTGTGTTCAGTAGCAAGTCTGTGAGTAGCTCAGGGTGGAGGAGAAAAATCTCCAGAATGAATTAATTTTCAGTAGGGCAGTGTAAGCACTGTCTGTGTGGTGATGGAGACCTTCTGCTTGAGCCTTACATCCCTGTACAGGGTATGAGGGTGGAGCAGGTAAGGAGACCTTCCTTCCATCTTTCATTCTCCATCTGATGGATGGATCTTGGCTGTGTTGGTCAACTGTTTGCTGCTAAATCAAGACCAACAGTTTGGTGCAAAACAGCTCCTTCTTGGGGAAGAAGATGCCCAGATTCCCTGCTGTAAGACTTAGCTGGGACTTGGTAGCTGACTTCAGTTTTCACTGTCCTGTTGCTCCATGGTGGACAGTCAGCAGTCCCTCCTTGGTTTTCTGCCACAAGAAGGGCTCTATTTCTTTTATGCCCACATGTAAGTTTATGTTTAGATCAGTTTATAAAGCCCTGCACACTCTCCCAAAATTGCCTGTGTACTTAGTTTCAAGACAGAAGATGGACTTCACTTGAGAGACCTTGGAGGTTATTTTCTGTGCTTAAAAAAGTAGTTTTAATGTGTTCCTGGGTTATTTGTGGTGAGGCTGCTCTGACCTTGGAGCAGGGACCTTGCCTGCTGGGGTGCACTTCAGGGTACCACAGCCCCAAGAGCAGAGTGGCTCTGGTGGTGGCAGCAGGCAGATGAGTCTCCGATGAGGAGGTGGAGGCTGAGGACACTGGGTTGGTGGTAAAGGCTTCCCAGACTCCTTGGGAACAGCTCTGGGGAAAAATGTGGGGAATGACCCCAATGAGGCTTCCCACATGGGACTTTCCCACGTAGTGCTTGCCTGGCAGCCCCCAGCCAAGGCCCTGCTGTGGAGGGAGAGGTGGCACTTGGAGAGGCATTTGTTTAACTTGGACAGACTCCATGTGTACTAGTCAGGTGACTTCACTGGTGTTTTCCAGGAAGATGTTCTCTTCAGTCTGATTATGCCCCACATCACTTTGCAGAGTTCAGTGTTCCCTTTGCAAGCACCATTTCCTCTTCATCCAGGAAGACATCTTTTATTTAGGAAGTTGAAGGCAGCTGAAGCATTAATTAACATTTTGCAGTTTCCTAAGAAAAATCCTGCCTCTGAATTTTTTATTTATACTGATATTCAGCACCTCAGCTGAGAAAAGCAAGTGTGTTCATAGATTCAGACAAAATCATTCTGATTTTATGAGGTAATCTCTTTTTTTCTGCTGTTAATAGTTTGGTGAGGAAAAATAATTGCCTTGATCACAGGCAGAGCACTTCTCCCATTACTAAATAAATTAGAATAATAAATAAATAAGTAAATAGTTGGAATTATATTTAACTTTGAAACTATGTAACAGCTTCAGTGTGCTTCCATCACCTGTATATGTACAATATATTAAAAATCTTGTTTCTTTCTTTCAGAAATACCCTGTATTGCCCTACCTAGTTTTAGTATTGAAACAGTTCCTGCTGCAGAGGGACCTTAACGAAGTATTCACAGGTGGAATCGGTTCTTATAGTCTTTTTTTAATGGCTGTCAGTTTCCTTCAGGTAAGCTTCATGAAATCTGCTGATACCACTGGTGCAAAAGATTACGAAGGAACTTAATCTGTCCTTAAATTTTGATCTGTGCTTTCTCCCCCACTGGCACATGAGTGTGTGGAACATCAGATGGTGTATTGGAAACCAACACATGTGAAATAACTTGACTGTTGTGTAATTTATTTGGAAAAAGCTCCATAGGCCAGTGTTAGATGTCATTGGAGCTGGAAGTTCTGAAACATTAATACTTGCTAGCCTTATTTTTTAATAGATAAATAATTGATTAAAGTTTTTATAGCACCTTGTTTTAAAGATGCAAAGCTGATTTGTCAAGGAAAAAATGCTATGTATAGATATGTTTGCTTGATATATATGTGATAAATATATTATTGTTTCTTATTGCTGTGAAAAAAAAAAGCATTTAGAAGAACTTGAGACACAGAAGTCATAAGAGAATTATTTTTTTTTCCTCTCTTCTTAATAGCTGCATCCCAGGGAAGATGCCTGTATGCCCAGTGCCAACTATGGTGTTCTTTTAATAGAGTTTTTTGAATTATATGGACGTCACTTCAATTATCTGAAGACTGGAATCCGAATAAAGGATGGTGGCTCTTATGTTGCCAAGGATGAAGTGCAAAAGAGCATGCTGGATGGCTACAGACCATCGATGCTGTATATCGAAGATCCATTACAGCCAGGTAAAATTTATGTAAAATTTATGCAAAATTTAGTGTATTGACTAAGAAAAAAAGTTAGAGGAATGCTTAATCCAGGGGAGTTAAAAAAAAGTGAGTAAAGATCACCAAAACCCAAAAAGACGCAATCTCATTGATGTATTTGAACACAAAATGCTCTTGGAAAACAATGATTTTCTTTAGGGCATAGAGACATAGAATGATTTGGGTTGGAAGGGACCTTTAAAGATCATCCAGTGCCACCCCCTGTCCTGGGCAGGGACACCTCCCACCACACCGAGGTGCTTCAATCCCCATCCAACCCCTCCAGGGTTTCACAGTATCTCTGGGCAACCTGGGCCAGTGTCTCCCCACTTTCAGAGTTTCCACCAAAGACAAGGTGCTGCCCAGGAGCATGCTGCTACCACAGCCAGGGGTAGGGTGTAAGAGAACATGCCAAACAGCTTCTATGTGCTCCATGGCAACAGCAGTGGAGCTGCAGCAGTGTGTCTCCTTGACTGTCCTCCTGCATGACTCAGGACTGCACCAGTAGTTTTGGACTTCTGTGCATGTAAATATCTATAGGTCTTTTAAGCTCTTTAAAACATTTATGATTCACTAATCCCTTTCCACAAGAAGTAATTGCAGCGAGTTGTGGAATTCTCTAAATCTATTACTGTTTCCTGTGGAAAGGGAGGTACCCACAGCTTCAATCTCATTTATTTCATTCTATTCTTCCTTTAAGGTAATGATGTTGGGAGGAGTTCCTATGGTGCCATGCAAGTGAAACAGGCTTTTGATTATGCCTATGTTGTTTTGAGCCATGCGGTTTCCCCAATAGCTAAATATTACCCTAACAACGAAACAGAAAGGTAAATTTTATGAGTCTAAATCTCAGCTATTAATTACTTGTATCTTGCTGTACCTAAAAATGAACTGTGGTGACATTTTGTTTGTTTCTTTTCCCCTTTTTGGTTTCCAGTATATTAGGTAGGATAATTAGAGTAACGCAGGAGGTGGCCACATACAGAGACTGGATATCCAAGCAGTGGGGAATGCAAAGTAGGACAGAGTCTTCATGTAATGGTGAGTCTGGGCCAAGCAGGGCTTCTGGGGAAGCTCCTGCACAGGGGGAATGCACAGATTTCCTTGTGTCTTTTGCTCCATGTCTTGATTTTTAGTGGTGATAGATTTTCTCTTGTGTTCTCACTCAGAAAATTTGAATTAAAGGGCCACACCACAACATCTTCATCTCTCTGTGATAGATCTGGTCAGTGTAAGAGGTCTGTAAAAAGTGCTGGCCCACACAAGGAGGCTTTAGAGAAGCTTCCTGTTTAAATCATGCCTGTTTTTACCATCATGTTTCCCTTGCCATAGAATCCTAGAATGTTTTGAGTTGGAAGGAACCTTAAAGTTTATCTACTTCCAACCCCCCTGCCATGAGCAGGGACACCTCCCGTAGAATCTCTTACCAGATGTTAAATTTTAACCCATTTAAAAAAAATCTCATTTAAAAGTCTCTCAAAAGATGTGCTTAATTAAAGGAATACAATGATAAAATTTGTCAGAGTAGTAAAGATTTCAACTCAAATTTATATCATGCCTTTTTACACTTTATATTGGCTGCATGAAGAAGAATCCTAAAGTGCTTCAAACCCAGTCATTAATAAAGTAAATTTATTTTGTACAAGGCTGCAAGCAACTTTTCAAACAATAAGCAGCAGCATCAAGGGTTAAAAATGTGAAGAGTTAAGTGTCCTTTAAATGTGGACAAGATTAAAGAATTAATTACTGGGAATGCTAGTTTAAACCTAAGTCCTTACCCTCCATTGTTCTTTTATTTTTAATTTTTGAAGTTTAACGTATTATAAGTGTATGGAAGTGATATTTAAACCAGAATTGACCCACATGAGTGAAATAATTCTTTAAAGCAGAGAAATTCTGAAATAGCAGTCTTAATTCTTGTTACTAACAAATGGAAATACCCAAAATGTAGGCAAAAAAATTGCTGAAAATTTCCTTTGAGTTAGTATTTGTTTCCATTGCCCATGTTACCACTCCAGTAGCCTGTTGCCAGTCTCTTCTGATGTGAGCGTGTCTGCAGGCTGGAAGTTTTCAAATTAAAATTAATTTAAATAGCCTCCAATTAATTTTAGGGTGTTAGTTTCTGGAAGTCTACTCTTGTTACAGGTTAATTGGAGAATATGACATGTCTAACTACTCGGTCTTCAGGGTAGGTTTGGGGTTTTGAAAGGTTTTGTTAGTGATTGCCTTCTCTATCTTTTGTGAATGGAGTTTGTCTCTGGGCCTTTGGTGCTTTATGAGACCCTTGTGGCAATCAGTCCCACAAGCTGCAGGGCAATGCTCTGCTGCCTGTTGGAGCAAACAAACACCACGAGTGTGTTCTATAGATCAGAGGTAAATTCTAGGAATTTTAGGTGAGATAAAACAGTTAATTAAAATCACTCTGAATTAGGAAGATGATGGCAACTGTTACAGTGGTTGTCTTGTAGGTTTGGTTTGAAGTTCCAGTGTTTTGGCTTTTGTGGGTTTTTTTAATAATTTTTATTTTAAGGCAGTGGCTAGTAACATATTTCCAGTGTAGGGTGTCATACAAAGCACCCAACTTACCTGGAGTTCTCAGGACCCATAGAATCATAGAATAGTTTGGGTTGGAAGGGACCTTAAAAATCATCTAGTTCCATCTAGGGAGTGGCTGAGTATCAGGCCTATGGGATGAGGATTGGAACTGATGTGTTTGAGAGCTGTCAAAGTTTGTCATGCTATTTAGCTGCAAGTCTGAGCTCTGTTAGTTACTGCCATCTGCTGTGCCTTATCTAATTTCCTTATCTGAATTGTGGGTAATGCCTGATGCTATTCATAGTGCACATAAATAGATCTATCTCTCCAGGAAACCACCACACCCTTGGCAAGGTGTTTGCTCACAGCACTTGTGCCTGGGTATGTTAAAAAGTATATCTGAGTGGATATTAAAAAACAAAGCAAGATATTTGAGTGGCTAATGTGTGGTGATGCTTCTTTTTTTGACAGGTAATGGAGTAACCTTGATAGTAGATACTCAGCAGCTAGACAAATGCAACAATAATCTCTCTGAAGAGAATGAAGCACTGGGAAAACCTAGGAATAAAACTTCAGAAACACTTAGTAAACATTCTTCAAATTCTTCATCAGGTCCTTTATCATCATCATCGTCTACACTGTCCAGCTCTAGTGATGTAGTAAGTACTGGAGATTTTCCGATTTTGATTCATTTTCTTTGGAATTTTTTTCCTAATTTGCTTTGCCACATTTAGAAAACCCAGAATCTTAATTAATTGTTTCATCCAGAATCCTGACTTGCATAAGATGTCACCTCTTATGCAATTTCTACACATGGAAGTTGCAGTGTGTTTTGACACCACACATGTAGAAAGAGAATACAATATATATATTAAATATTATATAATAGATATATAAATTATATTTCAAGAAAAAGACTGGTAGTCCCAAGTCCTATTCTTTCTCTTTGAAAAAAAATAATTCTATTTAAATAATAAAAGACAAATTCTGAGATTAGAGTCATCCATCAATACATTTTAAAAATCTGTTTACTCAGGAAGAATTCTGGATTGAGTTTTGCTACCTAATAAAATAAGCATGTTTGAAGTTTTGTCCATTCTAGCTTTAGTTCTAAAGGAAAATTCACTTTTAGGGAAAAAAAAAAGCCCTCACTAATACTTTAAATTTTCCTGAAGGATTCTGATGGAACACCTTGCAAAACCTCTAAACAGTTGAGTTGTCGTCAGTCTACCACAAACAGAGTGGGGTCCCAAGAAGTGTCACTGGAATCCACCCAGTCAAGTGGGAAAACACAAAATAGCCAAACAGCCAATACATCCAGCAACACGAACAAATCTCAGGTTTGTGGAATGTTTGAAAGCAACAACTGTGTAAATGATTGGAATATTTCCCATGCCCTCCATGGAGGGGTAGCAAATCCATCCAGTCTTTACTGCAGCCTTTGAGAAGTGATGAGACTTGCCTACACTGCAGTGAAAGCTCTTGTTAGCTTTTGGTACTTGCCTTGGAATTCATGTCTTCACGAATTCCATCTCATTCCTTCTCATCTGTGATGAGGAGTGTCCCCCAAAGCGAAGTAAGTTTATGGTGAGACCTTTAAGGGGTTTCTCATTGGAGAATGTTTCTGTGACAACTCAGTAATGTGGAAATGTTATATGCCTCTATGTACAATATACTTTGCATGTATGCAGTTAAAATTTTAATGGATTTTTGAAGTTTAGGACTTCAATGTATAAAAAGTAGTCAGCAATATTATTACTGAAAAGTAATTGTGAAGACTTGCTGGCCCCTACTTGCTGACAAACTGTCTCTATCTAATAACAAGGCCTTGGATATACCATGAATTGTGTGTTTGTGTTATCACACAGAGAGAATACTGGTGCTGGTATGTGAATATGCACCATCTAAGATATTCTACATCTGTAAAAATATGGTATAAAATTAGTCCTGGTCTTAAAGTTGTGCAGAAGTTGAGCAGTTTTCATCTCTCATCTTTGATTGTAGACTTTGGTTTCTGTAACCATCTTTTTGATGGTTGCAAAGTGGGGAAAGAACTGTTCTATCCTTTTCAAAATTCAAAGTGCTCTGGTCTCCTTGCATAGGTTTGGGTCTTGAGATGAGCATTTGTTTGCAACCACCAAAGTGAAAGATTGGTATGATGCTGCTTTACCATATCATTTATTTCAAGTGTGACACTTGCATGAGTTAGTGTCCTCTTTAGCCAGAAATAGGCTTATGGAATTGCCAGCACTTTTAAACACTGATTAACCGTTTTCTCTTTCTTTTTCCAGCATGGATCTGCGCGGTTGTTTCGCTCTTCTAGCAAAGGCTTCCAAGGTCCAACAAACTCCAGCCACGGTACCTCAGTCACAAACAAACAACATCAGGGCAGCAAATCACACCATCAGTTTTTCCATGGCAAAAAGAGGAAACACAAGAGGGATGCAGCCCTTTCAGACCTTTGTAGATAGTTGCCTCCTTTATGACTGTTCTTCTGTGTGCAATGATCTCATGCTAGAGGATAGTTTGATAGTGACTCCTTGGATCTCTTCCGGAGCTTCAGACTGTTCAGACATTGATTAGCAACTGCATTTTTTTTTTCCCAGCTCGCCACGGAACGGATCATGAAGATTGATCACTGCAAAAAAACAAAACGAAACAAA
>VZTY01027819.1:37000-90769 GCA_013400935.1 Turnix velox
AAAAAAAAAAAAAAAAAAAAAAAGCCAAAAAGGAGGAAAAAAAAAAAAAGCATGAAGGAAAAAAAATTGAGGTATTTTACATTGCCTCAAATGACCAGCATTGTATTCATAAAATACTGTATATCTTGCAAATCTTTATTTAAACAGAACAGTTGAACTGTTCGTTTTTCAATCTGAAGTAAAATACTTTCAAGACCTTTTAGTTTGCCTGCTCATTTGTCTTGTACATTTCATCTCTGTATTTGACTCGAGTCTAATTCCTTTTTGAGTTTCAATACTTTTGTGAAGATTTTGTGAATATATGAAAAAAAAAAAAGAAAAAAAATAAATGTTTAATCTAACAACTGCAGTTTTATCACCATTCTTGACACTTACCCTCTCTTTTCCTTCATGGTCCTGGGGAAAGAGGCTTTGTAAAGCTTTTGTAGTGTTTCTCTCTGCCTGGAAAGGGGAAGCTGATTTTGTTTGATGTATTTCCTGAAACAGAGTCTCCATGCCTCGGAATAAGTGGAAGAACAAACATCTATGGAGAGTTCTTATATTGTATGAGCTTTCTTCATCTTCCTTTTGTGTAGGGAGCTCATGCAAGTATTCCTTTACTTTGGGCCAAGTGTGATCCAGCTGCGTTGAGGGCTGCATAATAGAACTAAGCAAAAAGTTTAAATTTTAGTGAAGGCACCAATAGTCTGTGAAACCCCCAAGAGAGCCCCGTAGGGCTGTTGTGAAGTGCCTGCTTTGTGCTTGAGGACTACACCAAATTCAGGATGGGGAACAGGTGATGTTGAACTGAGAAACCAACCCTTGAAACTCAACAGCACAGGATGGACTTTGACTGATAAAGTCTAACAAACAAGAACATGGGACTACACCCTACATCAACCAGGAGATGCTCTAATGGAGCTGAAGATGATGAAGTAAATGACCACCAAGCTGTAGGCCACCCCAGAACTGTGTGTTAACCTTGAGCACTACAGCCTGATGTTTATGTGGTAGATGGCTAGTTTTGGCTACTGTCCCTGCATGTGGTGGCCACGTGTGAATGGGTAGGTGTAGTCTTAATGTCCTATAAAGCTGGAATCTTCCTGCTGAGGAATGGGCAGCAGTGAACTACCACCACAATGATACCTGTGACAAGTGGGTGACTGCCAACTCCTTCCAGAGTGGATGCTCCATGCTTGGTCTCTTCCTCAGGCTGTTTACTCATATCAGGTTTGTAAGTACATTGTAATTAACTGCTTTATTATATTTTTATTAGCAAATGTAAGAGGTCTATTTGCTGGTCATGAGGGTAGACCCATCAGAATTCCCTAACCCTGGCACAATCAACTATGATACTTCTTGGTTCTTCCCCTTAGGAGTCCTTCAAAAGCTGTCTTCTAAATCTTTGATGGCTTTTGATAATTTAAACTTCACTAAATTGAGTCTCCTAATCCTTTTTTTAACTCTTTTGAGTCCACTCTATTTCTATGGCTCTGAGATTTGGTGGCCACTCTGGCATTTATCCTGTTCAACAGGATTTGGTTAAAGAAATCCAGTGTAAGATACAAACATGATAAAGGGATGGGAATCTTTTATGCTTATTGGTGTTTACTTGAGGGGGGATTCTGATGGTTTGTGAATGGTGTGGTGGGATTCAGTGGTGTTGGCAGCTTTTAAGGTGGCTTCACCTCCAGAGGAAGGGCCATGAAGATGATGAGAGGGCTGGAGCAACTCCCTTCTGAGGACAGGCTGAAGGAGTTGGGGTAGCCAACAAGTTGGGGCAGCTATTCTATGATTCTATGTCCTGGTGGCATCCCTGTGTGTAGTGTTTAGGTTGTAGTTTTGTGTGTTTATTTTTAGTGAAAGCTGCTGTTAAGACAAAGGTGATGCATCCCACTGCACCCTCGATTGAGTGTTCTGGCTCCATGCCCTGACAAACAGCCCTCTCCATCTTCCCTGTAGCCCCTTCAGGAGGCCACTGTGAGGTTTCCTTGGAGCCTTTTCCAGGCTGAGCAGCCCCAGCTCTCTCAACCTGTCTCAGAGCAGAGATGGCTGCAGCTCCCTCATCATAAAATAGGTGGAGTTGGAAGGGACCTTCAAGATCATCAAGTTCCAACCCCCCTGCCATGGGCAGGGACACCTCCCACTACATCAGGTTGCTCAGTGTCTCATCCAGCCTGGCCTTAAACACCTCCAGGGATTGAGGGGGCATCCACGGCCTCTCTGGGCAACCTCTTCCAGTGTTTCACTACCCTCTCTGTAAAGAATTTCTTTTTTATGTCAAGTCTAAATCTACCCCCTTCCAATTTACGTCCATTGTTTCTGGTCCTCCTATCAGATATCTTATTAAAAAGTCCTTCCCCTGCCTTTATGTACTGATAAGTTACTATAAGGTCCCCCCTGAGCCTACCAATTTGCATGCATTACTAAAACACACTGAGAGAGCGCATCCTGTGCACCGCGTCAGTGTGGGGCAGTGGCACACGGGGCGCCAAAGGAGACGTGGCCTCTTCCCGAGCCTCTCCAACAGGCCCGTGTCCTTACTGTGCCGATGGAATGATACAAAGAGGGAAGGGCTCACTCGGACGAGCCCATCAGCTCCTTCAAGAAGCGGCTGGAGGCGACAGGGCCCTGGTGCCCCCGGAGTGCTGAGGTGAAGTAGCGGAGCGGCCGCGGGAGGGCGCCCCGACACCGGGAGCTCCGACACCGGTAGCCGCCGAGCGACGCCGGCGCCGGGATCTCCGAGTGTAACGGCGTGTGCGGGGGGTAATGGCGTGTTGTAGCTTCAATCTGAGACTCAAGAAGTCGAAAAGGACCATCGAAGACCATCTTGTCTAATCCCCCGCAGTGACAGGGACATCCTGCGCTAGATGAGGTTGCTCAGAGCCTCAGCAAGCTTGGCCTGGAGTCTCTCTAAGGGATGGGGCCTTCACCACCTCTCTGGGTGTCTCTCTCCAGTGTCTCAGCACCCTCATGGGGAAGAACTTCTTAATATCTCATCACATAGAATCACAGAGTAATTTGGGTTGGAAGGGACCATAAAGATAATCTAGTTGCAACCCCCTTGCCATGGTCAGGGACATCTCCCACCACCCCAGGTTGCTCAATGCCTCATCCAGCCTGGCCTTAAACACCTCCAGGGACTGAGGGAACATCCACAACCTCTCTGGGAAACCATGTCCTGCTCCAGTTTAAAACCACAAAGCTTTACCCAGGGACTAGTAAACTGGCTGATCTGGTGGAAGAGAGAGGATTATTTATCACCCTTTTCCCCACTTTGGGCCTTCTTGTTGACAGTTCAGTGTGATGGAGAAGAGAAGGCTTGGGGAGGACCTCAGAGGAGCTTCTCAATAGCTGAAGGGGGCTACAGAAAGGCTGGGGTAGGGCTTTTTAATAAGATATGTGATACATGTGTAACATGAGTGACTAACATTGGAAAGAACTAGTTCTTTTAATGTTGTTAGAAACTGTATAATGATGCGATAAATGAGTAGACACTTGACTGCATGACAAGGAACCTATCTGCTCTTAGGTTTTAAAACACTGCCCATTTTTAGACTCTGTTGACAGTATTCTAAATATCTTCGCTTCTTATTTGCAATACATTTCCATACATTTCCTTTTGTATTCAATAATGGCTGCTTACCTATGCAGTAAAATGCATGGCAATACACAACACCAAGCTCCAAAAGTGTCTGCAGGACTCCTGCTGCCGTTTCCTCTTGCATTAATGTGGTTTTGTCTGGCTCCATGCAAAAATGCAAAGCCTACGCCAAGCAGAAGGCTGTTGGATGGAGCAGAGTCATAACCCATTTGGAAGGAACAACCACCAGGTTTAAGAACAAATGAAATTAAAGTTTAACTGCACCCTAATTGCCTGACAGTAAAATTCAACTCTCATACAATTCTGGCTGCATCATCTTTGAAATGATTTATCTATAAGGGGACAGGCTGAAGGAGTTGGGGTTGTTCAGCCTAGAGAGGAGAAGGCTCAGGGGGGACCTCAGAGGAGCTTCTCAATACCTGAAGGGGACTACAGAAAGGCTGGGGTAGGACTTTTTAATAGGGTACAGGATGGCAGGACTAGGAGTGATGGATTCAAATTAGCAGAGGGGAGATTTAGGCTGGAGAGAAGAAAGAAGTCTGTCTGTTACTGTCTGGGGCAGAGCTGAGGCAAGGAGCTGCCCAGGTGGATGTTGAAGCTCTGCCCTGGTGAGACACATCTGGAATATTGTGCCCAGTTTTGGGGCTCAGCTGGAATATTTGGCTCAGTTCAGGAAGGACAGGGAACTGTTGTAGAGAGTCCAGTGCCAGAGACATGATGATGAGGAGGAGATTGGAGCATCTCCCTTACGAAGTAAGGCTGAGGGAGCTGGGTCTCTTTAGCTTTGAGGAGACTGAGGGGTGACCTCATTCATGTTTATAAATATGTAAAGGGAGAGTGTCAGGAAGATGGAGCCAGTGACATTCTCAGTGACATCCAATGACAGGACTTGGGGCAATGGGTGCAAGCTGGAACACAGAAGGTTCCACAGAAATACAAGAAAAAACTTTGTCAGGGTAAGGGTGAGAGAACAGTGTCCCAGGCTGCCCATAGAGGGTGTGGAGTCTCTTTCTCTGGAGACATTCAGACCCTGCCTGGACACCTTCCTGTGTGACCTGATCTGGTGGTGTTCCTTCTCTGGCAAGGGGATGGGACCAGATGATCTCTCCAGGTCCCTTCCAATCCCTGCCATTCTGTGATTCTGTGAGTTTCTCTTGGCAGAGGTTTCTAGTGCTCTGTCAAACTGTCTGGCTGCCACAGTTAATTGGTTGTTACAAAGTCGTATCAGAGAGCTTAAAGATCACAGGGCACTTGTTAATTTGATTCTTTGAATAGTTTAAGGGAGCTCAGTTGTGCCAGGGCAACACAAAAGCAATCTTACAACCTACCTGCCTGCCAAAGGCGAGGGTAATCCATCAGAGAGTTGCCACCACTATTGATGTAGTCTGTGATGGAGTTTGACTTGAAAGATGAAGAGGAAATGAAGCATAACAGAGTGATAATAAAATGATCAATGCTGCTTGCTGCAGACTTTGCATGGGCATTGGGAAGGAAGATATTTTGTCAATGCTAGCCACAGATGTCTAAATGAGAAGTCTTATCTGGAATACAAAGCTAAACAGAAGTCTCTGGTGTGGGAGAGTTAACCTTGGTGCTTTCCTAACAAGGCAAGTGAAAACCACAAGGATGAAACTGTGTCCTCAACTTTCAGGAAACCTAGTCCTGGTGCAGCCATGAAATTCCTTCTTCCTGGAATCTGAATATTTTCTCTTATAAACATTGAGAGTAAAGAAGCAATTGGCAGAGAAATTTTCTTCTAGCTCTTGCATACCCTGGATTGTGAAGCAGAAACCTGTTGTTATAAAAACACTTTAATTAAAAGCCTGTGGTGAGACACTGGACCAGGTTGCCCAGAGAGGTGGTGGAGGCCCCATCCCTGGAGACATCCAAAGGCAGGCTTGCTGAGGCTCTGAGCAACCTCATCTAGTGCAGGATGTCCCTGTCACTGCAGGGGGTTGGACTAGATGACCTTTGAAAGTCCCTTCCAACTCAACTGATTCTATGATTCTGTGGCAGGCATATTTGCAAAATTCTGCTTGTCTAATCCCATTTGAATTTTTTATCATACTAATAGATCCCATATGGGAAAATATGACTTCTGAATGTCTGATTGCTTATAGGATCTAGATTTATTATTTATTCTACATGCTGCTATTGATAGTTGTTGCTAAAGAAATAGCCTCATGGGTTCCAGTGCTTTTATGGAACATCAAGTTCTCAGGAAATCATTAGGGATCTTCACCTATTTCCCATCCTTCCATGCATGTAAAAGTTTCAGGATCCCCCAGGCTATGTTCTTCTCAGCATTCTGACCCACTGCAGAGTCCGAGGGGTGGATTTCCACACTCTGGCCTTTTTTCATAGTCATTGAGGTCCTTCTTCACAGCATCTAATCTACTCTGAAATGTCCTTAGCTACTTGCCTCAATAATATTAGATGATCAACCAGATAATGGATTGTCATATCCCAATCATATGCTCTAAAACATATTGCAGGGTCAAAATTTCATTATTTTAATATTCCATTGACCACTACGTGAACTCTTTCAATTCACTGTGGCTTTTCTACAAGATCTCATTACCTGGTAGTGGCTTGGATGAAATCTTTTTTTAATAGGCTTGGATAGTCAGTAGCTTTTAAATACAAGATTATTCCTTTTCCATGTAATAAGCTTTTATTTCTTGCTGTTACTGTCCATTCAAGTGCCATGTCCTTTGCCTTTGATTTTTGTTCAAGGTTAAGCTCCTGTTGAACCCATGCACATGTCAATCACCTTTAAATCTGTGCAGATACATTCTTTAGAACTTTAAATTAATTGACTAGATACCCATAGTGAACCAAAATGAGAATTTAATTGGCACGTGGGTAATCATTTGAATGTCAGAGAATGTTTTGAGTTTTAAATGCCTTAGATGAGTAGGAATCTTTCAGAGAGATCATTCTTTTCCTAAACTTTCATCTTCCTTCCAGGACAGTTCAATTGAGCCAATGCCAATGAAAAGCAAGACCCATTGTCATGATCAACATGATCTTGTTGATCTTGTCCACACCAGGTGATGTCTTCTGATGAGTTCTAATCACAACTAGAAATGAAACTGCGCAGATTTCACCTTCACTCCCACAATGTGCCCTTACCTTGCACCAACTCAGGTATTCATTCTCTTGTGTTTGTCAAGGATGTGGACTCCACATCTCTAATTTTTATCATATCTTACTTGAAGCATCAATGGTCATAAAAATCTTGCAGAGCTGCTCTAACAATCCCATGTCTTAGAAGACAGCAAGGAATCAAGTGCAACAGGAACCACACTAGGTAGATTGCATGATTTAACTGAGCTGAATCTTTGAAGAATTAGTCTGGTAATTATGGGAGGACTACAGCTGTGTGTCTTTTAAAATCAGGTAATTTGAAATCAGCTCTCTTTTCCTCATCTTGTTAGTACAACCCATTGTTCTGAAATCTGGCTCAGGTTGCTATCTGATGTTTAAAACAGCATTTTCCAGAGCACCTCCTGTTGAGTTTAATCTAATTTGAGACACTTTCATTCTTGAATGCTGCAGTTGCAGTGACTATTAGGAACTATGATGGTTAAAATGAGTTTTGATTGCTAAAAAATATACTGGTAGATAATTCAGAACTTTTCAAAACCCCAAAATCATGAATAGAAGGGTGAAAATAATGCATACTGAGACAGTACCTGCTGTCCAGAGCAGGTATGAACTCCAGCTCCTTCAAACTGCAGTTCCCTTAGGTTTCTGATATGAGTATCTCCCTGATCAAGTGTTGCTTAATTAAAATGGGCTAGAGAAAAGAAACGAGAGTTTACCATGTTCTGCTCTGTGGCACTCACCCTGCCTGTCAAGCTGTTACCATTCAAATAGCAATGAGATGTGTGATTTAGGTTTTTCAGGTCTCCACCTTTTCTACTCTCATAACAGAAATCCTTAAGAATCCACTGCAATAAGTAATTTATCACAGTAAATTTAGATGACCAATGACTTTAAGCACTGTTTCAAGTCTGGGTCATGATTACTGCCAAGCAGAGTCCAGCTCTGCCTGAGTGAGTCTGCATTAACACAAATAACTACATCATTATTCACTATGGCTGCTGAAGAAGGCTGAGTTTTTCTAGCAACAGGGTGGGTAGAAAAGCATCCAAGAGAAGTGTCTGCCTCTTGCTTCTGAGGATGAATTCCGGATGATGCTTTTCCTTGGGCAAATCAAAAGTCCTTGAGTTGTTTCAGACTTTCCAAATTATACTTTCCTGCTTCTTCGGACTGCCTGAGGCCAGCTCCTCTTTATACACTGGAGCAGAGTTAGGAGAGGAGACAAAGAGCCAGCCATCTCTGGAGCTAGACAGTGATGAAGTTTCAAGGAAATCACACTCCCAACTGCAAACCTGACAAATTATCACAAAACAATTGTTTTTCTCCTCTGTCACACAGTTTACATCCCATCTCTTGTGTCAATCTTACCTTGGAATTTGAGTGAAACTCAGCCTTTGATTTCCATCCTCTCCAGACAGGTTTGAGACCCTTTTTTTCTTGAATGCTGCAGTTGCAGTGACTATTAGGAACTATGATGGTTAAAATGAGTTTTGATTGCTAAAAAATATACTGGTAGATAATTCAGAACTTTTCAAAACCCAAAAGTAATTAATAGAAGGGTGAAAATAGTGCATGTTGAGACAGTACCTGCTGTCCAGAGCAGGTATGAACTCCAGCTCCTTCAAACTGCAATTCCCTTTGCTTCCTGATATGAATATCTCCCAAAAATCAGGTAGCTTACAAAATGAATTCACTTTCCCGAGTTCCAAACACAGGGCTTTACAAATTGCACTCCCATTATGGAAAAATAAAGCAATTTGTATCTATTGACAGCAGTTAACAATGCTTCAGTGCACACTGTTTGGCTTGATGGTTTTGATGATAGCTTGAAACTAGCTGCTTTCAAAACATGCAAGTGCTTCTTCTGCTGCATGATCCTTGTGTCCATAAGCACAAGCCTGCTTATCCTCCAGAATAAGGTAGGTCTGTTTTTAGCTTCAAATTTAGCCATTTTAATCTGGAGTGAAATGCATGGATAGAAGAAGTTAATTTACCTGTCTTGCTGGTAAACCCCAGGCTTTCTGTTATTATGAGACTGCTTATCAGAAATAACAAATGCATGCACTTTTTTCTTCTGAAACACTGGCAAGCTATAATTATATTATGATTTATTTTACAACCTCAAGACTAGAACCTGAAATATTTACTCAGGCAAAATTAGAAATCAAGGAAAGTCATCAATCATTCTCAAGCAGGGAACTTGTGAATTCTTTCTCTGTCCTTTTAGGAGACAGAGTACAGAACAAGCCTGTTGTTAGGACATCCAACATGAAAGAAGTAGAAGTCAGGTGTCTTTATTTCTGTTGCCGTTTCACTCTGAGCTTGATTAATGCACCAGACCCTGAGTAACAGTCATAAACACTAGTTCAGCCTTTCAAGTACCAAGGATACAAAGTATTAGAGGAAATGGTGATTATTTGGGTCCCCAATTACCAAGCTAAATGGGAGCTCTGGACAAAGGGTTCTCCTACTTTACTGGTGGGATTTCTCTCACTGCTAGGCCAGACCTACTCCAAAAGGTACCAGTTGTATATTTGGTTTTGGGGAAAGGGATGTGTTACTGGGTTTTACCCATGATATTGTCCTCTTTTCCAGGCTGTGCTAAATGGAAAAACTTTCCTGCTTTTCTCCCAACCAATCACTTCAACTTTGGATGTAATAGAAAAACTTCTCACAGCATCTAACTGTGTGGAGATGCAAAAATCAATTGCAAATCAGCAATATCTTCAGAGTTACAAACTGCCCACCAAGGAACTGACAATATATGGGAAACAGGCTGATCTGAGAAAACAGTTGATGAATATGCTTTAAGAACTACCCCTGTATTCAAGACTGAATCTTCAGGTAATATAGGTCAGTTTGTAGGGAATTATTTTTTATGTCTGATTTATTTTTAGCAAAAAAGATCATAGAAGTATCTAGATTCTGCTTTCTTTTCATTTCCATCTGTCTCAGGAAAAGATGAATTGTTGCTCTGAATTCTTGCTGTCTTTTTAGTTAACACTCGGGCCTCCCATGAGTTCACCAAACACTGAGTTGGTTCATATTTCTTGAGAGAGATACAAAGCAGTATTCAGTCTAGTGCCACAAGTGGGACAAGGTGGGAGATGGAGAGCAAAAACAAAACAGCAATAAAAGGAACAAGGACTTTAAAATGCATTTTACTTTGCCTAATCCCCTTCAGATGAATCTTTTGTGTACTTTAGTTCTGATAAGCAGACTTAACATCTTTCTCCTGCAGATTACCACTGCCTATGGTTTGTCAATCAAGGCTGAGGACAGACAGTTGTGTTCTGCAAGAAATGTTGTAATTAATTAATTCAGGAAGTTAGATTTGGTTCTTGCATTTGCCTACATTGTTCATCTGAAGGGGGATACACTGCTCAGACCTCAGCCCCCAGGCCTGCTGCTCACCATTCCTTAGCAGATCACTATGTCAGAACTTCCTTGAAGGCAAAAAGTGCTCTCTACCAACTGCTGGGTGCAGACCTTGCTGTGGGAAAGATCTGACCCTGGAGCAGATGAGCAGGAACTTCCTAGGTGACCCTTCCAGCTGCCAGGCCATCACTCTCACTGAGGTGACTTTGATCTCAAGGAAAGGCATGAACTGATGCATCAGAGTTAACTCATTTTAGTGGCTACATCTGTTTAATTTGGACTCTCAGCAGAAAAAACTGCAAAGGGAGGAAATCAGGAGATGGTTGAGTAAGAAACTGGAAATGTTTTAGAGTGGAGAGAGTGAAGGTTGTTGGAAATAATGCTGTTGAGAAAAACTTTGTCCTCAGGAGACAGGGAGTGAGGAAGGCAGCTTTTGAGAACCTGCGAGCTGGGAATTCTTTTTCCTGAAAAAGAAACAAAGGACTTTGTCCTCTTTTTCTAGAGATTAGCTTTTGTTTAATCTTCCAATCTTCTGGCATGCTGCATCAGTCACTACTCTAAAGAACAACATACTGGTTAATCCTCATGAAACATGGAGTGATAATTCAGCCTTAGAAACAACTCATGTTTTTCCTGCGGAAAGCTTAGGTGAAAATTTCTGCTATTACAGAAAAAAAAAGAAATGTTATTTTTTCCCCCTTGATTTTTGTTTTCTTTTTTCTGTAAGTGAACTCTATAATAACAGTATTCTCAGTTATTTAGGCATCTACATTGTAGATGATCAGTTCTTACTATATTTCATTTTATATTCTGTTAGAGCAAACCAGAGATCTACCCTTCCTCTTCAGCAGTAAACAAGTAAGAGAAGAAAACCTGTCAATTGCAGGTGGTGTTTATGTCTAAAGAGCTGGTCTAGTAGCTTCATAAAAATCAACAATTTTAATTACCTTGTGAAGAAAAAGAGAAATTATACCAATAAATAGAAAAAAAACCCTGCAAAATGACATTAATATTTTGTCTGGATACAAAGGATTAATATATTTCTTTTTTAAAAAGGATGGTTTGAGACAAAATATGAAGGAGAAGACTGGATGATCCCAATCATATCTTTGGGCTTATAGAATCATAGAATAGTTTGGGTTGGAAGGGACCTTCCAGCTCAATGGAACCACATCTGTCAATGGTACAAAATAATTATCACTGTTTTCAAGAAGAATTGTTTTAAGAATTTTATGCTGTAACTCTAACAGCATTTGGTATCAATACTCAGCATAAAAACAAACCTGTGTCAAAAATACAGCAGTTATAGATTAATTAAATTCAATGAAAGATTCAAACAGGATGGAGGAATTTAAATCTTTTAACCATGGCATTTAATCCTTTGCCAGCATAAAGATACAAGTTAATTCTCAACATTCCTGCTATTCCTACTGCTCTTGCATTACTCACTTGAATTCTCTTTTGGATTTGTTGTTTGATTTTTTAATTTGGCTTGCTTGCATTTAATTTCAGCAGAGATTTACCTGCAGAGAAAAGGCTGAGGTGTAAAGATCAACTCATTCTGTGATGTTTTCTTCCCATTCATCTTTTCAAGTTTCAGAGGGATGAGGAGTAATTGATTTGTCTTTCCGTGTGCTCACACCCACTGTGTTTGCATTTGTAAATGACAAAATACAGGCTTGTTTTTTAATGCTTCTGCAATTTGGTCCACTTGCTCTGTTACATTAAAAATAAAAAAAAAGGAAAAGAAAAAAGAAGTAATTTAATTCACCATGAGTTCCCAGCTTTTTAGCTGTTAGTTGCAGCTTCCATTAAGGTGCACATCAGTAATCAACTCTATTTACTTCCTTTAGTGTAAATCCACTGTGAAGGAGTGTCTCTATGATTGATGCCTCTGAACTATAAAAGAAGTGAGTATAAAATCTATGACAGAACCAACTGCCTTCTTTAATAGGAGCAAAAAAAAAAGCTGAAAATTAATATTTTTAGAATGCATAACACAGCATTCCTTTGCTGCACGATGTTTTGGGAAGCCTGTTCTGTCATTTTTCCTCTCTAACAGTATTATCCTCCATAGAAATAAGGGGTGGGTGGCCCTCCATGAATCTTTATATCTAAAATTAATTTTTCATACACTATTTATTGGTTGTAGGACTTCATGTATTTTTTCTGAGTGTTGGGGGAAGACATTGGGTGTAATTTTTTCACAATATATCTGTGCTGATGTAAACTGAGGTGTTCAATTAAACTTGAGCTTGAATGTGTTGAAAGTAGAGGAGAAGCAAGTTTGAAGACCAGGGTGCTGAGATCTGCCAGTCCCTTTACCTTTGTAGCAGAACACAGCTCATGTTCTTCCAAATTCTGTTTATAATGTTTCTAGTAGGAGCTGGGGGTTGAGTGGCAGTTGGAAATGGGATGTTTGAGAGTACTGTAACTGTTTCAGAAAGTGTATTGTGAGTGTTTTTAGAGAAACAGAGGTGTGTAAACCACAGCAGGCAGTGGTAGGAGAGTGGATAAGATTTGAACAAGGAAGACTTCTGTTTGTCTGAGTTTGTGCTCCTTGTCAACAGCTTGAGGAGATCACAGTCCAACAAAACTTGTGAAACCTGAAGTGGTAAAAGCAAAGTTGATCTTTTTTTCAGCTTTCTGATGAAGATTTTTTTTTTCTCCATTCCAGAATCACCTGATGAAGGAAGAGAATACCAGTAGACACATTGAAGCAGCATAGAATTGTTTACAGCCTCATTTCCAGCTGGGTAAGTTGGATTGAATCTATGGATTTGAAGAGTGATACTGATTTATACCACATCTAGGCTGCTTTGCTTTGCTTTTTTTTTCCCCTTTGGTATCCCAGCTAAGCTGCAGAAGCAGGCAGTGTGAGACACAGAGAGCTTTTCTAAAACCAGTCAGCATCTGTGTTACTTCAATGAAAGAAAGTATGGCTATGTATAAAATTTGACTGTGTGATTGGAATATTCAGTTGCACTTGTTGGAGTTAGCATTGTGCTGGGTGATTCAAACTCTCCAGACTTTCACAAAGCTGAAGGTGCTTTGCAGCTCACAGGAATTACCAGACAGCCTAAAAAAAACGGGCCTTTGATTTGCTGTTACTTCAACAAATGGTGATTGAAGACCACCAAATGTATTATTTTGTGCTGATGACATGTTTTGCTCTCTTAGGAGAAAATGTGGAACTGATTTATCTCTTGTTCTGTGTAGTGCTCCCTCCAATATTCTTACTCTTGAAATGCATGTCTGTTTTTTAAAAAAAAACCTGCAGAATGGACTCTTGGTTATGTTTTTATTCAGAAATGTAATATTCTGTAGACAAAATGCAATTTGAACACCTCACATTTTTAATTGCTTGCAGCATAAATCTGTTTGACCTTCTTTTTCCCTTAGGTATCTGTTTGAAATTAGTTTAATTTGTTTAAGCATGCATACTTACACCTTAATGAGCCAGTAGCACTATCTTTATCAATTCTGGGAATGGCTGTACTAAATCCTACTGACTGCAAGCACCATTCAAGGTGTATGGTAGAGTTGGAGTAACAAATCTGGCTTCAACTTACATGGCTTCACCTTCTCTAATGAAAATGCCCTGTAAAAACATAGTAATTAGACAGTATGAGTCTATTCATGAATCTTTGCAGAGCTGTGTAATATTTTTGTCTTTAATCACAAGTAGCTCTTGGCCCTTTTGTCTCTCTGAAGTTTTGAAATTTCCTGGAATTTTTAGTCTTTGAGCTGAGATACTTTTTTGTGTAGCTTTTGTATAAAAAGTTCTTGTATAAAGGTAGAACAGCTTTAATTGGGTGTGGAACTGGGCTGTTAGGAAAGCTTCAGGACAGGGAGATGAAAATAAAACATCAGGCTAATGAAAACTTGAAGTTTGTAGAAGTAGATCCTCAAGGCATAAAGTTTTGTGACTGTTACCTGCTTTGTTTGGTGGAGACGTTTCAAGAACAGGGATTTGAAAATGAATTTTAATTAGAAATTTTTAACGGGTATTTTGTTAAAAGACAGTGGAATGTACTTCAAGGGCATTACAGAACCTATTGGTTGAATGGCATAAAAGTGCTTTCTTTGTTTTATTAGAATTCTCTGTTCATGGGTGCAATCCAATTATCTTTGTCACACTGTACCTACAAGTTGGTGAATCTTAGTAAGAAAATTCTGTAGCAAGGTGGCTTTTTATATAGAGATTGTTCATTTCTCTTGTTCCAAAGGGTTCAGGCAAAAGCATCAATGGAAATGGGAATGTGCTTTGACTGTGTCCTGTCTGTCTGGGAGGTGAGGTGGGCCTGGGTGAGAGTTAAAGGCAAATGGTGCAATGTGAGCAAATGATCAGGCTGTTTGTCTGAAATACAGTGAAACATCATTGGGTTCTCACAGAGGCATTGAGAGTTTCTTTGCCTTTCAAGGTTGATATAAATTATTCCTCATTTTCTTTGATTTCATGCAGAAGAAAGATTTTTGTAGCACTCCATTTGTTTTTACTGAGAGTCGCCACATTTTCTTGAAAGCTAGTGAGAAGAAATTATTTTGGAGAAGCAGAGATTAAACCTGTTGACCCATAGTTAGTGTCTAGCTGAGTAATATTTGGCTGAATGCTAGAACTAGCAAATGGGGAAATTTGGAAAGTATTATGACTTTATTATACGCATGTATGGAGTTCTGTGTGGAAGCACTGAGTCTTAAAGGATTTTTTTTAAACAAAATTGTCAGCAGTAGATCTTTTCTTTCCAGCTTTAAAATTTGAAGTGTTGTTTCAGGGTGATTAAGCTTTATTACTTAGTCATGGGACTTATTACTGTTGATAGAACGTGCTTTGACTTTGAGAAATGCCCAAAGGGTCTTCCACACTCTTTCTCATGTAGGAACATGCATAATTTTTACAGCTGGGGTAGTTATGGCAGGAACTGACTGGGGAAATAATGGAATTTGAGCTGGTTTTTTATCCCTTTTGCTAAATATAATATTCTGCTCAGGTGCTCCTCAAACACTTGGTCCTGATGATCCAAGCCTGCAATTTTTACATGAGTGTTTTTCTTGGCACTATTGTGAATACAGACTTCTTACAGCAAATTGGTTTTGAGACAGATACTTCTCAACTCTGTGTGACCTCAGGGTGGTCAGATATTGGCATAAGGGAACTACTGGAACACGAAACTTTGGGGAACATAAGTTGGTTTTTTTTGAGAACTAGCTTCTAAGTGAAATCGCAAAGGCAGGAACATGGAGTGAAGGGAAGCATCCTTAGAGATATTTAAGACCAGGTTTGCTGAGGCCCTGAGCAACCTGATCTAGTGCAGGATGTCCCTGCTGGGGGTTAGATTAGATGGCCTTTGAAAGTCTCTTTCAACTCAATGATTCTATGACTTTGAGGCATATTAGTTCTTCCCCTTCATCATTTCTTTTAGTCAAGCACAAATGAGTAATGTAAAACACTAGCTTTTGTCCTAATATTGCAATTTTCCCCAAACTGGGGAGTTCTGCAGACCTAGGTTGAACTGAATGGTGTTATCCTATCAGGAGAGGGGAGAGTTCAGCTCAGTCTTTGAGCTTTGCTGTGAAAATCCAGTTTAATACCCTGTGTTAGAGACCAGCAGAGAATCCAGTCCCTATTGAGTACCTGATATATTCACAACCTTGTCCTATTTTTTAGGACTTTTCCAGGTATTGTGCTATGGCTAGGATTCAGGGAAGTGTGAAAAGCCCCATTTAGCTCAGATAAGCTATTGCTATGGAAGCAAAGTAGTTCACAGGAAGGAATTTAAGTGAAATGTCCCAGAGTATCTAGCTTTTTGCCACATAGAAACCAGATTCCATTTAGGAAATGTATTGCATCAGCTTTTTGTCAGGTTTAACTTTAACATGTGGCTAATTACTTATTACTTGTAGAAGTAAAAACTTTGTAACACTCCTTCAAGGAACAGGCTGTACTTTTCATTTCCTTGACCTTCTACACTTGCATAATTTTTTATTGATTACTGCCATGTATTAAAATACTCTGGGGAAAAAGAGGGAGGAGGGAATATCTTTCATTAGAAATGAAATCAGAAGGGGCATGCTGTGTGTTATCTATGATATACTTAATTATTCAAAATAACTGGAGGATACTGTTTGCATGTTTCAAGTATGAACATTGATCAGTAAAAGTTTTAAGAAGCTCTATAATTTATCTAAAGGATAGGCAGGATGCTGAGTGGGTTCTCTTGCATTTTATCCCTAAAATGTAATAGTCCTGACAGTAAATTTGTGACTTAAATAAGAAACCTGATAACTTTAGTATTATTTTGAATACTTGTGATAGGATGCAAGATGCCAAAGATGGGTGAAAAGCAGGTTTTGGGAGATCTAACAGGAGGTTGGAATAATAACCTTATGAAGCTAAAGAGTTCATTGCTGAAATAATACATCTGTCTTATGTAATGCTTCTCTGCTAGTGGAACTGATGAAAGTCAACGAGGAGAAGCAGCTGGAGAGTAGCCAGCAGGTATGAGGGCTGTAGGGAGACTTTGAAACAAGCTACAGAATCCCCAGAGAAATGAGAGTTAGGTCAAAGCAGAGGTCCTGTCCCTGAAGTACTATTTTAACATAATAGAAAATTAGCATTTAGCTGTGATCAGAACTGATTGTGTTTGGCTCCAAGCCAAACCAGTGATAGGAAGGGGGTTTTTATCACTTTATTTGGTGTCCCTGGCTAGTTTGAAGAGCAGGGTATGTAAAGGGTGAGTGTCAGGAGGATGGAGCCAGGCTCTTCTCAGTTACCTCCAATGATAGGACAAGGGGCAATGGGTACAAGCTGGAACACAGGAGGTTCCACAGAAGTAGGAGAAAAACCTTTGTCAGGGTGAGGTGACAGAACAGTGGCACAGGCTGCCCAGAGAGGGTGTGGGGTCTCCTCTGGAGGTATTCAAACCCATCTTGATGCCTTCCTGTGTGACCTGATCTGGGTGTTCCTGCTCTGGCAGGGGGATTGGACTAGATGATCTCTTGAGGTCTCTTCCAAACCCTGCCATTGTGTGATTCTGTGATGTGTCAGCTTCCCCAAACAAAATGGTGTGGAGTTTTGTGGATCCCATCGTTCTACAGTGGAGTTGTTGCTGTATCAGAGTAGCATTTGGAAACCTATAAAAGAGCTGTAATGCATCAGTGAGGGCTGCACAGCATGGTTTCCCCTGGGTGATGGGTGCTGTTCCTCTGCTGATTCTAGGAAAGGCTTTGAACTGAGAGAATCTGGATGCTGGGCACCTAAACTGCTCTTTTAATTAAGCCTGGTTATGAAATGATATGATCTTGGCAACAACAATATCTGCTAATTGTAACTGCCTGTACTGAATTTGTCACTCAGTTGAGTTACACAGGAACTAAATGTTCCTCTCAACATATTTTTTTCCCTCCCTAATAACACAGTGATTCACGAATTACACTTTCTATGAGAGCTGGTGCAGTCCATACCCAGCTATAGGAAGGATCTGTTAGAAACACAAGTGTATGTTATCCTCTGGATACTTCTGGAACTACAAACACTTCAATGGAAAACACTGGTGACTTGTTTATTTTACCTCCAGGTTCCAGCACATTCTTATGGTGTGTTTTGTAAGAACTTACACAATTATAAATTCTTGACTCAGTCAAGATTTGCTATGAATTTGGCGACATGTTGTCTCCACAAACCCCACCTACAGCCCAGAACCTGTTGGACACCAAGCTGTTACAAGTACTAAATACCTGGGGAGTAAAAGCTCTGATATTTTTCCAACTATCCCCATGTTTAGAGCAAATGTCTGGGCTAACTTTCTCTGGGACTGTGTTAGTAAAAAAGATAACACCGACTCTTTTTAATATGGTCAATAACTTAGGGTTTTTTATTCCTCATTTGTTATTTAAAACAATTATATGAAAAAAAGTTGGAAAATCTTGCTGTTTAGTATGAAATGTTTGCAGGATGCAACTGGATTTCAAACATTCTCTTGCAAACACTCTACAGTAATAGTGCAATTTGTTGCTTTAGAGATTGATCATCTGGCTGCAGGCAAACTTTGAAAGCTTTTATATACAATGCTTTTATTTTAAGCAGATACAGAATTGGGGCTTGTATCAAGGCTTCTTCTGTATGTCTGATGGATGAGCATTGTATAAACACCACTGGTAAGAATCCATTGTAGTGCTTGGCTCGATGTTAATTGCAAGAACACTGGAGACTCAAAGGCAAATAGAATAACAAGTGAGTTTGTGCCAACAGAAGCTGTTTTGTTTGTTACTCATTCAGCATTAAGTATTCAGCAACATACATGACTGGCAGAGGCAAAGTTTATTCTTATTAGTCAGACAGAAGGCTGAATATTTTTTGAATAAACTGACTTTTGATATTCTCTAAACCTCCAGCTCCATAAGGATGTGCTGGAGCAGTTGTGTTGGTTTGACTGCTTCTTATTCTTGTGCTGGCAGAGAAAAATAGCATCCTACCCTATGCTGTTGCTTTGCTTTGTGTCTCATGTTGATGTATGTGTGTGTATTTCTATTCCTGTTCTGGGGAAGGTTTTACAGCCAGGTTTAGTTCCCTGTGTAAATGTATTTGATTGGTGATGTCTGATCCTCCAGGATCAAGCTGTCTGTCTCATTGAAGGTGTCACTTTCAGCAGAGTGATTGGCATTTTTGGCTCTGTTTAGCCGAGACTGCAGTCGTTCATGTTCCTTCCTCAGTTCTGAGTAGGAATGGGAGAAAGTGTGGAATATTGATGTTGCAGGGAAAGACATGATGAGAATCCCACTGAGGATGCTGCTCAGTGCCACCATCTGGCCCGGGACACTCCGTGGTACCATATCTCCATACCCCACAGTGGTCATTGAGATGATAGCCCACCAGTAAGAAGCTGGTATGCTTGTGAATTCCAGCACCTTCCCTGATTCGTTCTCAGCCAGGTAGACCAAAGGAGAGAAGAGTGTGACAGCCACACACAAGAAGAGTAAAAGCAGGCCAAATTCCCTTGTGCATCTCCGGACTGTGAGCCCCAAGGTCTGCAAGCCCAAGGAGTGTCGGGCAAGGCGCATCACGTACAGGATCCTCAAGGCACGTAAAACCCGTAGCACCAAACCAACCTTCTCCAAGTAGGTGTTGCTGCTTGGCCTGTCGTCCTCCTCCTTGGAGTCATCCTCTGAGAAGATGAGGGAGACATAATAGGGAGAGATAGCCAAGAAGTCAATGATATTTAGCGGTCCCTTGAAGAACTGACACTTGCTCCTCGCCTGGATGAATCGGAGGCAGAACTCCAGGGAAAACCAAGCCACGCAGATGGTCTCTATGACAAAGATGTAATAGCACTTCTGGGAACACTCGCCCTGCCACAAAACAAAAGAGGGTTTGAATAAAAGAACAGTCTGTGAACCAGCATCCAAAACACTAAGGAAGAAGCAATATGTATCTGCTTGAGTCACTGGTATTGGAAATGAACCAGTTCCATCTAGCTGATTGCTGTGTGGCAACCATCTTTCAGTGGTGTATGGGTGATACTGAGCACATGAAATATCTTAGTGAACAGATGCATCTACCTGCTTATTCTTATTACATTGCTTCTTCCAGTCTAAATGAATGAAATCCACTTGTACATAAAGCATTGGCATGCAGCCTGTAAGTTCTGAATAGGTGCACCTTCTGCTCTCAAACAAGAATTAATTTAAACTTGATTGGTTTATAAATCAGTTTCTCCTCAAAAGGAAGACTAATGTTTGAATATCTCTGTAAGCTTCTGCTGCTGATCAGTGGATGGCATTTTCACAAGCTCTGTGTACTTTGGTGTAATTAAAAGTGCTTCAAAGATAGTCATTAAGTCATCTGGATCTTTACCTCAGTCATGCCATGTATAAATCTAGCTTCTTTCTGCACATGCAAATATTTTAGTCTAAAGGAAAATAAATACCCATTCAGCAGATGAAGCTTGCCTTGAGGAATTCTCTCCCAGAACTGAGGCTGTGTGATACAGGCAGAAGTTTCTCAGCTTCATTAGCAAAGGAATTGCTTTAGTTGAACTACTTTGGATTCACATATTTTTATATTTTCCTGAGCTGACTTTAAAAAATGAAACTTTACAGCCAATTCCAGTGAAAAAAGGAGGCAAATGTAAATTAACTCTTTATTATTTGGGTGAACAATAGACTACATTGAGTCTTTTTTCCTAATGATAGCCAGCTACTGAGCTACATCCATACAAATGTGAATTTAAAGGTTTGAAAGCTACTTTTTAAGCATTGTGAGTAAGGCTATTGAAAAGTGGCACCTAACAGGTACTTGTGTGACATTTTCACTGTGGGGTGATGCCATTTACATTTAGTTCTTGCATCAGTGTAAATATTTGGTTTGCATTTTGAATCCAAGATCAGTTTGAGTGAACTGGAGTTATGTGGACTTTGATTTTGAAGCCTCTTTGTGAGTATATTCTCATAACACTGGCATATGAAGAGTATGAGGTTTGAGTTTTTAGGAAAGATGAGAAATCTCAGCTATAATTGTGAACAAAAGGCAGGGGTTGATAAGCATTGCAAGCCTGGAACTGGAATATGAGTTGTCACTGCATGTTCCAGAAAACCCAGATGTGGAAGTCAGTAACTACATTTCCAAGCAGCTTATTCTAAAATTAATGTTTAGCAAATAGCTCTTTCCAGCTACAACTTTAGGACATGAAGGTTTAGCAAGATTAATGAGTCCTCTCCTTGTATGGTTGCTAAACATGGACATGTTCACAACTGCAGATGATCAAGCATTGAGGGTGGATCAGGAAAGGAAAAGAAACATCTTTGGGAGAGTGAAGTGGCAGGAATAACTGCAGAACCTTGGCTTGTGAAAGACTTGCTTCTAACTTCTGTAGAATGAAGTTATGGCTGTTATATGCATCTTTCTTGTATCTGAAATTAATCCCTTGCTACTAATTGAACTGATGTTTTGGTTATCCTCCACACTGCAATGCAAAGTTGGTGATATGGAGTGTTCCTTGTGATACAATTGCTGCTGCTCTTGGGAGTAACAAGTCTTTTTTTGTGGAGGTGTTTGTATTGTTGGCTCTCTGAAGTTTCTCAGGTGTGCATATACCTAATCAGTATGTCTTACTGCGTCTAGCCCTTGGATCTTTTTTTCTCTGTAGCACTGTTTGGGGATTTTTCCCTCTTTCAGCAGGATAGCAGTAGACTGTCCAGATCATAATTCATCTCCTAGTACACATAGTAAAAGGAAGTGGCTGTGCTAGAGTTACTGCTGCAGGATCAGGTTATAGCTCCATTTGAAGTCATTGCTGAGGCAGTGCTTGGAGTGCATTGATGTTTGCAGAGCTGCTGACATGGCTTGATGACATTGCTTGCAATCAGCAGTTGTGTTATGCAGCATTCACTATTTCTCACCTGTAAATTATTCCTACAGTGCAGCCCAGGCTCAGCATAGACCTGCCTATGGTCATCAGAGTGATGTGACCTGTGAATAATTCATTGCTCCCATCAAGATGTAGTTTATTTTTTGATAATGGGGCTGAATTTCCAGTAGACATGTTCATAGAATCATAGAATCATAGAATGGTTTGGGTTGGAAGAGACCTTAAAGATCATCTAGTTCCAACCCCCCTGCCATGGGCAGGGACAGATCAGATTGCTCAGAGCTCATCCAGCCTGGCCTTGGATGTCTCCAGGGATCCCATCCTCTGGGCAACCTGTTCCAGTGTCTCACCACCCTCATGGTGAACACTCAAATCCTTCCATTTTTCCCCTCAGTTTGCCTCTAGGCAGGTTCCACACACCCCTCTTTTGCCCCATGTACTGCTTCTGCCCCACACCAACCCTTTGCCAGCCCATTCACTCCCAAATCCCCCACACCTGGGCTCCACTGGAGACTCCTTCCCTCCTCAGCTGTTCCCAATCAGCCCACTCCACCCACTCTCCTATTTCACACCAGCAGGGANGGGGGAAGGAGAAAGGCCGGGGGGCCTGTTGGCCCCCCGGTTGGTTAGGCAGGGGGAGGTTTCTAGGTGACATTGCTAGTCATGCAGCTTTGCTTATCCTACGTTGCAAAATACAGGAAAAGAAATTTTAACTGTGTCCTTAAATTTCAAGGTGTAGCACTGTAAGGCCTGGTTGGGTTTATTTTTTATACTTCTTGCCACCCTTGGTTGCCTCAGTATTCCTCACTGAGACTTATATACAATTAGAGAAAGCAATCTATGCATTTGGCTTCCTGGATGTATAAATAATTTTTCAGAAGAGCATCCTTCAAATCAAACTTTCCAGGGGTGTTACTGTGTGGTTTATTTCCCCTCTGTGCATAGCTGTGGTTGTAAAGGATGGAGACTTTTTATCTATTAGATCACTCTTTAATGGACTTTGCAAAAAGATGTTTCAGAAATGTTTGTGTTTTATTCAAAAGATGGTTCTTATTTCTGTGCAATCTGACAATATCACAACATCCGACACTGGCTAATGCAGAGAATGCCAAGCTTAGTTTTTTTTCTTTTTTTTGGAAGAGGAAGGGAAAAAAAGGATGTATTTGCTTTGGGCATGCATGTTGGCTTATGGCAAAACTATCCCCATGTTTCTCATCTCTAGGATCAATATAACTGGTCTACACTCATTACACACTATATAGATGAGCAGTTTTTTATTGGGCCCTCCTTACAAAAGTTCAAGCATGTTTAATCTATGCAGGAGCTGTGTTTGGAATGTGATATTTCTGATGAGAAATTACATGAGTCTGGAAAGTGCTGCTGCAGCTTTCTTGCAGTATTGATTTTTTTGGGAAGGATCTGAAGTTCAGGAATTCAGCATCTTCAAGGCCAGAACCAGCCAGGATAACATCAGCTAAACGTTAGGCTTCAGTTGCACAGGTGAGCTTGCAGGAGAGTCATCTATTCCCTAATTGTGAATTCAAGCTAAATGAACTTGAGATATGTGCCACCAACAAGATAAATGTCCTGGCAAAGTGCCCTCATAGTTTACCAGGAAACATTAATTAAAACATAATGATAACTAGGGTAATAAAGAAACTCAGATCTCAGACTTATGCTGCATTAAGCTATCTTACATGAGATAGAAATCTCATCTAGGGAAAATGATACTTTTACATGCATAAATAAGGAGCAATGCCCAGGGAGACTGAATCAGAGTTTATGCTGCACAATATGTCTTATGTATCCACCTTGTTTGTCAGATTCAACTCACTGTTACATTTTCTAGACAAGGAAAAATTTATAATTTGTTGATGTCTGGGGTAGAACACCAAGGAACTATTCTTATGCCTTTAGGATCTGCTTTGTGTTGACCATTTGTGTCCCACTTGCTTGTGCTCTAAGACACTTTATAAAGGCTGTACACTATGAAAAACTTGTTCTAAATAATCTGATCCTCCAATTAACTTCCTGCTGCCACAGATTTGCCTCTAGATCTCTTGCAGTGGGTATTTGTCCTGTTATTCCTTTTATGTTGGCAGTGCAGTGCTCTAGTGGTACTAGTGTGGGAATAGGGTAAATACCACCTTTCCACCGTTGGTGTGACTAACTGGACTTCTCTGGAAGCCCCTGGCAGCAACCTGAACCTCTTTTCCTTGGTGCATAATTTGGGATTTCACACAATAAGTAAGGTGGAATCTGAGATGTCAGACAGGCAAACCTGCAGCTTTTCTTATCTCCTTTCTGTGCTTGCCAGTTAATGATGCTCATGATAATGCTGGTGATTTTTACTGTTTCTTGGGTCAAATAATCCATTCCCTAGTTATATGGTGAAAGTTGGGCAATTGCTTGTAAGGAAATTTGCTACTAAATACTGCTAGACTGTAATATGGATTATTTCAGAATCACTTTGTACCTGCAGAGATTAATATTTTCAAAGTTTTAGAGTGGAAATCAGCATCCACATAAGCAATATGTCCATTTGTTGCTTATACAACAAACTCATGAGAAAAGCAAGTAATGTTCTTTGTTATGAAACAAAGTTGATAAAAGTTCTTGAACAAGGCTAGAACCCATAATTGAAGCACTCTATGCAAACACTCTTACTCCTGGGTTACTTTTATGGAAAGCAGCTGGCTCACCATCATAAAACAAATGAGCAATGGGCAGAAAGGATCTGCAACCTTTTTCCCAGCTAGATTCACCCTAGATACCATAGTGATTGCTTCTGAGTAAATGCTCTTTTGGTGTTCAGCCACCCATACTAAAGAGTCTCAGAACAAAGCAGGGAAGGAATTCCCAAAGCAATATGCTTGGCTGGCCTTAATTCAGGCTCCTTTTGGGGTCCTAAAGAAGGCTTTGCCTAAACATGGGATCTGGCCATACTTAGCTCTGCAGATGGGGTGTCAGAACATCTTCCACATCAGAAAGGTGATGCAGGGTCACAATCCACATCTGCTGAACTTCATCTGGCTTGTCCAGATTTTCTTTGGCATGTTCAAATACAGCCATTTACCTCTTGGATGCTACTCTCTAATCTGTCTGGGAGCCAAGGCCAGTGTCCAGTGCAGTGGTGGCAGATGGGATCAGTCTGGATTGTGACTTTCCACCTGCCTTCTGCCTGCTTGTGCTGTCCAACACTTAGTAGAGAGGCTTATCTCAGCATGGCTGCTCTTCTTGCAGCTTGGCCTTTTGGCCCACTCAGAGGCAAAACTTTAGCCCTTTAAGTAGAGGATTTAGAAGCAAAACTCACAGGTATTTTCCCCTTTAGGCTCAGGTTTGACATACCCTGAGTAGAGTGCTGTATTCCAACCTTTTGCTCTTTATACATGGGCTCTGCAATTTCACCTCAAGCAATTATCTCTGGAAAAAATGTGAACTAATGTAATAGTGGAGAAACAACTTTGAGTTCTTGCTCTTTCCTGCCCCCAAATCCAACACAGTAAGTGTAAAGAGTGAGGCAGGTGAATATCTAGGTGTAGGAAACTGTGGTACCAGCTCCTGGCTCTTCTTATCCCACTTCACAGGACGAAATGAGCTGCTGGAGGGGAGAAATCCCTTCTGGCTATAGAGTAATGATTCAGTCAGTGAGAGTTGTGTTTTTCTGGGTTCCCTGAGTACCTGGAGCTGTGGGATCCAGCTGCAGTGAGTGCTGCAGGTACTGCTGAATCACTGCCACCGCATTGCTGCTATTATTTGAATAATTAAACCATCCACTGCTGAATCAAATGATGGTGAGGGAGAAGGTGAAAACCCTGTGCTGTGGATGGCTTCACAACATGGATTTATGGTTACAGGCTGCTGCAATAAGAATCAAAAGGTTTACAGCCTGCTGAGGAGGAGACTCTAACCTGATTTACAGAATGATGAGCTTGTTAAGGGAGTGCTGCCTGTTCTCATCAGCAATTTCCCACTCACTTTCCTTTATGGGAAAGAAGCCTGGACTTACAAAAACAATTACTACAGCCAGTACATTTGAGGAAATTAAGCTGATATTAGGATTATATTAACGTGGATGTTAGAAAGAGATTATTATCTCTGTATCCAACATGTAATTATCTCCTCAGGGGCAGAAGTGTAACTAAAATGAAACATTTCAATTAACTTTTAAGCTCGGGTCCTTACTCTGCAAACACTGTGGGAATCAATCTGAAGAATCTGAATTTGATTTAAACCAGCTGGTGACACCAGAATATTTGTGCTAGGAGAAAGGTGGGCAAGTATTTCCTTTTTCTTATTTTTCTAGGTAGAAACTGAACTGACTTCATTTTGTGACTGTGAAGAACGGTGTAATCCAAATGACATGGTATTTATCTGGGGTTTAGGAGGGTGACCTTCAGTTTCAAGTTTTGCTGCTGGTGAAATAGTTTGCCCTGTTACTGTTTCTATTCTTCTTTCCTTACTGCACTTTCTAAGTTCTCTGGAGCAGAGATTGCTTTTTGTGATGCCTGTGTAGTATAGTGCATAGCAGGATCCCCAGTAATGGTTGAAGCTGTTATAAGGAATAATACTAGTGCTAACAGGAGGTGCTGACCTAGTGGGGATAAAAACACCATGTGTGGTTTGTAGCTCTGATGCTGCAATGAAATTGGCAATTAGATTTGTACAGAATCAAAACACCAGCTTTTGAATTTGACTGGGGCACTAGTCCTTAAATAGAGTCATAGAATCATAGAATATTTTGGGGTGGAAGGGATCTTAAAGATCATCTAGTTCCAACCCCCCTGCCATAGGCAGGGACACCTCAAAAGCTTCCATCATAATCAAAGAGCACTTTCTGAAGCACTTAAAAGTTTGTGTGGCTGTCTATTTTTAATGCTTATTTGTATAAATGTGGTGTATGAGTTGATTTCAAGTAGCAGTTTCCAAAAGTTGAATACTCAATATTTCCTCCCTTTGAGGAAAAGCCCATCTTCCCAGAGAGGGCATTCTTTCAGCAATCATCTGTGCCCAGCTCCTCAAAATGAATGAATTGAGTAAAGCAGACAAGATTTTTTTTTTTCTCTTGGTAGGTATTCCAGGCTTATAAGCAGCAGAGGGGAAATAAAAGCCCAATTTTTGGAGAGGAAGGCATGTGCTGGCACACTGAGCAGTAGCTGATTGAGTGGCTGTTGCAGAGCAGCTGGAACAGCTGGGTGTCCCCCCAGGATAGCGTGCAAAGCCAGGAGACTTAGTGCTGCTGGGTCACAGCCAAGGCTGGCTGGACAGAAGGCAAACTAATAATGTCTAATTGTGCTTTCTGAACATTGGACCTTGTGCTGGCAAAGGCAGCTTTTGAAAACCATGCAGAATCCATTTGCTCACTCAAGTGGAGTGGCCAGGCTTTCTGAAGGAAATTGCTTTTGCTGAGGGTGGACTGAGATACAGATGTGCAGCAGCATCTGCCTCCACTGCTGCCCCTCTTTGCTTATGTAGAGCAGGATTTAAGTGTAATGTGAACTTCATCAATGTTGTACATATTGGATTTGATGCTGAAATGTTCTTCTGTTAGTGGATGCTTGGAAAAGTTATATTGTGACATTATGAACTCAGTCTTCATGATGAAATTTCAAGGTCAAACCTTTTACTCAATAGGTATAAAAGCCACAAAAAAACCACTCAGATCCTGTAAAGTGATAAATCTGAAATATATCAAAGTCCTAAGCTTGACTATTCTGATTGCTGTTGTTCTGCAGCTCCTTATTTCTTCCCTCATTCTTCAGTTACTATTAAACTAATACAATTCCCAAAACTATTATGTTAGCTGGAGTCCACTGTGCTGAGTACCCCTGGTAGACTGGGAGTATTCTGGAGCTCCAATGAAACACATTTTTTCTGCTTTAAAATGCTGCAGTGCTTTCACTGCTGATTGAAATGTTTAGAAGGAATCAGAATTGTAGTAGATGACTGGATAATTTAGGAGGGCGGATGTCAAGCAACTTCTTTGATTTTATTTCTCCTCACAGTAAGATCAATGAATTGTTTTTTTCCCCCCTATAAAGTGAAATTACTCCACTTCTAAAGGAAATGTGTTTCTTGGCAGTTTCCTCTAGTGTACAAGCTAAATCATCTGGTTTAATACCATCCAGACAACATCAGCAACATCAAACATGGGAAAACTTAAGTCAGGGCCTCCAGAATAACAGTGCAGAATAAAAAATAATTTAGATATGCTTCTTTATATTAGGTAGGTACTGGATTCTTTTCTTCTGGAAGTGCTTTTTTTGGTTTTTACTGCAGCCAGAGACTAAAACCTCATTATTTTAGGAAGAATTTGGTTTTTCACATAATCAAACATTGCTGGGAATGGGAACTTTAAAAAAGTTTGTTTAAAAAATCTGTTTCAGGATAAAAATCATTAGATCTGACAATACCTGTTGCAGTTGGCTGGTTCTGTTTCATTAGATTTTGTCTAATACATAAAGCAATTACAAGCTTTTCAAGGTCAGTCCACAGCAAATATAAAAATCAGGAGTAGCAAGGTATGATATTGGAGATGAGAGACAACAGAAAATAGGGATTTCTCTCTCTTAAACCACACTTGAGTGGTTTATTTGGAACAATCTCCACTGGGAGAAAGGGATTTAGTTGTTATTAGAGCTAAGGGACATTGGATGGAAATGTCTGGGGTTTTTCTCTTCTTTCCAACCCTGGCCTCAATTTCCTTGCCTTCATGTAGAAAAGACTTTGCTGTATTCTTTCTGCTGAGTCATTTCTCTAGGGATTCTGTTCCTGTTCTCAGGGGACTGATTAAAGAAAGTATTTCTTCCTAAAGAAAATTCTGAGGGCTTTAAAGTATATTCTCCCTGTCTGAGCTCTTCTGCAGATGTTTTGTTCCCTACTTCTCTGCTGTGGTGATGTTCCTTTGAGTTAGGAGTGCTGAGCAGAGACTGTTGCACCTCTGGGATCCTGACTAACTCTCATGTGAGCCTGGGACTTCGAAGGGACTTTCACCCTATCCCTAGTGGAATAATCTTAATTCCTTTGTTTGAGGGAAATCATTGTAGACTTTGTCACTTCTGCTTTCTCAGCCTGTATGTGTGGCCTCTGATTTAGATGTGTAGCTTTCAGATGTGTATTACTGATTTCAGATCAATAAGGATTCCTCACCTCCAAATACACCTCTTGTCCTGCTTACAGAGTACCTTATTAACTACATTTTGGGGTACTATATCTGATTCCATTCTGAAGTCAGTTTGGTCTTTGTGAAAACTAGATGCATTGCTGTTGGAGGATGTGATATTTCAGTTTTGTGTCCAAATAATTTGTTACTGAGTCCACTTTCCTTAGCTTCATGTATGGTAAATCTTTTTTATGGCTGTTCCACAGTCAGATTTAAACTTGATCACTAAAGCTGTGTTTACTGGTCTAAAGTTTTCATGAACTTTTGGCTTCTTCCTTCCATATTTGCATGTGATAAATAACTAAAGAACATTTTGCCCATCTATTTGTGTTTTCCTCTTGTATCTCTGATGTGGAGATTCCAAAATGCCATTTGACATTCTGGAATATGTATCAGTTATAATAACTTGTTCTGTATCTCACTTTTGGCTGTATTCTTGTTTTTAAGTTAACCCAACCCTCCCCTTTCTGCTGCCCATGGAGATGGTTCCTTCCCTCCCCTCTGGTTGCCAGGGTGACTGGACTTCCCTGATGTGGATGCTCTTGCCTTGTCTCCTTGCCATCCCTCTGCCAGAGACTGGAGTTTTCACTTTCCCTTGGTTGGGGAGGACTCCTGGTTGCTCTTCTACTTGTGCAGGCAGCTGCTCTTCCTTCTAAGCAGACCTGTTTTAGCATCTGCTGAAAGGACAAGTGATTTCACATGCCTGCAGAGTGGAAGCAGCCAAGCCTCTGAGTGAAGTCACCTTCTGTTACTTTTCCCTCTATTATTATTTCTTTTTTCACTCCAATTTTTCTTCTTGATCTGGAATTCAGCCATTTCTCAGTGTCTCAATGTGGCAGTGATGAAAAAGGACCAGAGAGTGGTACATATGCAGCAGAGGTAAAGGCTTTTTAGAATTTTAGAATGGATAAGATCAATTTCCAGCATTAGTGACACTGGGAAAATGAATCCTTGTTGTACTTTTAAGCACATTTACACATAGGGGTTTTGCCAGGCTTTTAGTCAGAAACTAATAAACCTCAGGATAAGACATCTTTAAATTCAGGAGTGGAATTACAGATTGCTCAGAAATTTGTTGAAGGCATTTGACTGCTTGTTTTTGTCACTGAGCAAACAGATACTGTGTGGTCTTTATATTTAACCAAGATTTCAGATTCTGAAAGCCTGTTTCAGGATGAATGGAAATGTAGCCCCATCTTAGAATCACTTTGAGAACAATTTTGAGTTACAAATCAAGGTAGAATTGCAGTTTGTCTGGGTATGTCTCATCCAGAGCCAAGAAGGAGTATTTTTTTGTAACTTAAGTTCTGAGTTATTTGCCTAGTTTTAGCTAAAATGTTCTTTTGAGATCCCAATAAGAAAATCTTAAGTATTTTTTTTTCCTATGAAACATTTTCTATCCCTAGAGATGGGAAATCTGCTATTTAGTATTTCATGTTTTTCCACAAGGCCTGAGTATTTGCTCTTGTGTGTTCCCCTGTGTTTTCTTTGGCATAATTTTAAATGATTCAAATGATAAGACTTGTAATGCTCTGCTCTGAGCTTCTGGGACACAATGACAAAGTGCTCTAAGTGTAAATTGTCATGTTTCCAAAGATCTGAACAAATGTGCTCCTTCACTCAAGTTCATTCTTCATCCTCTCCTCTGCACAGTCTGTCTTTTGAGCTTGTTTGAATCCAGTCTGCATGCTTTTAAAGTAGTGAGATATATATACATGCAAATCCCCAAGTAGTAATGTAATCTGTATTTTATAAGAAATCCAGGAACAGCAACTACCAGATAAGACTTATAACCTTCAACATGATTCCCTTCTCAACACGGGTTAATTGTTTTTTAAAAGCACATGAAGTATTACATCTAGCTCTGAAACATTATGTGCTTGTTCTTTTACATGGAAAGTATTTATAAAAGCTTTCTCTGCAGTGGCTGTGAAATTAAGATAAAATGTCTGGGGCTGTTTCCATTGATAAAGTTAGCAGGAAGCACTGGCTGGAGTGGTTCTTAATATTTTTACACTGAGCTGTGAGAAGGATGTTCTATATTTAAAGCACTTCCTTGAATGAAACATTAGAAGGGTGTTAACAGTTTTTCCTGCCAGGAGTGATAGCTCTGGAAGGCTGCAAGAGCACCAGACTTTCTACTTTCTATGTAAATGCAGGTTAATGTTTAAGATTTTAAATGAATCAGGGAATAATCTTAAATTTCAGCTTTCTGTGCAGTCCTTAGCTTCAATCAAAAACATCAAATATCATGTATCTTCACCCTGACTGTGCTGCTTTGACTAAGTGTTTGAGTGCTAACTTATGCCCAGATTTCTGTCCTGTACAGGCCATGATGTGCTGTAAGTGTAAAAAATTATTCATCACTATACCATGCCCTGAGGAGTATCTTGTGTTATGGCAGAAGTTGGAGCAGGGAGTTTATTTGACCTGGGTTTCCTCAACACTTTCAGAAGGGCAGTTTGCAGATGAAGTACAGGATTCATTAAAGGATTAGTTAAGGTCATTTGATAAATTTGGGCATTACTACATCTGAAATAACTTTGCTGTTCTTTTCCTCAGTTTTATTCCTACAATAATAAATCTTGAATGCTGAAACATCCCCAACAGTGTTGTAGAGAAGATCATGTATGATCCAAGCTTGATTTACTTGCACTGAATTAATGTGGATGGCTGACATGAAAAGGGGTTTAAATGCAGTTAACAGTTCAACTAGTATTTGGCATCACTCCTACAACATGTACATATAGATGTGGGCAAATACAGAATTCTTTTGGCATAGAATGACTGTCGCTGGAGGTTCAGCTTTTTAGGTATATGGATGTGTGAAAATCTGTCTCCCATCCCTCAGGCTTGATGTTCTAGTTGCATAATAACATTAGAAAAAAATCAATCATTTCTTTCTCTTTAAAGATCTGACTGTATTATCATAAGGGAAAGCTATTTTAAAAAGTAAATATGTCAGAGTAAAATATTTCCTGAGCTGATGTGTCTGAATGAGAGGCTGCTGGAGACTGTAAAACACACTGAAGAGACAAGTCCACACTGTCACTTTGAGAGTCTCAGTGCTGACAAGCTGATAAAACTTACACTGGCAACTGCTTCGTGAGAAAGAAAAACAATGTTGTATTAGAGAGCTGCAGTATCTACTCTGACCAGAAGCCCTTTCCTATATTTTAGCTAATGATTAATAAAGTGCTTTGTTCACATTATTCTTAATTGGGTCTCATTTAGAACTAATTTAAGCCACTATTGCATTTTGTCACAGACTGTCTCATTACCAGTGACAGTTTTGAACCTCACCACTATGGATTTTCTGTATCTTTGTTATCTTTTTAATGAGGTATGCCTAGCAAGAAGGCAATTCAGTTAATTCTGTGCTCAGACCAATTAAAAAGGACCCACTTACCCTGTCTTCTTCAGCTCTTAAGTCTGGCATTGTGCTAACGCAAAGGCTTATAGCTGTGGTGGCCACAAAGAGAATGGAGAGACAAGCAAAAACTTTGCCTGGGAGTCCCGACTGGGGATTTTCTACCATGTCTCTGAGTCTGTTCATAAACTGTCCAAATTTAGTTTTCTCATCCAAGACACAGGCAGCTTCTTTGCTCTTCCGAAGTTCTTCCTCTTTGCGGACCTCAGCCAGCTCCTGGAGCCTTTGGAATAGTTTTCGGAAGCAGCAGTTCTCCAGGTTGGTCTCCTCGATTCCCCAGTATCTCAGCTCCTCCTGGAAAGACAAGGCACACATGTCTCTTAAGAGCATCAGCTTCCCTGCTGCTAGAAAGCTGACAATCATCCCAAAAGCATTTGGGTTCCTGTCAAAGAAGAACTCATGGGTGTCTTCATCATAGTCGTCGCACAGCTGAATGATTTCTTCATAGCTGCTGCAGAGCTTCAGTTTGCTCAGTCTGGTCAGGGGAAATTCATCTAAAGTACTCCAAGGGAGCAGGTACTTGATGCCTCCAACATTTATCATGATCTCTCTTTTTAGATCGACTGCAGAGACTTGCTCGGGATGGTAAATCCTTCTGACTCTTTGGTAATGGACCCCTTTGACAGAAGGGGTTTCCACAGAGACAGGAAAGAAGTGGCTCAAGGAATTGCAAGAATTGTAGCTAATGTTACTATAGTCTTGGTCGCTGCCTCCGGAAAGAATAGGCATCTCTAGGAGTTCTCACTGGGACATCCGAAATGGCATCAGAGCAGGGTTCTCTGGCAGGCAGAAGATATGGAAAGCAGGAGGAAAACACAGCAAAGGTTATTTGCAAGGGGGAAAAGGTGTTTTAGGCTACTTTCCTAAATGGCAAAATTAAGGAGGGTGTGTTTTATAAGTAAAAGTCACCTCTCTGCTTCCTCCTGAGCCCTGCAGCCTGTGACTGCGATTTGCTTTGCAGCCTCATTGGTTGTCTGGCAACACAGAGGCACAGAGGAGAGCTAAAGCCTCATTCATAATTATCACAAAGGGTCGGGTGCCTGTAAATCCAAATGCAAACAGATCGGTCTCTTCTCCCTGCGTATCTCCATCATTGTTAGATCCTTGTATTTCTGGGTGCTTGGCTTTCTTATTTCTATAAACTCTTAAATTTATGCTAACCTAACTTGGCTGCTTAACTGTTATTAGAGTGGTCAATTACCTGCCATCAGTTGGATGCAAAGTTCCTAATTGCTTTAAGGTGAAAGCTCCTATCGCAATTCCTCTCCCCTGCAAGCCTGTTCTGCCTGTCGGGCAGTGCTATTGTTAGGATTAGCCTGTAGATGTTTGCAAAACACTTAAAGGGATGAAATGCTGTGTAAATGGTGACTGTTCTTATCAACCTCATCTCGTATCGCTGCAAGTTGTTGAGAAGATGTAGCAAACATTTGCCCACCCTGGAGAGAACTTTGTTATACAGAGAGAAAGCGAAGTGTTTTGTCAGCCTGGGGAGGAGGAAAGCGACCCAAAGACACCCTCCCGCTTCCCCCATTCGGGATCGAACTCCTGGCTTTGTTCACTGTCTCTAAATACCCAAAGGCATTTATTAGCTCAAGGCAGTGAACCGCAAAATTTGGAAGGAAACTTCCCCAAAGTTACTCACCACCGCGCCACGGGCTGCTGCCCGGAGCCTGTCCCCGCAGGTGAGGTGCACATGCTGCAAACCCGGCAGCTCTTCTCCCTCTTACCCTCCAGCAGAAAGACCTGGGAATGTTTTACAGTATTGATTACATGAAAAATTCACTCGAGCGCTCTGGAGATCGCAGGCTCTTTCCTCCTTCTCCTCTTCCTCCCGGGGAAGGTGAAAATATTCGTGTGTGTTCATGTAATGTGTGTTGTCCTGACGGATCCTTTGCAAAGGAGACGGTGTCCTGAGTGGCAGCTCCTCTTCTGGGGCTTCCTGCTGAAATCTGCTGAGTGAGAGCTGGTGGATCCTGCCCTCTCCCTGTCTCTCCTCTCTTTCCCTTGGGACTGTCGGTGTGGTCCTGGGAGAGGAGAGGAGGGAAGGGGGAAGGGCTTAGAAATAATCTCTCCAGCATCCCTCTGTCTATTCAGCAGGCAGCAACTGGATAAGAACATGGAGTACAAGCACAGGCTCCAACTAATGAGGTTTAATAAGTAAATTCTGGCAAATCTACTTAATAAGACAATTTCAGTGTCTATTAACCCCTTGCATTGTAGTCATGCAGCAGTTATTTGCTCTGGGGGCACCAGTCAGATCCCTCAGGAACAATTTCTGTCTCCTGCATCCCTCTTGAAACTAAGATTTTTCTCTTAAATATCCGTAGGTGGGGAGAGGGAAGTTTGGGTCTGTGGATGCTGGGTTTCAGCTTTCCTTTAGTGATTAGGGAAGTGCTTTTCTCCTAGAAAAGCGCCTCTGACTCACAAAGAATAGGTGCTAAGCATTCTCTTGCAGATCTACACTGCTTTTCCAACAGTCACCAACTTTCCCCTGTTTAGAGATGGGGAGAAATCATACTTAATGCTTTTCTCACTTTTCTCATTCATGGGTGAGGGGGAGGGGGATGAGTTGCTCTAATGCTTTGGGGTTCTGCAGTTTCAATAGGTCTGGGACTGCCTCAATTTAAAACTGGGATGATTTGGATTTAACCTTGCCTGGCCTCAGAAAGTTCAAGAAACCTACAGTCATATGCTATTGACCTTCTGATGCTCCCAAATGCAGAAAGAATTATCTTTGCTTATGGTTAAAAGCACTGAAGCTGAATCCTGTTACTGGAGAGGGGTGTGAAGCTGTAGGATTTACATGTCCCACTGTGAGTATGAAGGTTTTGTGGAGGTGTGGTATGAGCTTAGATGGCAGAGCCGCTTTTACACCATTTCTATGGTGAGAGAAGGTGCAGGGAGTGAACTTTGCTCGTGTTGTGCTGCTTGACCTTGTAATGGCTATGGGATTCGTGCTGCTGAATTGACACCCCTCAGAAGCAAAGGCTGCAGCCATTTATCAGCACTGAGCAATGCTATGGCACAACCTAGGACAGGAAGCTTTTGCTAATTAGACTTTTTTGGTGCATCTCTCTTGACCCACGTGGTGCCCAGAAGATTAACTTCTTATCAGGCTTCACCACTGGGGTTTTCACTCAAGTCCTAATTATGCCATCCAAAGAGAAGGACCAAATAGATGCCCGAAGGCAGCAGAGTTCTGGGAGCACAGCTCAAAATCACTTAAATCCTACCACCTTTGTGCAAGATGCAGTTTGTTCTGCCTATAAGTCTTCCTTACAGATTATTTTTGCAAAGAAAGAGCAAACCTATTCTAGTTAACCTTGGATGGATTGTTTCACAAAGGGATAAAATCAATTAGCATTTCCTTCTTACCTTGAGATACCCTTGTGTGGTGGAGTTAAAAGTTCTGTTTCTGAAACCAGATGATGAGAAGATGCTTAAATAAAAAACAATTAGAGAATAGTGTACATGATTCATTAATTTCAGTGTTATTTATCAAGTAATACATATATTATCTTGTCTAAGATTTCCATTTCAGTACCAGACACTCTAATTTTTGCTTTATTGGCATCTGTAGCTTGATGAGGACCTTGGTGCCAGCTAGAGCCATAAAAGTATCAGTCAGTCCTTAAGAGTCCTCTGTCTTCATAAATTAGGTAGAGAAAGGATAGAAATATTTTCCTCTCCATTCTAACAATTGTAGATGAAGGCACAGAGAAGTACTTCATTTTGTGGCTCAGGAAGCCAGACCTTGAACCCAGATCTGAAAGTCTTAAATGTGTAACTTCCAAATTGTTCTCCCACTCTGGCCAGTCCTTGCCTTCTGCTTTCCTGGACCCATAGTCTATATGAAGTCCTCCTTAATAGTGGAGTATTTAAAACTGTTAGTGCTGACACCACAGAACTGAATTCTCTCCCCAGGTGGGAAAAGACATGTTCCTGGTTCAATTCTAACCTCTACTGACTTGTACTTTGACTTTTTAAAAACGGATTTCATAACTGCTGCTGTAGTCTTACCATTAAATTCCCTTTGGATTTGCCCTATTTAGTACAAAGTTCATAATCTTTTTTTCTCGTTATCTGTTCCTTATTTCTGCAATAGCTCTCCTTGCTCTTTAGCCATCTGGACACATCAAATACTTTTACATGCCTGTTATGCTTAAGTGCAGTTTCCATATGCTTTATTTATTGAAATGAGTGACATTCCTATCTCTTCCCTGTTTTCCCCTCCCTTTTCTGTTCTGCCACTTTACTGTAGTTTAGTTTAGACCTGCCCCTTATGTTCCATTTGTTGGAGAAGGGCAAGTTGTTATTGCTGGGCATGAAGCTGAGCAGAGGCAGTAGTTCTTACCCACATGTCTTCAGGGACAAAGCAGTTGCACACCATTGTACTCTCTGAGCTGGACTAAGCCCTGTGTAAACCAAGGTGAAGGCTTCAATCTAGCCTGTGTGCTGTTTGATGGTGAAACTCTTGCTGAATTCAAATTCAGGCACACACAGCAGAGACCTTCTAGGCTGACTTGAAACCTTGGGTTGTGATGGGGGCAGTCATCCTGCAGAGGACAATCTGGTAAGAGACATCCATTAGGGTGAGCAGATTTTGCTCAAGTAGTTAAAAAATGAAATAATTTACAGGATTGGATATTGATAGTAGTTAAATGCTGTAGAAAATGGGAAAGCCAGTGCACATCACTGTCTTAAATCACAGGTAAGCAAGCTATTTCATCTCCTGTATTCTCTGCAATTATGCCAGAATTCTGTATCAAGCAACAGATAGATCTGGTGCATAGAAATATAGGAGCAAGCAATTTTCACAAAGTACATAAAACTGTGGAATTTATTGGTGCATATGGTGGTTGAAAGAGCAAAGTATTCAGAAAAGGACTGAGCAAATTTATGCAAGGAAGGTCCACCAGCTGGGTCTAACATCTGCCATGGAAAGTTAGTAACCTACACTATGCTGGGCAGCAAGGAGATGTTTTCCAGAATGTACATGCTTGTGCTGTTCTGGGGTTTTTTTTCCCTAGATTTTTGACAGATGATGTACAGGTGGAGTGTGTGGACCCTGGTGTGACCCTGTGGAGATGTTCTTATGCTGAGAAGCCTGAGGAAAGCAGCCTGGGTTCTACTAGTTTGGTCAGGAGTTTGTAGGTTTATTGTGCACTTCTTATCTGTCAGAAAAGCAAAGGAAAAACTCTGGTCATGTGTATCTGTGTGTAGACATACATATATTCAAGACTGATGATGCCTTTTAATGAATATATAATGGGAAGACTGTACATGCTGAAAGTATATGGGCTGGTGATGGTCTTCCAGTTGCTCTGCAGGGAGCAGGCAAGGGATTTAATAAAGCCACTGTTGTCAATCTTCCTTTCTTCCCAACTGGGCTTTTTGTAAAGCTTAAATATAATGCAAAGGTAATTATTTTGCCCAATATCTATAGCAGAAGATGCACTGCAGACTTTTAAAGTCAGGGAGAAAACAGAAGTGCAAATCAGAATCATTATTTAAGGAAATAATTTAGTGATAGGATAAGGGGCAATGGTTATAGATTAGAGCAGGGTAGGTTTAGGTTAGACATTAGTGAAGTTCTTCCCCATGGGGGTGGTGAGACACTGGCCCAGGTTGCCCAGAGAGGTGGTGGGGGTTCCATTCCTGGAGACATCCAAGGTCAGGCTTGCTGAGGCTCTGAGCAACCTCATCTAATGCAGGATGTCCCTGCTCACTGCAGGGGACTGGACTAGATGACCATTGAAGGTCCCTTCCAACCCTATGAGTCTATGAAATATGAATGTACTGAAAAAGAGGAGAGAAAAAATAGGAGTAAAAGAAATTGATTTTGAAAATCTGTTCATTGGCTGAGACATTAACCCAGTGCTAAACCTTCAGTTGGTTCAACTCCATCACAGGATTTTTGGATGTTGTTTCTTTTACCAGTTGAGGACACAGCCTTTCATCTGAGGGGGCTAATTCTTCTCCGAGCCTCAGCCAATGTATAGACCTGACCTTTCCCAGGTTCCTTATATTTATGCCATGTGATCTCTCATGATAACGTAATTTTCCATTTAATTGCAAAATCATTGGCATAGGATTGAAAAGAGCCTTTTAACACTCAAATTAGTTTAAATGCTTCCATTGTGTTCATAGGTGGTTCACACTTCTGCAAGTAACTGGATTTAGAGAGCTTTGTTACATGGAAATTCAACATCTTTTCAGATCCTTGTGTTATGCTTTGAGCATAAAGAGCAGCTTGGCTCTCTTTTTTGATTTTAAGTATGACATTATACACACTGCAAGGTAAACTTTCAGGATTTATGCCAACTCCTTGCTCAGTTCAGCAATGTTAGCTTCATGTTCCTATTTATTTCCCCATAATTTGTCTTTATGGAGTAATAGAAATACCCTTTCTTGCCAAATGCCTTGTTTGCATGGATAATTAAATTGACAGTGAAAGGCTGGACTCACCTCTTCATTATTCAAGTCCTCCTGAGCTGCAGCATTATTGATTCCAGTAGAATAATACTGCAACCCCAAAGGAATATGTGGGGAATCAGGCACTGGGTACCCTTGATTTGTTAAGCACTTTTATAAGTTGTTAGTTCATCCCAGCCCTTAGAAATCCCAGTTGTGCTCCATGTTTATATCATGCTACAAATTGTCCTGGAGGAGTTTTATTCTATATTTCCATCCTTGTCTTTGTAAAAGATTTTTCCTTTTTTTCCAAGTTTAGTGAAAGCCAAAAGGGGCCACTTCTCATTAGGAAAATGAAATATCTTTGAATATTTACTTGCTGTTTCAATGTAAATGAGATTCATGATATAGATGTTTGAGAAGGACAGGAGGAATAAAAAAGTTGATCTTTGACTAAATCTGCTGGAGAAGCCTGTTTTTAAGAGGTGGATAAGGTACTAGTTAGACTGATTTATCTAAAGTTACAAAACTCAAGAAGAAAACACAGAAGTTCAGTTTTGAGACAGAAAGCAGGAGCTGTGTTAAAATTACATCAGCTGCTGTGATGAATGTCAGATGAAAATGTGAATTGCTAAGCAGGCGAGGTGGGTTTGAATACTGCATGTTGTTGACACTCCCTCTCCCCCCTCCCCTGTTAAGATTTATTTCTTGAATCATTTAGACCTCATGAAGGAAGGTCTGAGAGATTTTTATAGTTGTTTCTGGTGAGATTGATTACTTTGGGTTTTTTCTTAATACCAGACTGTTCAAACGAATTACCATACAAATCCAGTTCTCCTTTTATGATGCATTAAATGTCAAAAAAAAAGGATGATTCCAATTATTTTTTTCCCCAAGTCTTGAGACCTTGTGTTAAAAAGCATTGCTGTATTTATTGTGCCACTCAGTTGTTAAAAAGTGCCCTTAAGCCCTTCTTAATAACTTAATTCATTCCTCATTGTGGTCTGTATCTGTTTTAATCAATGAAATGTTAGCCTCATTCAGGCTAATACACAAAGGCATCATGATTTGATCATATAAATATGAAACTAGCAGGCTATGTGCTTGCCATGGGAAGATCCCCATCCTCTGGGCTGTGAATGACTCTTCCATTTTTCCCTTTGAGAGGATAGGAGGGAATTTCTCCTTCTGATTCTGAGAGTTCCACCATTTGCTTTGGGTTCAACTTCACTAGGCTGACACTGAATAAAGTTTAAAAGCTCAGCACTGGTTGAGAAACCAAGCTGTCTCTTCAAGCCATCTGGCAGCATCTACTCTTTGCATTTTCATATTCCAAAGGTGAATTAGAAGCTGCAGAGCCATTTCAAAAGCAAACCTTTGTTTTCTACAAGCACTTTCCCCATTTGTTTGGAGATCTTCTTTAGCAACCCAAGGACAAGCCCCCCTCAGCAGATAGGGCTACAGAGGCTTCTGCAGTGTGGAAAGCTTCAGTCCTGCAAACCCTAAGGGATTGCTCAAGTCCCTGTCTTGCTGTCAATAGGTAAATATTTTTCTCTTTTCCCTGATCTATGAAGTTTCTTCAGCCCTTTGTGTAAAGGAACTATTGGATTGCTTTTATGTACATTAGAGAGCTGGCTTGTCATACAACAGCACAAACAAGGATTAGGAAGTTACTAGAGTCCCTTTTTAAACTTCTCAATTTGAAGCTGTCATTGTGGGCCATCACTTCTGCAAACTGGGATCACTGTTCTCAGTCCTCCTCTCCTACTAGGTCAGGAGGACTTAGCAGCTGCAAGTGTTGGAATATTGGAAGGGAAAAATAATCAGGAAGTGTTTAGTTCAGTGTCATCTTAAAATTATCAGCACAGTGATTTTGGAAAAGGTGGGACTCAGGGTAAATGGGCAACAAATGGATGTGTGACTTATATTTCTAAGCCATCTTTTTGTTAAAAACGCTGCAAAGATAGACTAATGAAGATAAAATCAAGAGGAATGTCTGGCAGGATAGAGAAACAGGAGTTGGAGAGATTAGAGAAAATAGCAGGCATTAATAAAATTACAATGAACCTGGGGAAAAAACAGATTTAGTATGTCCACTAAGGTGGAAAAATCTAAGGGAAAACAACCATAAAGTAAGAAAACTGAGCACAATGAAAAGCAGGTGCCTGGAAAGAAGAAAAGTTTTATAATGTGATTGGGGTAGCATGAAGAAAACCATAAAAATTAAAGTCCATCCACCAATCTAGCATCACTCTTACTTGTAAAGGTATTAAAAAAGATGATGATGTGGATCATGGATTTGATGGAAGTAGGATTAAGTTTTCAGTTCAGTTTTGGTGTTTGTTGTTTGAAAAAGATTTGCAGAATTTGAAAGCAGAGGAGCTGGTTAAGTCATTGAAACACAGGAAAACTTTGTCATATGGAGAAAAGGGGGGGGAATAATGAGAAGATGTTCAGTGACATGGCATCCATGTGCAGCTGGTAGATGTGAATTAACATGAAGAGGAAGGAAATATTGCTTTGAATGATTCAGGTAAAGAACTAAAATTTCAGTCTGCAATAAAAAATGTCTTAAAATGTTTGCTTAAGCTCCTGAAGGGGAGCTTCTCCTGTGAAACTGCTCTTCTCCTCAAGGACTTGGTTCTCCAGGAGGTGCCAGCAGCCCGTGACTGGTCTGGATGAGTGCAAGCCCTCTGTGTAAGCAATAGAGAGTGCTGTTTGAGAGATTGATTTTTGCTCTTGGCTCAGTTAAGGGTAAGATACACAACTGGAAGCTGTATAACCAATGGTACTGCAGGGTTGGTCAGGCAGAGAGGAGTTGTTGGAAAATGCCAGTTTCCTCCAGTCTGTCACTGAGACACCTCAGAGGAGGAAGCTGTGTTGGGTACAGTTGGGCTTTTCCTGGTGTTGTACCTCCTAATAACAAAGAGAATAGTTTTGTGTGGGGTCCCAAATGCTCTACTCCTTATTTATTAGGCAGTAGAAACACCAGTCAGAGCATTTTCACATTCACTGCTCTCATTTGTGCCTTAAAACCTCTTAGGTGGAGCTTAAATGACAGATTCTCCTGTAGCTGCAGTGCTTTCTTCCTGGTCCCTTTCAATAATTCATATCCATCTACACCTCCTTCCCCTGCTCTTTTTCATTGCTCCTTTGATAATTAAACAAGAGGACGTGAGGGCTAGGTGAGATGCTGAGATACTACCATGGCACAAATATACCTGAAGTTTGAATGAGGTAACTTAATTACCACTTGGTCTTTTATTGCTTGCTTGGGAAATAACTGGGCAGTTGCATTGCCTAGAAATGGAGGGCAGCAAGTGAGAAAGGAAAAAAAGAATTTGCAGGCTGGTTGTGGCTGTAATTTTTCTTCTTGTACTGAAATCAGAATTCACATAGTTCATTTTAACCATCTTGCATAGAAAAACAAAACAAGCATGTCTCCATGCACCTCTTTTTTGAGGTGAGCAGAAATGATAATCATATTTAGTTGAAATGTTTTGTCCCTCTCAGTAAAAATGACTTGGTTTTAGACATGGGCTGCAGCTCTCTGGGTGTTTTGTATTATTTTGCTCACAGACTGTGTCCAGAGTGAAGTCTGTCTCCAAGATGCTGTTTAGAATTTTCCTTTTTTAACAGAAGGACTTGAATAAATAGCAGCACTTTGCTTAGATCCATCTCACTTAAGAAAAGTGATTAATTTGAAATGTTTATTGGGCAGCAGGAAACAAGAAATTACTTGGGGGGTGATGGAGATCTCAGAAAGGCTCATTCTCTCCTTGTTCTCTACTGTGTTTAGAGCTGGCCAAAAGGAATTATCTTTGAACCTTTACCTCAGTAGGTAACAAAACTCAGTGGGCAAGCTCTGGGTTTTGTGTGGGTGTTGTTTTTCCTTCTAGTGATATTTAATCCACTGAGGGGATTAGAAATGGGGAAATGTTTTGATTAGAATGAAATACCCAAATTGTCATTAGCTTGTGAAGTCATACAGGCAGCAGCAGTACCTGTAAGCAGTACCTGTAAGCTTTTTTCTAGCATCACTCTTAGAGCCTTCAGCTCCATGGCTTCTGATCATCTACCTAATGAGTCTTCATAACCCTCCATGCTCCAATTGCTGCCTTTTTCACTACTACTGGCTTTTCAGAGGAACTTTCACCAGCCTGTTTCCCTCTTGGGGGTCATCTGAGTTTATCAGTCTATGTTGATGGAAATGAGGAATATAGTCCATCTTTTCATTAGGTGACAGCAGAGTAGTGTTGTGTGTACCCTCCTTTGAGTCCCACTGATATGTTACTGCCAAAGCTTGTAAAATCAATGCAGGTACTTACTCCTTTCATCTGTAAATGCATCAGCAGATAAAACCAGGGAGAGCTCTTGAGGTGATGCAATCTAAACACAAGATTGGCAGGAGGCATCAGTTGATAGCACAGTCTGAACTATGACTAAGGAGAAGGTTGTCCTGCTTTACTCAGCACCTCTGATGCCTCACTTGAACTTGGATGGAGAATTGCTGCTGGTGCTGGCAATGCTGCTCTCCTCCAGCTCTGGGAAGTGATCCTGCCAGCAGCAAAGCAGCTCCATCATCTGCCTTTTGCTGCATTGGCAACACAGTTGCTCACTGAGATCAGGCAAATTTGGATGAGGAATGAGAACTAAAAGGGACCCACAGAGGGCATGGCTTGGACTGTAAATTTTCTGTTACTGATGGTACAAGATGAATTGAAGTTGACTGGAAAAATCAAAAGTGATATATTGTTTTCCTAGGTTTGGTATGGCATGTTAATTTTAGGAAATGGCTTTATGAAGCTTCATATTCCAACATGCTTTGGCTGGCTGCAGATTTTGAAGTATTAGTAGATTCACATGCTGGTAGGGGTAATAATTCTTTTATTTTCTTTTTTTTTCATGTGTGCTGGTATTATCTCAATTTATGTTCCAGCTCTAAGCAAGAAGTGTTTCAGACTATTGAAATACAACCACCTCTGGAGCATGTCTACCTTGCCATGTAGTTTCTTGGATGTTTTTTGCTGTATTATATCTCTGATTTCAAGCAAATCTCAATGGGTTTTTTTACAGCAATATTGTCTAGAAATCGGTGCTGGCTCTCTGTTGTCTGAGACAAGATTGTTTTGCTCTCACTTGGCCAGTAATGATGTCACAGCAGAGCTTAAGAATCCAAGAAAGAGCCTTCAGCACCCTCTGGTTTGGTAGAAACACAGGACAAACAGATGGCTGGTGTCTCAGAAAGCTCACCCTTGAAATAGATGCAACAGACTAAGCCAAGCACTGTGGGTTTGTTTGGACTTCAGTATTGTATGAAAATATTTGTTTTCAAGGCAAACTTAAGTCACTGGTTTCACTGTCTCTGGAGTGAATTCTTGTAATTCTCATTCCCATAAGTCATTCCATCACCAATTGCCCCAAACGTAGAATTTAAGGGGCAAATCCTGTTTGCCTCTATCCTGAGATTTTTGTATTAATTTCAGTTGTAGTTGATGCTTCCTACTAACTGTGAATAGAAAATGTTCATATGGGCATGAAAAGAAAAATCTGTCATCACTTTTTCATGAAAAAGGGCTATGTTTTTTTAGGTCAAGGTCAAGGATATTTTACAGTCCAGTAGAGTAATGCAGAGCTGCAGATCACATGCAGAAAAGTCTGTAGAGAAGTTGTTGGCATCATTCATATCTTCAACTTTAGATTCACTTCAGGCAGTAGAAGATTCTTTGGCTGATATTAGCACATCTTAGGCTAATGAGTCCTTTGAATTGTAGTCCCTTCCAGGATCTATTTTCAATGGACTTAATTGGCTAATGGGCATGTGTTTGAACTTCAGCCTTTAATGATAAATTCAACTGATGATTCCTTGCTTTTCTAAAGCTCTGTCCTGTTAGATTCACACCCTGTATCTCTCCTTGAGGACCTAAGTCAGAACAGACTGCAGCTCTGTAGCCAAAAGCTGCACACCTTCATAAAAGATTCAGTAATAGTCTTCAAAATACCTCAATTAAAAAAAATTGAACTTCATTGCATTTACAACTCTAATAAGCATTTATATGCAAGAGTTACTGTTTATTCAATAAATGTTTTGATTTTACATGCCAAATATATGGAAGCTGGAGTGAATTTGCTCTTCTGGTTGGAGGTACAATGTGATGATTCAGGCATCCCCATATCCTCGCATTTCCATTGAACTGAAGGGTTTAAAAATCAATTTTTAATTACTGATCCTAAACGTGCTTAGAATACAGAATGCTGATGTACCTTTGGTGGTGTTGGCATAGTCAAAGGGTTGTGACCACCTTGCCTGGCCTCCCTGCCCTGCATGTTCCTGAATTCAGTGTTGTCTTTTGTCACGTCCTTCATAGGGTGAGCTTTTGGGAGTTGTGTCACAACATCAGCAGATGTTTTCCTTTTCTCCAAATCTACCCTGTAGTGGTTGTTTAGCCTGATGTAAAGACTAACATTGATTTTTAACCATCATTGGTTTGATTAAGATCTTCTCTTGGCACATGAGTAGTGAGAGACCATTAAGACTAGTTAGTCAGTCATGGAAAGAGTTACTCTAGGAGCAGAGGTGTAGAATTCTGTTGTCAAAGAGCCCATCTCTTCAGTGGTATCACATTTGTTTTGGAATTGGCCTCTTTGGTGGTGTTTACCCAGCAGATGATCTTGCTCTTCTGCCTTTCCCCTGCCTTTGTGCCCCCTCACAATGCTGAAACCTGAGGCTGGGGATTCCTTCACACCCTGTCAGAGTGCCAGTATCACCCAGTGTCACATCACTGGCCTCTTGGTCTGCAGGAGAGCAGCACTGGTTTTTGATAACAGTCACAAAATAGATCCAGAAGAAACAGGTCAAGAAGATTTTGTTAGCAATTCAAGTATTTTTTCCTGCATTGGCAAAGATCAGTTATTTCCAGGAGGGGGGACTGTGTCAAATACTAACATTTATGTAATTTCAAGAGCATTTTATTTTCATGCAGTGTATAAAGAACATTTCCTCACAGCCATCAATGTATGGATCACTTTCATGCAGGTTTTATAAGAATTTTTCTTGAACTCTAGTGTGTAATGCTGCATAAGTTCATTTTCTTAATTCTTATTGTTCATGTTGAATGTATTTGTGTGTCAGTGAGTAAATATAGAGGGGTGCACCCACTGTAGGATAGAGACATGTTGCAAGCCATGAGTGATATATAATTTTCAACTCTGAGAAATGCAGGAGGCAGAAATCACTGCTGACTCCTTTAAAAAGCTCTCACTAGGCAGGAAATTGAAAGGTGGTTGGCTTTGGTATGGGTTTTTGGTTTTGGTTGTTTTTTTTTTTTTCCCTTTAACATTTCTGCAGGACAGACTTGCAAAATGCAGATATCATTTTCTGGTGTTTTGGTGTTAGAATTTCCTGTGAAGATGTTTAAATACTTAATTTTCTATTTCAGTACAAGTCTTTTGAGAGAGTCAAGGCTTTTTAGTCAGCTAGAGAAATTTAAATAGCTGATGGATTATTCCCACCAGATTCTCTGGTGCTAGACATTAAAAGGGCTCTGCTCTGTGTACTCAGAGGTCATGAGCAGCAGATTTCAGTCTGGGTCCTGATTTTGTCCTTTTCAACTTCCATGTGCATAAAGAGGTCAGAGTTCCTTGCATAATTGTATCTGAACATGCAGAGTTCAAACAGGCAAGCAGAGGACCAGCCACTGCATTTAGTGAGGCTCCAGCTTGCTGTGCTAATATTAATGTCTCATTCAGTAATTATCTTATGAAATGGGCAGATTAAGCTGTCATATGGCCACACAGTGTCATGTGGGTGACACTGGCAGATTGTGCTCATATTAAGCATTATGTGCAAGGAAAGGTGAGGGAAGAGATTAGTGTCACGTGGCTCCTCCCCCCTTTTGCTTTCCTGTGTTAGGCTGGGAGAAGTTTTTACAAATTGCATAGGAAGTGCTAATGAACAAGCTGTTTGTATAAAAGCTACAGCTTATCTGTGATTGAAAAGGAAGTAAAGAGAGATTGCTGGCCAGAAACAGCATTCTTCCAGCCCAAGTTGCTTGTGTTAATCTGCTATAGCAAGATCTCAATATCTCATCAGCTTTAATGCCAGTAACTTTGTAGTCTCAGAAGGAACAAGGAAATCTTATCCCCATTTTTCTGCAAACGATTGACAAGCAGAGGTTGCACCTTTCCTTGTCTAGTGGAATGATCCTCCAGGATCCTCATCCCCTCACTATCCAGACCTGTGGAGAACATGCTGCACCTCCTGCACATGGATGTTGCATCAAGAGAAGTGTCCAGCAGGTCAACTGAGGTGATTTTGCCCCTCTACTCAGCTCTGGTGAGGTCCCATCTGGATTATTGTGTCCAGTTCTGGAGCCCTCAAGATAAGAAGGACATTGAGCTGTTGGAGCAGGTCCAGAGGAGGGCCATGAAGATGATGAAAGGGCTGGAGCAATTCCCTTCTGAGGACAGGCTGAAGGAGTTGGGGTTGTTGAGAATGGAGAAGAGAAGGCTCAGGGGGGACCTCAGAGTAGCTTCTCCATACCTGAGGGGAGCTACAGAAATACTTTTTAATAAGATATGTGATGGAAGGACTAGGAATAATGGATGTAAATTGGAAAGGGTTAGATTCAGGCTAGATACAAGAAGGAAGTTCTTTATAGTGAGGGTGGTGAAACACTGGAACAGGTTGCCCAGAGAAGCTGTGGATGCCCCCTCTCTGGAGGTGTTTAAGGCCAGGCTGGACAAGGCACTGAACAGCCTGATCTAGTGGGAGGTGTCCCTGCCTATGGCAGGGGGTTTGGAGCCAGATGATCTTTAAGCTCCCTTTCAACCTGAACCATTCTATGATTCTATGTTTCCTTCCCCTGGGAACCCTGGTGTGACAAGGAGTTCCTCATGTTGCAGAGCAGTTAGAGGAAATACCTGGGTGAGGGAACATGGAAGTTCTCCTGCAGCCTGTGCAATAGGCAGAGCACAAAGAAAGAACGATACTGATACTGAAAATGAGACTGAGGTGGGGAGGATGGATGGTAGATGATGGAATTACAGTCCCCAAAAGCTGCACTCAAAGTTTCCATCTCTGGTTGGAGGTATCTGCCCTCTGTAGCTATTTGAGTTCTGAAGTCTCACAAAGAACCCAGTGTGCAGGTGCTCTCATGCCATATGGGTGCAGATGAGAAAAACGAGGCCCTGCAGGGTTGAGCAGGGGAAAAAAACCCCTGTAGTCAAAACAACTATCCAGATGCACATTTTCTACCTTTTGTACTGTTGTACATATGTTGTTACATAAATTTTTAAAATACATGAGTTTTAAAATTATTAGGTGTTTAGATTAATGAGGCTGTAATGAAAATTCCAAGAACCATGTATTATATTCCTATAAAATCCTAAAAATGAAATAATCTCTGAAGTTTTGTAACTTGGGAAAATTTGCTCTCAGTGACTTCAGATTTTAATTCCATTTATTCCTAAATGGTTCTGGAAAATTACTTACTCTTGATTAATTCTTCCCTGTAACCTCTGAATTCTTGATCCTAGAATAATGGTAAAATACTACAATTTTTTAGCATTGTAACTAAGTGACCTGGTGCTGTGGTTGCAGCTGTATCAAGGTGAATAAAATCTTGAANTTACTTACTCTTGATTAATTCTTCCCTGTAACCTCTGAATTCTTGATCCTAGAATAATGGTAAAATACTACAATTTTTTAGCATTGTAACTAAGTGACCTGGTGCTGTGGTTGCAGCTGTATCAAGGTGAATAAAATCTTGAAGATCTAGAAGATTTAAGTACCTTATACTGCAGGATTATAGAAAAGAGAATGGGATAAAGAAATATGGAACAAAAAATTGCATTCAAAGGCCTGATGCTGGAGCAGACCCTTTCAAATGCAACCTGTGTATTAATCCATCACTCAACGTGGCTGGAAGTGAAAGAAATGCTCCATTTGTTTTGAAAGCTTCACTTTTGTGTTTGAAAGTCAAACTGCCAAGGTTGAACCAGCCTTTTATTTGCCTGGCTTTTTTTTTGTCTTTGTTTTCAGAGTTGTAAACTTCAGTTTTAATAGTGTGTCTGGAAGACATTTAGTCATGTGCCTCCTGTATTGAGCACACCAACATCAATATTTTTCATGGATTTGTGGGTAATTCTGGCTTATGCATTTCTGGAAAACAAAGGTTGACCAGTGATGATCAAGTGTGAGAAGGGATCTGAATGTCTCAGCAAAGATATGGTTTTGGGACTCAATCTAGTTGTTGTTAGAAAATCACAAAGCAAATGTTCTTTGTTAAAAGGTCAGCCCATCAAGGTTAGGGAATATCATTCTGTGTTGAGAGAGAGGCTGTTTCCTTCATAGGCAAGAGCTCCCTCAGCTGAGACCCTGAGAGTCCTCTAAAGCCTGTTTTTGAATCCTTTAGCTGAGACATGGCAACCACCAGTGCATGGCTTGAAAGCTCTCATCAAGGAGGACTTTCTGTACCTGAATTACCCAGTAGTATCAGTTTTGAATGTATTATTTCACACCTCTTTCCTCCCTCTCTACTTTCTGCGAGCAAGTAGTTTAAAACAAAGGGAAAGAATCTTACCTGAGGATCAGTAGCTTCTAATTTTCATGAGGTCTGCCCTGTAACCAAACCCAAATACAACTGTCTGTGAGCTTAACTAATGCTTTCCATCCCCATGTTTGGATATTTCAAGAAAGAAATTAATGTATTTTTAACAAAAAACAGGCTTCTGGCATATAATTGCTCAACTCTGGAGCTTAAAGAGCTCTAGAATAAAATCAGGGTCTAAAGAGAGGTTGTGGATGCCTCCTCCTGGTCTAGTGGGAGGTGTCTCTGCCCATGACAAAGCAGTTGGAACCAGATGATCTTTAAGGTCTCTTCCACCCCAAACTGATCTATGATTTAACCCTTGGGGTCTATAAAATGAGCTTTTCCCAACCCTTTGTTCTCGGTGTGTGCCACTGTGTAGTGAGAAAGTGATTTCTTGTTGTCATGCCTTTAATATATTGATCTCTATTTCATGGGGAATACTTTCTCCCATTATTTCCCATATAATCACCTGTGGCTGCTGAACAAACTTTTTGCTGTTTAGATTTTCTTAGAATTTTTTTTCTCTACTTTTTTTGGTGAATATAGAAGTATCCGGGACAGCAGGGTGGAGGAATTTAAATATTTAGTGCCATGAATATTTCAGTATCTTCAGGATTATATTTGAGTCTGAAAGGAATTGAAAGGAACATGTACTTCTACCCATCTGTCATGGGCCTGGGTACAGCAGGTACAGACTTGCTTAGCAAAATAATCACAACATTTTAGGGATTATTTGGTGATGTTTCTTTAACTGCAAGGATTTTTAGTCATCTATAAGATTTTGATGGGTTTACCACATGTTAGTGTCATGTATTTTATAAGTCATAAGCACACTAAAGCCAATGGAAGACTTGTAATGACTTCAGGACCCTGAGAAATTGCAAGTGACCTAGTGGTGCTTCTTGGATGGATTTTCTTGACCCAGGGCATTTTGTCCTTGTGTTCCTGACATTTCTTACTCTGCTGCCCAAAATATTTCTTTCCTCTTCCAGACCTCCCTCCCACTGCACTTAGCAGTAAGTAAGTACGGTTGAACATTTACTTCCTCTTGCTCTGTCCCTACAAGAACCTCTGTAGAAATGTTTTGGGCAAGTTGTGGTCTCTGCATATGTTAGCCAGCATCTCCAGGACCTTGCCCTGCACTCAGGTTATCCAGATGATGAAAACAAACATGTTAAAGAGTTTTAAAACATTCTCAGTGGTTTTGTTGCATAGTTGTAGGGGATTTTCTTTTAAGACTCGGGACAAATTGGTCACAGTTGTTGAATTGTAAATCAAATCCAATAACTTCATTAATGAAACAGTGTCATCTGGTGTATTATCATTTTGGGGGCTGAAAGTGACTTAATTGCTGTGTAATCCACTAGAAAAATCTCTGCTCATCTAAAGCTGTTGTTCAAACACCAGAAAGACTGCAATAATGAGACACTTCAGAGACAGGTTGTTCCAAACATGGATATTAGTCAAGCCACCAGCCTCTTCCCTGGGGTTTTCTAACTGTTCAGAGGAGAAGCAAACTTTCCTGGTCTGTTTTTATTCTGATTTATGGTGCTCAGAGATTCCTAATGAGGTCTGAGAACAGCAGAACAGTAAACACAATGGAAGTTAATTCATTAAATCACTCTGCAAAGCTCAGCAAACTGGTACAAGTGTCATATTTTGCAGCAGGTGACATAAAGAAACACAGTTTCTGGTTTGTGGTAGCTCTAATACTCCCATCTTTGCATTATGTTTGACTTTGGTTCTAATTTTTGTCTGGATTTGGAGGAAGGGGTTATATTTATAACACCTATTGTCTGCTTAAGGAAAGATCTGTAATGGAAAAAGGACAAGCAGATGTACAGGGAAACTCTAGCTCTGTAAGCAGGGAACAGGACAACCAGTGACTGCACCATTAACGACTAAAACTGCTCAGTTACAGCCTGGGCTGTCTTCAGGTTACTTGCTAACTTCTGCTGAGCTGTATTGGATGTGGAGCTGAGCTCTGAATTGCTTTGCTGTATATCTGACACTAGCAACAGAATGCTCATTAGGCAAAAAGAGACTAGTCCTTATCTCTCTTTGTGTTCTTCTGGTGGTTCTTTGCCATGATAAAATAAGGAAGAATTAGTTTCAATGAGGAGGAATGAGGGTACCCTATTCATCTGTTGTCCAGTGTATCTACTGGCAATGTTTCACTGAGGTTTCTGAATGAAGGAGCTCTGTGAGTACAGCTTACTCTAAGAAGTATAATTACATCTGGTTCTTGATTATGCCACCCTCTTACACTTTGCAGAAGCTTGTTGACAGGTGAGTCAGCCAACACATTTCATCTCAAATACACAATATTCCCACAGCAGACTAGAATTCAAGTATTCAAAATACACTCTGAGCATGAGTCCTATTTTGAGCATCCATCCTATTCTATCCTTAATAACTTTCTGTTAACTAAGACCAGCTGAGCTGCATGAACAGAACTGTGACACATGGGTCTCTGTCCTTGCCCATGACAGGGTGGTTGGAACCAGATGATCTTTAACATCCCTTCCAACTCAAACCATTCTGTGATTCTATGATCCCCATGTGCCCATGAGCACTGTGGAGTTTTACAACTTTCCTTTGGGAAATAAAGAAAATTCTGCTACCAAGTTGTGAGAGGGTCAGACCACTGAGGATATTTGCAGAGTGTTTGCAACAGTACAGGCACCTCAGCAACATGCTGAGTCTGCAAAAGTAGGGACTGGCTTCTATATAATGTATTACTGCAGTTAGGAACTGATGTAATAATTTTCAAACAACAAAATAACTGGCAGGAAAATGCTTGGGTTGTAAATGATCTTTATAAAATTAACTGACCTGGGTGCAATTGAGGATATATGTTGTGGCTGTATCTGAAAGCACACTCAGGGGTACTCTTGATTCTCCCTTTCCCAGCCTCAAAGATGTTAACCTGTGCCTTGCTGCCAAGTATTGTATATGAAAGGCAACATAAAGCACCATTCATTCATTTCATATGTCAACACAACTCTAATGAGTGCTGGAGTAAGATTTAGGTTCATCCTTTCTGGGAACATAACAGAGGGATTTAACTGCTATGGCTTTTTATTTCAATTGTCTGATTTTTAGAGTGCAGAGGAATTAGAAACCAGAGTTTGAATGCAAGTAACTGCTTCAGGTGTCAGTCTGCATTGAAGTACACAACATACATTTTAGTACCATAAGACTACAAAGAGAAATTGAACTAACATGCTAGATAAGAATCTTAGACTCCTGGAGTTACTATTTCTACCTCACACTACCACAGTGTTTTCTACTATGAATGCAATATGTTGACATTTTTGAGAAATAAATCTCATTACCTTCGTTATTTGGCTCTAAGCCTCAATTTCATGAGAGGTACCAACAAACTAAAACCTTGACAGCTGATTGCAAGTCTAGATATTATTTTATTTGTATACCCATCTACAGTTTCTCAACTACATATTTGTATGGAAGAATTTCTTTTTATATTAACTATGATGTGTTGGTACTGTATGATATTGCTGCTCATAGAATCAACTGGTTATTTTGCCAAGGAGCAGGATGTGTCCACTTAGTACCAGCACTGAGAGAAATGTCTCTCAGTATTAAGTTAAAAACACCTCAATGTTAAGTTTAAAATACACTATTCTATCACCTCTCTAGCCCAGTGACTCTCACCCTTCTGTTGTCTGCTTTATCATGGCATTTTTCACATCTTTCCACAATTCCATCTCCATTTTAGGTATGAGGAGCAGCACACACAGCAGCCAGAAATAGCCTGAGTGTCTTCCAGCAAAATGTCAGTCACCTGATAAAGCTAATAAAAAGCCCAATTCCTCACTTCTCCTGCTCTGCAGTTTCCATCTCACATGTCAGAAGGATGTACATCCAATGCTGTAGGACTGGCCATCTGTTCTGCTTACACTCAGCTAGTACTTGGGAGTGCTGAGTTACTCAGATGCTCTAATTTTTGTAGGCCTCTGGAACTGGTGGCCATTTATTACAAAAAAATAATGCAAGAGCATAGAGAAAATGGAATTGTGCTGAGTTCCCTCCCCATGGGATCCTGAGAAATTGCAGGACCAGTGTTTCCTGGTGTCATCTATCTGCCTGGTGGTATAATAAATATGCAGCTTAGTCACAGTGATATTTTTCTATAAGAAATAAATTTTTTCTCCAGTAGTGTGCCTCAAGGCATCTTCTCAACCTTTCCAAGAAATTAACTGTAGGGAAATGAAACAGAAAGGCAATGGGGATGACATCAAAGTTAGTAGGCCTTGCTGGTTTGTTTTCTTAATGGTGAGGAGCAGACATTAGTGCAGAGTTACCATGAAACATGTTCCTCAATAGTCATCACGTCAGTGCTTCATTGTGGGAGAAAGAGGGGTCAGGGTAAGCTGCTGTTTATTGCATGTGCAAAATCAGGGTGGCAGAAGTGAGTACAGCAGCAAGGTGTCTAATAACTCTTCATTAATTGCAGCTTCAGTGGACACAGTGTGTTGGAGGACCACGCAGGGACACTCATGCAGTAAGCCATCAGTGCAGTCACTTGTCAGTTGATGTCACAGTTCCCTGTGGGATCAAAGCATCTGCCATGGGCACTTAACTGGGCAAAACTGTTTTCCTTTTGCACGTCTGCAGTGTTGTGTAGGAGTTGCTTGTGAAGATAAATGCTGTTCCTCCAAATGTCCCTCTCCTTCTTTCCTTTCCCAGCTTTACAGGCTGAAGGAGTTGGG
>VZTY01027820.1:0-49300 GCA_013400935.1 Turnix velox
TTCTATGATTCTATGATTCAGCCACTGCTGTCTAGTCACATGGTTCATTAAAAAGTACTGAGGCTCATTCATTGTTCCAGATTTTCAGATGTGCATTCACAGAGATAAACCAAACCCAGGAGTTTAACGAGACTCTCCAAGGTGAGAAAGCAGAGTAAAATACTAAAAGATTATTTTGATTTTCAATTATGAGATGAAAATTTGAATGTCAAACTGTCTACATTAATGTTATAAAAGCTAGATTTCATAATACAGCTTTCTGTACATTAGAAGTATGTTTTGGGTCAACAAGCCAACAAGAAACTTGTTCTCCTCACTCTGACAGATACTGCTAGACCTTTCGGTATTTTAGTTACCATCTGAATTAAGTGTTGCTGCCTTCTACTTTTTTCCATTTTACAACCCTAAGCTCATGTATCAAAGTGTCTCACTGTCTCTGCCTACCTAACAAGGAGGAAAAAATGATACAGAACATATTTAATGTCTTCCTCTCATACAGAGCCAAGACTGCTTGCAAATACCAACTATAAACTACATTTACATTGGGCAAGTTTCCAACAATACACAGAGCAGCCAGCAAACAAAACAACAACAACAAAAAGCTGCACTCAGCAGAAACTATAAGGCTGTAAGGGAAATTTAATGTAATAAGTAACAGAATATTATTATCTGAGTTGGAATTTTACAAGGACACAGGAGTCTCCAATTCAACAGAATTTTAAAAAAATAAAATCTGTATCATCTGACATTTGAAGCAAGGAGCTTCAGTACTGCAACACCAGGGCAAGGTGATCACGAGACTAAAACACTGAGTAATCACCAGTCTCAGTATCTCTGCAGTAACAAACACATGAACAACAGTAAGCAAATGTAAGAGAGGAAGACATTCCCTGCAAAGAATCTCCACTATTGCCTTGGATTCCAAGACATTTCAAAATATACGAAACTGATGAAATTTAAATAACCATCTTCCACAGGGCCCTATGAAAAGCCAAATGTGTGAATTTGGGCACAGTTCCTTGATGACAGATTTAGAACAAATTATTCTGCAAGTAATTTGCATCACAATAACTATAGTGGGAAAGCCTCCTTACCTTGGATGACCCTTCAGTATTGTGCCAAAAGCCTCATCTTCCCTCAGTATGCTTTATGCATAATACACAGAAAAAACTGTTGGAACAAAAAACTGGGCACAGCTAAACTTGGGAGCTACAAAGTGAAAACACTATGATTTTCAGCATATATGAAGCAAAAAAACTCCTGTGATTGTCACCATGTATTTTACTTGCCACTCATCTCCTCTTTTCAGCCATCTATTCCAATGCAATCTATAAACACATGATCAACTATTTTTCCTCATAAGATTTTGATTTATTCAATATACAAACCCTTACTGAAGGAAAAGCTCACCATAGTGGTTAACATTTAGCAATATTTTAGACACTGAAAACAGGGATAAGTTCAAAACAGAACAGCAGTACAACCTAAAATCCATTTCAGTTATCTCACTTTAATTTGCATCAAGAAGACAGAAAGCTTTTACTAACACTCAAAATAAAGCTGCATATAGAAATATACTATATGTTGAGTTGAAAAGAATGTTCAAATGCCATCAGTCCAACTCCACTGCAGTGAGCAGGGACAGTTAAAACTAGATCAGGTTGCTCAGAGCTTGGCCCTGAATACTTCTTAAGGATGAGGCTTCCACCATCTCTCTGGGCGATCTGTTCCAATGCCTCAGCACCCTCATTGTGAAGAACTTTTTCCTGCCTTGCTCTGGTTTAAAACCATTTCCGCTAGACCTGTCACTACATGCCCTGTAAACAGTCCCTCCCCAGCTTTCCTGTAGGCTTCCTTTGGGTACTGGTAGGCCATTAGAAGGTCTCCCTGCAGACTTCTCCAGGCTGATCAGACCCAGTTCTCAGACTGTCCCCAAAGGAGATTCAGAGATTCCTTTTCACAGCAGGTGCTCAGTAAGTGACAAAAAGCATGCTTACCTTTAAAATCCTAGCTGAACGATAGAAAGGATTGATTCCACAGATACCATCCTTTAGGCATAAACCCCTGACCAAGTCTGGTATTAGGAGTGGATCCAGGCGCCCTTAGACTCTGAGGAGTTTAGAAAGCAAGAGGCTCCTGACTGACCCTCAGGGCTGACACTTGTCTGAGCCTGTCCTCCATGCAGTAAATGGCCAATTGTACCTCTCCATTGATCTCTGCTCAGACATGATTGCACCAGCCATTTAATACTGTCCCTCAGCTGGGTCAGACCCAAGGACAGGGCCAGTTGCCAGGGGTGTGCCTGTGATGCGTTCTGATGCCTGGGACACCACAGGGGGTGTGTCAAAATGGGGTGGCTATAAAAAGAGCTGCAGCCCTTTTATGGAGGGGAGACTGGTGAGACTAGGAGCAGGGCAGAAACACCAGCGCTGAAGGAGTGGTGCAAGAAGAAGCAACATAAGTGGTTACCAGAGAGCCAGAGCTTTCTTCATGCTCTGGTGGGGGCTCAGGGAAAAGAGCCATCAGCCACAGAGCAGCTTCAAAGAGGAGAACTCTGCCAGCACCAAAGAGTAAGAGGAGAAAGAGGACAAGAAAATTAGGAGGATCTGGTCAAGATATTACAAAGTGCACCCAGTTGGCCACGCAGAACCAAGTGTGCTGGAAAAAAAAAACAAAACCCAAACAAAATTGGAAGCTTGTTCCTCTGATTTCTGCAGCAAAGGGTTTAGTTTACTGGGTGAGAGGTCAGTGGTGGATCATTACTTAAAAAATGGTGATGTACCAGATCAGTAGACTCTGAGCAGGATGGGTAATTGGACAGACCATGAGTTTAAAACATCGAGACCAGGGGCACCCAGTCCAGCTGGAGGCTAGGTATTACTCCACGGGATCAGTTCCGGGGCTGGAGCTGTTTAACATCTGCATTAGCAATCCAGTCAGTACATTCTGGCAAGCCCTTTGCCCAGGGGCAAGCGGATTTCTGCTATTCTCTTTAAAAACACAGAGACTGAATGGGTAATGTGGGTAATGATACTTTTAGAAGAAGGAAGCACTGAGCTGAGAAAAGCTCTATTTATTCAAGCACAGCTCTGCATTACAAATTTTCTATAATTTTAAAGATTAAAAAACTCTTCTTACTATATTATTTGCAGTATTACTGTTTTTAGCAAAAAGCTTAAACCATCAAGCATATCCAAGTTCAGTACTACTTTACAGCTACATTTCACTGTAAATCAGTTTCTTAAATACTGGTTTTAGTTATAAAGGGAGAGTAAGATTTCAATTCCTCAATGCACTTAACTCAGAATAAATCACATTTAAACTACACCCAGATTTTTCCACCGGCTTAACTAAACTGATTTATAGTTGCACTGTTCACAAAACTGGAACAACTCTGAACGATTGTGACATAATCTAGGTGCCTAAATCCCAGTGAAATCTAAGGGAAGGCAACCCTTAAGTGAATTTGCACTTTTGGTAATTTTATCTGAAATCAGTCACACTTCCAGTATGCAGTCTCTGGACAAAGACTGATCAAACGGACTAGATACTACTTGCATAGCCTGCTAAAGTATGATAAGCTGCCTAAACACAGGATTTAATCAGAGTTGTACCTTGAATGCTCTTTGCCTCTAGGTAAGAAGACCTTTAATATAATTGCTAAACCAGTATTTATTAAATCCCTCACGAAAAAAAGCCATTCTCTTAGTTTACCTTGCTACAGATAAGGACAAGGTCACACGCTTTACTCCTCAAATAAGGGTGGTTTTTTGTTTATTTTGACATAGCAGTTAGGGTTTGGTTTGGATTACAGTTAATCTGTGCTGCACTAGAGCATTGTGTTGTTCTTCCTCCTTACGCCATCTTCTCAAATTGCTACAGTAAAACCTTACCTGAGCAGAAAGCTAAATGCCTGTCATAGTGCACAGTGTTGCTCAGCTTTGGCTAACCTCTAAAATGTTAATTATTTTTTTCAAATGTTTTAATACTTAATTTAAAATAAATTTTTTAATTTTTTATTAGGTCAGCTTCAGCAAACCTCTAAAAAATTCCTCTAATAAGTCAAAAGGAAGATATTCAGCCTCCTGTCATGTTTCTCTAATGCAGTCTGTTCTCATTTTTCACAAAAGGCCACCAGTGCCATCTTTAAGAACAGAATATCTTTTGGTGAGTGAGTTACTGTGATTTACCTGAAGGGAAGATCTGAGTACAAAGAAAGAATCTGCAAGACATTTGCAGTTGCTCTTCTCAATTTCTGACAGTTATTTCAGTTATGCTTAGAGTTCCTTCAAAAGCTATCGAGGTCATGTAATTATCCACTTTTGCTGCTTCCCACATCTTCAGCATCTTCTGAACAGGCATTGCCACTTTTAGAGATAACACACACCAAGAGAAGGAAGAAAAGGCATGTTCCAAGGAGGACTCAGAGTCACCAAGCACCCTGCTATAAGGTACATTCTAAAGATATTAAGCCTAAATATTCCTCACTGGTATTGCAACTGATTTTCACCTGCACCTATCTTAATCAAACACAAAGACTTCTACAGCACTCATAACAACTAATGATGTAGGATAAATGGGAAAGCACAATCTCATTGCTGTCAAGGCTGATATCCGATGTGGTACAAGTACAATCTGCATTAGCAATCCAGTCAGTACATTCTGGCAAGCCTTTTGCCCAGGGGCAAGTGGATTTCTGCTATTCTCTTTAAAAACACAGAGACTAATTTCCACAGAGAAGTGGAAATTAGTTGTTATTTCAATAGCAATACTACTAACTTGGCTGTGAAATGAATGAGTTTGCACAAAATGCAAAAGCTTTCTATTGCAGATCTGATTTTTACATGTACTTTTTCCACCTCCTGCAGAGATAGATCATTAAGTGACAATGTCTTTAACAGACTGTGTAATGATTAAAGCTTATAAAAGACTTCTTCGGCATTTCAAAAATTCGCTAGAAAATTAAGAAACTTCCCTATGATCACTGGGATGAAATGGAGACCTCCTAAAATTTTTTTGCACCAAAAAACACAACTGTAGAAACTAAACAAAACTCCAAACAGGAAAAGATCTATTATTCCATTATAAGCAACTGATGTTTACACAAGGTTGCAAGTGACCTGGTCCCAGTCCTCACTGTGCCATTTTCTTAAAAACACAAGTAAAATGTCTTCAGTGCCAGACTGCACTTTACTTTAGGACAATCTCTTTTTTGTTTTGGTTTGGGTTTTTTAATGGCAAAATTTGGTCCAGAGGCCCCCAATAACTGGAATATTTCCAAGAAAAGGTCTGCTTTCAATAATTCAAATATTTCTAACTAAATAAGTTTCACTAAAAAAAAAAAATACTGAGCAGTTGTAGCAATGTGTGATGTAAAAAGAAATCCATAAACAGACTTAAAACTTCAAGAATCTACCAGGTAAAAAGGGTTTTCTTACAATGGCAAGAATCCACAACTGGAAAACAAAGGAGGCTACAGAGAGAACTTCTGACACAAAGGAAGAGGGCTTACAGACGCACAAACCATCTACAAATATACTTCTAAAATAGAACAAAAACAACTGCAAGTTTTGGTTTTTTTTAATCACCAAAAGCATGCAAAAACCAAGGTTAGCTTTGTTTGCTATACAAGCAAAGAACTTAATTCAAATCAGTCTGGTATAAAATATGTCTAAATCTGGGTCATAATCTGAACATCAGTAAAAGCAGTTACTAAAATATGTAAAATCATATCTTTCATCAACTCATTTTTTAATGCACTCTTCAGACATTTCTGGACTCCGATATTTTCTCCAGAACGTCATAATGAGTGAGAGAGTTACCCAACTAGCACTGGCCACAGGAATATGCTTCTTGCAGAAGAACACCTGGCAGTGCAAGGTCACCATGATGGCCCCAGTTGCTCTTTCGCAACATCTGCAGAAATAAATTAAAAGTACTTTGAGCTGTTCTCTGTCATTGGGACCAAATCCTCTGGAATGCTCCATACAGAAATTAGTAAATCTCTAGCATTGAGCTGGACACAATCTGCCTATTGGAGATGATCATGTTAACTATCAAAAAAACCCCAGTAGTCTGGAAGGGTGTTGCAAAAGCCATGCCAGTGACCATGAGAATAATAGAACAATACCTTTATACTACTGTGTTCCTGTAAATGTGCCTGCAAGCTGACAGAGTTTAATAAATTATGTACACTACAAGGCAGCATCTTTGCACTTTCTTGAATTATTTGAATTTGAATTATTCACGAGTGAAGCAGTGTTACAGTTTAACAGGTTGCACAGGTATAGCATTCTACACTGACCAACTTCTGTGGTTCAGTGGCACTGACAGGTAAAATTCAAATTACTATATATTTTCAAAAACAAAGACTTGGGGGGCAGGGGGGGAGAAAAAGGACAATGCTGCAGTAGAACCAATATAGTATTAAAATTAATTTTTACTTCAAAGATTGACCCAGATTCTCAAATGGCTCCTAAGATAGGGCAAGTATCTTCTACTGTGTATCTCTGACTATTCCGGAAGAAAAATGCTGCTTCAACCTATTTTGCAACATCTCCCAGTGTGACCTTCAACATCCTTACACAAAGATGTATCAAAAAATGCTTCGACAGTTCCCAAGAATTCTCCAGCTGTTCCCTAAAAAGCATCTCCTTTCCATAAAGGCATAAACAAAGGAGATAGTGAGAAGAAACTGCAGTCAAACCAGATACACTTAACCATGCCTGCAATGCAGAATTAGGAGACCTCTAACTTCTGCTGTTGCTGATATACCAGTTACATGAGGAAGACTGGAATCACTCTGAGATAACTTGTCTTGAAACGTCTGTCCAGGTTTTTCCATTTCTTGCCTTGAATTATTTTTCTTCATGCCCTGAGCTACAGGAAGCCTAAATTCCTTTTTCCAGGAGCACAATGAGACCTGCCATTTATTTCATAGAATTTGTTAATTGTCTGTTTAGTCTAGAGGGAAGAAGACTTTTTTTTTAATAACTCTGGTTTAAAGAAGGCCTCCAGGAACATGATTCCTTATTATGATAGTGGCTATATAATAGCTTATTGTATTTCTTATCACCTCCTTTGATTAAAAAAATAGCTTATTTTAGAGTAAGCCTTCTGTGGCATTGAACAGAATGCATAATGCCTGCTTCAGGGTCTCCAGGGGCTGTAGAGATCAGCAGGAATATTATTCATAGTCACAAACTGATATTAATGCAGCATTCTGAGAACTTCAATGCCCAAAAGACAAAATACATTCTTCAGTTCCCCAGGGAGCAGAAGGTTATGTGCTGGTGTCTGTTCTACATTTAGCCCTTCCCAGTTTACATGGTTCTGTCAGACTTTCCAGAATAAAAGCAATCAAAACGAGCACATCAAAAACTATGCTTGGAGTTCTACTTCACAGTGAGAGTGGAATGAACTTGGCTGAATTATTACATTCATACCAGTTCAAAATATTTGTTCAGATTTCACCTTGTCTTCATTTAAAAACCCACCCTGTACAATCATAGAATGGTTTGGGTTGGAAGTGGCCTTAAAGGTCATCAAGTCCCAACTTAAAGATCATCAAGTCTCAACACCTCACACTAGATCAGCCTGCTCAGTGCCTTGGCCAGCCTGGCTTTAAACACCTCCAGAGAGGGGGCATACACAACCTTCTCTTGATGCAACCCAGGATTTGGTTGGCCTTCTTGGCTGCAATTGCACACTGGCAGCTCATGTTGAGTTTGTCAGCCACTGACACCCCCAAGCCCTTCTCTTCAGGGCTGCACTCAAGGCACTTGAATCCAGCCTGTGTTTGGGATTGCTCTGACCCAGGTGCAGGACCTTACAAAACAGTGGAAGGGGTGTACTGGTGCCTTCCAGTTACTGGAGACTTGTTCTTACGGAAAGGTTTACTAAGCCCAAAACCAAACCCAAGAAACTGGATTAAGGAAAAAAAAAAAAGTTCTCCACGGGAAATTCAACATCTGTGAGGATTGCTGCACTCCTGCTGCTTTAGTAACAGTCAGAACTGACTGCCCAGCCTATAAAAGGAAAATGATCATTATCTGTTAAAGAGTCTTTCTCTTATAAAATAGATCATCAGGATGTATTTTGATAGCTGCATTTGTCCCTAGTGGAGGAGATTGTGCTTAAATGTCTAGACAATACACACTATCCACCTGTCTTCTTGCAGTTGTTAACAAAATTGAAATTCCAGTAATTTTCTGTGCAACATCACCACTGTTACTTACCAATAGTCTTTTCAGTCCTGGGGAAAATTTTTATAACCTGTCAGGTATAAGATGGCTGAATTCTACCAGTGGATGAATTCACTTGCAAAAACATCACAGTTTAAAAAAAAAAAAAAAAAATCCATTTTTTTACTACACTTCTAGTACATTTATTTATCTACTTAATGCATCAGAAACACACTACTCCACCACACAAATATGCAAGAAGCATCAGTGCTTCATAACTACCAAAAAGAAGAGTCAATGCTATTCAGAAAAATACGGGCTTTGGCTTTTACTGAATTCTAAAATCACATTTGTTCTATTATTATTCTGAAATCATAGCAGAAATACACTAAACTAACTGAGGAAGCCCAATAGTATTTGCTTGCATGATGGGAAAAAAACTGGTTGTTATTTTTCCTCCGAAGAAATGAGAAACATTTAATATTGTTATAGACCAATTTAGGGTTGCTGGGAATATTGGAGTTTCTTGTATCCCTTCCCATGGGTTACATGAACTTCCAGTAAATTACATCATGTTCAGCAAAGCCTCGATCAGAAGTTACAAGCAATACAGCAAAACCCTCCAGCTATCAGGCTTACAATAGTAAATATGATTTGCAGTAGATTGCATTTTTCTAAAATTATATTAATTTTAGCTAAGGAATCCTGGTGGAAAATCATCTGTTCTATAGAGTATGACAGAAGTAAAATAAATCTTTCACTGAATAAATGAAGTATATATAAAATGGCTACAGGTAATTCTTTAAGACACTGCTGCAGATAAGAAGATATTTCCTATTTGTGGCGTCTCTTGCTGTATATAAAATTTCTCAGTATTTAACTATCATACGTCAGCACCTTTCACTGACCAGATATTTTCTAGATTAGTCCCTAAAAAGATAATTGTTCTTTTTCTTTTTTTTATAATCTACCCAACTGGAAATCACATTTACAGGTTTTGACAGACAATTTACAAAATATTAAAGTTTGCAGGGAACAGATAGAGCACAATTTGCAGGGGACTGAAAAGTCTTGGTCTGTATTCGGTCCTCACATTAGGGTCTGGACACGCAAGGAAGGTAACTGTTTCTACATAACAGGCATTAAAATTGAAAAGTAATGAATATATTTACTTACATAATTAGAATTAAAAAATTAAAAAGAAAATTTTGGCCAGTGAAGACTGTAAGAATGATGGCATTTTTAATACCCATGGAAAGTTACTATTTTGAGCCACCAAATATGTCCTACCTGTTTAGTGCATCTGTTATATATAATGAGGACCGAGAAAATGAGGCAGGGATTGCAGTCCAGAACTAGTGCTTTAGCTGTCTGCTGTAATATTGGAAGTGGACATGAAACATAGTCAATATATTTTTTAGATGTGATTGAAAAGTTTAATTATTTGATGTACTCCTTAGTTACAGTAACAGCAATAATGCAGAGGAAGGACACTCCACAGCAAAGTTGCCATGGCAACAAAGCATAGCTAAGGCATGAAATATGAGGCGACTGGATAGACAGAATTCTTGTTTGGCATGGAAGAATTAGAAATCTTACAACAAAAGGCCGATTGATGTAATATAACATGTCATTCGTCTGTGACACTGGTAATATCTAGAACATATGACTTGAAACATACAGTGTAACAATTCCAAATTTGTGAACTCCAATAGGCAGTCTGTAAATTGTGGCATTCATTTAGCAACACGGGGTAGTTAACAGTCTGCATCAATGGGGAAAAACAGGATAGCAGCACACACTGTTTTGTCTTCTTAGCACTGCAAAAACAAAACCTGGAAGAAAATAGACTTTACCTTTTTCCTGTTACATTTCTTTCCTCCCACTACCTGCTCCCACATAGGAGATGGTTTTAAACAAGTCACTTGCTGCCAAGCTACCATGAATTCTTCCTAAGGTTATGACAGACAAATACAATTCTTAATGCTCTCTTTCTGAAGCAAGCAGTATTTTTGACAGATGGATGTAACAGCTTCAATTTTCATTAGCTTCATAATCACTGGGAAGTGCCCAAAAAACATGCTGTATTTGAATGAGTAAATTCATGGCAATATTTTGCCATGATGCAAGTTGTGACACTGGCCAAAGCTGCCCAGAGAAGCTGTGGAAGTCCCATTCATGGAAGTGTTCCAGGCCAAGCTGGACAGGACTTTGAGCAACATGGTCTAATAGGGGGTGAACCTGCCTACAGCAGCGTTTTATAACTATATGATGTTTAAAGCCCCTTCCAATGCAAAACAGTCTATGATTGTATGATTCTTAGATCCCACTTGCATTTCTTCATATCAGACACTTTCTCTCTTCCATCACTGGAAATCAAACACTAATCAGAAATGCTGAGCTTTGCATACTAATGACTGAGAAATAATTGAAATACAGTACAGTTACAGCAGTGTAAACTCTAAAGCACTCACTCAGGCAGCCTTCTGAGAACACTGATGTCCTCCCCATGTTTCACTACTTTGACAGTGGTGTTACACAGCTGCACAGCAGAGAATCAAACCTCCAAGGACCATTTGTCCCAGCTGGACTTTCCAAGGCACAATTTCAACCCAGACATAGTGCCATGGTGCAAGAGAAAAATGACACCATCTCAGGGAAAGAAAATAACTGACCTTTTTCTAGTCACCAGTGCTGCTCCATGGTCAGGCCAGATGCTGGCAGAAGAGAAGAAATGTCACATCAGGTGGCAGCCAGCTGACACAGACCTTTGTAGCCCAGATGAAAAGGAAAAGGTTTCAAATCAGTATTTCTTTTTGAGCTTTGTCATTTCTCACTGCACTTACAAACTATTGTTCTATTGCAAATTGCATTTACTGATTATGTCTTCTTAGGAAGTTTGGTGTCATTTATACACAATGTAAAGAAAATAGCCACAACTGTGAGTAACAGTATAATTATTTGTGCTGTAGAACTTATTTTCATTATAAAATAGCTCCCCAGCTTTTAAACATAAATGCACCTTTGCCTTTGGAGCACTTTATATAGTTTATGCAACATTAATGCTTAAGAGATCTGTTTACCTTGTACATAGCTTTACAATGAGCAATAATATCATAATATTTCCTCCATATGTCTTTTTACCAGGACCAAATCAATAGTGTACCATTCAGCCTGCTGCCTCTTTCACTTTAATGATTACAAGATGCAAGACCACATGGCCAAATTGATAGCACCAGGCATCCAGGAAAAGATCTCTTGATGTTTAGCTACTAAAATTTTGGAGGGCTGTGGGCTTTTTTTCATAGCAGCAGTGAAAAAAGTGTCTCTGCCAGGTGTCCCCTGAGCACAACAACTTAGTAAAATCCAATAACTCGATAGACTGTACTCTATTAACTTTATATCCTTGCTTCCCTTTAAGGGCTCTGTAGCAATATGGCACCATTTAGCTGAACAACAATTATTTAATTTGACCACTTGTGTGAAGCTAAAAAATGGTACTAGCCCAAAATTACTAAGCAAAATTACTTAAGAGATAAATGGACTATATGCTCGTGTGCACTGGCAGAATCAAGAAGAGAAACTCATTACTGAAGTCTTGAACACCCTAACTCAAGTACAAAGCTACTTCACAAGTACTTCAAAATCACTGAGTGCCAAATAGAAAAGTTCTAGAAACCAACACCAGTCTTGGTCATGACTGGTCAAGAGTAAAATAACACAGTATCACTTTGCAAGAACACTTTTTTAATGTATATTAGAGTGGTGAATAGGAGTGTAGTAATAATTTGGTGGAAATGCTACAGTTACTATGGCTTCATCAAAACGGATGTGTGCAAGTTAGATGTGTCCAAGTAAATCACAGAACCAAAGAATGGTTTGGGTTGGAAGGGACCTTAAAGACCATCTAATTTCAATCCCCCTGCCATGGATCCCATGATCTGCCACCTCCCACTAGATCAGGTTGCTCAATGCCTCATCTAGCCTGGTCTTAAACCCCTCCAGAGAGGGGGCATCCACAATCTCTCCAGGCAACCTGTTCCAGTGTCTCACCATCCTCGCCTTAAAGAACTTCTTTCTTATCTCCAGCCTAGATCTACCCTATTCCAATTTTCATCCATTATTCCTAGTCCTGCTATCCTTTACTCTATTAATAATAGAACTGTTAAAAAAAAAAAAAATTAGCCACCCACTTAACAAAAATATACAAATGAAGGCTCTGGATAAATGCATCTGAAGCTGGCTAATTCAGCATTCCCCTAAAACATGTCACCAATAAACTATAAAAATTATATGCAGTGAGCAATGATCTTCATGTATGTTACTTAGGTAACCTTTACTCAGGGGAAAAAGTAAAAACCAATTATTTTAAGTAAGTTTTCCAACAAGTCTTTCAGAGGAGTAATGCCTATGCCCTGTGCTCATGTCTTCCAGAGCAGAGCTCTGAAGCCATGCAACTATGTGAATACAAGGCAGAAACTGCCTTTTTATCATTGCAATGTAGAAGACACAGGAGGGTAATATTTTCTTCTCTTTTATTTGGTTTTGACTGAAATGTTTGTAGGAGCCCATAACACTCCTGCTCTGCTACACTTTACCGTTATTACAATGCTTTGGCTGCTGACACACAGGCAGAAGGTTATTTCTTTGAAAAGATAGTGTTTTCCTGAAGATTAAAAAAAAAAAAAAAAAGGAAGGGTGGACACAACACGTGAAGCCACAGAAAATCTTTTTTTACAGAGAAGCTAAATTACAGCCAAACCAGGACTGAAAACATTGCTTCACCATTCCCACTCTTGGGAAAGTAATCTGGGAAAGGATCCCAGAAGGCATGACTTGAAGTATAAAGGTAGATGAGCACCATCCTGCCAAGAGAAACCTGCAGCATTGTACCCCTTACTGCTGGGGCCAGCCCTGCCAAAATTGAGATGAGAATACAAGCCGAACTACTGGATAATGGAGGGATCTGGTTATGATTCCCCCACCTCTGCTCCACGCTGCCCGAGAGAGGCATAATTGGCACTTGAGCTGAAGCATAAGCAAGGTCCTTTTGTATCCACTGCTTGCTCAGCTTGGAAATTAAAAGAAGCTATTGATAACAATTTGTATGCACCAGGATGGCTGTGAGAGGAACCAGAGCATACTAAATTGCAAGTAATAATTCACCTTTCTGTGACAAGTGGACAGAATGAAACCACAAAATTTAAAACATAAGATTGGGAAAGATGACAAGAAGGCAGCAAGTCCTTCTCTCTCTCCTCTTCTCAAGGAGTTTCTATTTATAAGCTTTCCAATAAAATCTCTGCACAATGATGGGAACTGAAAAGTGCCCAAGACACTACAGTTACCTGCAATTTCTGCAGGCAGACATAAGCATTAAAAACAGATCTCTCTACTAGTGATTGTTCAGCCCAAAATGTGCACGTGAACTTAACATCCTTCTCATTTCCATACTAGAAAGACAATATGATAGAAATTATGTGCACTCAGATGAAAGACTGAATTTTGTTGACTGAATTTCACCTTCCTTACCTTTATGTTAAAAAACTTCTGTGCCAGCAAGAAATCCAACACTCTTCATACATGTCCCTTCCTACAGAATGCCCATATCAGGAGCTAAATACATATCTCCCATTTGCTGCTGCTCCAAACCCTACATTATCTCAGGAAGGAGGTTTTCCTCCTTATCTTCTATTGCGATTTGGAAATATTTCTTGTTCATTTCTCTTATCTTTTCAGCTTTAAATTAATTTCAGCAGCTTGAGAGAAACGTGGATAGTAGGTGCAGAGATGAAGGCACTGGCAAAAGGCTGAAAAATCACACTGGATAAAGTCAAGTACCTGATGAAAGGAAGGAAAAGAAGGGAGATCAAAAGCAGTAAAGAGGCAGATATGGCACATGTGCTACACACAGTTCAGGTAAAGATAAAAATACATACCACAGATAATAAGCTCTGTAGTATTTTGTGCTATACAGAAATATGACTGGCCATATTAAATGGAACAAAACCCCTTTCCAGGAGTAATGCCAATCCCTACAACCACAGACATCTGAAAGACTCCATGTATCCCTGTTAAGCCACAACAGCAGAAGTGGGGCTTTTTAATTTTGTATGCCTTGCACTGTATGAATAAACTCATTTCAATTGCTGATTCTCTCCTTCACCAACACACACACACATTATTTATTGGGCTTAAATCCTATCATTCTCGGATGGCAAATTAAGGTTGAAAAGACTTCTCACATTTGACTTCAATTAATCTCACTTTCCTGCTCAGTTCATAAAAGTGAGAGGGAAAGAGACATTTCACCAACCAAACTTTGTTTATTCCTGTTAAAATGACAAATGAAACACACTTAAACACATTCTGGATAGCTGCACAGAGAAGAATGCTTTTGCCACCAGCACCCAAACGAAACAGGAAGTATCAACAGCAAATATACACTTATATGAGGTTTATTATGACCCAGACAGTACCACTAGTCTATAATTAACTTGACTGAAATAAATAATTTTTTCCACAATCTTCTGATAGAAGAAATACCAGAGCATAAAAATCTTGCCTATAGGGACTTTTTATACAGTGAGCAGTCAGAATGTATTTTCCTTCACATAAAAGTGACTTTACCTGCCCATTCTCCTCTGTCTTTATTGTAAACTTCCCTCACGTAGCTACTCCTTTACCTTCCATGATTGCAACTGGTACCATAAAACAGTGCACCAAAGAACTAATACAGGAAAATTTATTGCTAAGGGCAACAACAACAGACACTTACCAATACTACAAGTGAAACTAATCACATTAACCCTCATAATTACTGCTGACATGAGTATAGCTGTGAGGCAAATTGATCACTCAGGGGTGCCTGCAATGGCATGTCACAGCTGGTGCCTTGCAGAGCTTGGGAAGCAGGGTGGACTAAGTGGGAAATCACTTTGCATCCAAGTTAGAAAGAAGAGTTTGTTTCCTGAGAGATGCTTGTATAAGGAAAAGCAAAAACACTGAGACCTCAAGATTCAGTCAGTAAAGGATGATTCTGTTATTTGCATAATTCAGACTACACTAGGGGCTGAAATCCCAAAGGAAACATGATGTACGTTTCCTTCTATGCATTGAAAAATTACAACATTCTATTTTAATTCCATTTATCAAATTTTCATATGAGATCTAGAGCACATAACTTAAAGACCAAGAAAGTGGCTGATAAATAACTGCAGGCTAAAAAATTTGAGGAAAATCCATGCCATAAGCATTTACAAACATTAAATCCATCTCAGTTGTTGAGATTCCCCCAAGTCTAGATAATTTTGACAATTGGACTGGCCATTAGCCATAGAAAAGATATCTTCAATACAGTAGTGTTAAATTGATTGAATGACTGAATGTCATCTAAAAAGTTCTTACAAAAAATATTTCTCCATGATAATTAACTATTTATCATATGTTGTCAGTCTAGAATGCCCTGTGATGCAGGGCACAGATGTATTAAGACTGAATCATGAAGTCCTCTTTTACACTGATGTGAACTATTGTTTCAGGCTCCTTTCAGTTGTGGTTCTTTTTCTTCCTATGTCTTAATTGAAGAAAAGAGACAGAAAGGATGCTATCTTAAAGACTAAAATCTAAAAATCAAATTCAGATTAATTCATCCATTTGTTGTTTTGTTCTAACAAATTAGTCATGGTAGAACTACAGTGTCAGAAACATCCGAGTTGGAAAAGAGTTACTAAATTAATTGTCAAGAAGTATTTAGTTGCATTAAAATAACATTACAATAACATACAATATTGTATTACAGTAACTGTTCTTTTTCATAATAATGCTTTTCTCATACGAGATATCTGATGAAATACCCATCTTCTTGTAGATCTACAGATGTGGGGGTTTTTACTGCTGAAGCACAAGATCAAGAGCTGTGGTCCACATCTCACCTCCTGTAGTCTAGAAGCTGCATTCTGCTAGCGAGCTGATTCCTTCCAATTTTTCGTTTTTAAGAAACAGCTATCTAAATTATTAGTGGTATTTCTCTCTGATACTAGAATTTACCTACTTTGTTCTTGAGAATCGTAGAATTAGGAATGGGTGGGTTCATTCAGTAAAAAACTTGCCTTTTAGTTCCTCAAAGACTCAGTAATTCCAGAGCTGAATTACAAATCATCATTTTAATAGACAACCACAGCAGTCTGTCTTAGACACAGTGATTACTGCAGCTGAAGTCACTAGGTAAGGTCAGATATAATTTCTCCAGTCATCAGCAGGGAAATTTAAAATGCTTTGCTTGGGCTGTGATGTTCATCAATTTCCGTGCTGTTCTGAGTTTGACTGGCTAGCATTTCCTTACACTTTGTTTCTTTCAATATTTTTTTTATTTCTGAGAAGACTGAAAATATCCAGGACTGGGATCAAGCCAAATTAAGTCCCACTCAATAAATTATGATTTGGAATTCTTGCCAATTCCTGAAATATCTTTAATTTGTAAATTTAACATACAAATAAAAGCTATTGAAAGAGTGCTACTAAGAAAAAGTATCAAACTCCCAGGGGCAGGTATTTCTTAATGTCACACTTAACTATTATAAAAGCAATCTTCAAAGTTAGATATGCAAGCAATGCATAGAAATTTATGTTTCAGAAAACAGGAAAATAACTTTCAAAGGAAAGCAGAAATGAATAGATATTTATGTAGTGAGATATTTATGTAGTGCAGACATCTGCCTCTGCAACAGCAGTATATTACCTTTAAATAATATACAGCAACTGTGTAAATGCACTTTAATTATTAGCATTTTGGAGGAGAGTTTCTTTCTGTGGTTGAAATCACTTGTTATTATGCATTAGCATAATATTTTATAGAACTTTTTAAGTGAATGTTTAAACATGGACAGACAATTTTTTTGTCATACAAATATTAAAATCTATTGTTCTGTTCTTTAAGTTCTCAGTAATAAAGCAAGTAAAGCAGTGTGCTGTTTCTTCACTTCACTCAAAACCTGCTGTAATCATCTCTATCTGAACTATATAAATGTAATTATCTTTCCTCTTTGAAAGAGACCTATAAAACTTTAAAATTCAGAAATAAATTATATTATGCTTACACAGACAGTATCTTTCCCTGTAAGAAATTAATTACTTAGCAGGCAGCAAAGTTCGGCTCTTTTATTTGTTCTGAAGACAGACCAAATGGCCAAAGTCCCAGCCGCACTAGGTAGTGGCCTGTTGAGTTACTGCTCTATTGCCAATTCGAAATGCTTCTAGTTAAAAAAATGCACTTGAGGTATGAAGATGGACTACATTAAATTAAATGGAGCCATCCTCTCCAAACATCTCCATCCTGCTAACATGGGAAAGAAAGAATACCAAAAATAGATTCTACCATGAGAAATTTTCTCCTGTTTGTCAGAAGCATTGCTTTTTTGGAAGCCTTTTTTCCTTTATTTTAGTAGTTCTTTAAAACATGAATGTAAATGTGGAGCTGCAGGAGTTAAATGAACAATTCAGTTCATAAAAAAGGCATCAAACCATTTTAATCCAGATCATAGACAGTGGACTGTGTAATTTCCACACTAATATACATACACCTCTGCACGTTCTGCCCAAGGCTAGATAAACCACTACACTGGTTTATCACATGCCCTTCTTCAGGGGGCATTAGCTACCAGGAGGCAAAGGATGAAGGTTTTCCTCACAGCTCCCAGTTTCAGAAAATAGTCATATTATTCCACATACAGCTATCAAGAAATTCCAGCTTCCCTTATCTCACACAGTAGTTTAATGTAGTTCCCTCAAGCACTCTCAAGGCCCAAAGCAGAAAAGGAACCCAGCACATTCCACCTCACAGAATACAACTCCAGAAGAAGATTCCTACATTTAGCCTCTTCCCTAGGTAAAGTTACACATCTGAATGAGAGCTCCTTCAGTTAGTGCTTGAAATACAGTATTTTTCCTCAATAGTAGTAGCACAGAGAAAGCTTCTTGTCCCCCTGGCATGAAGCAACTTGAACACACAGTGTAACCATAACACAGCTGACATCCAGAGCAAACCATCAACCCAACACTACAGACTCTGCCAAAAACCAAAGAGCTGGAAAAATAATTCCTTGCCCAAAAGGAGTAGGAATGCTTCCTGTCTTTGAAAAGGTGGGAGAATAGTGCTGATTGGATTGCTGGCAGCCACCATATATGTGGCAAGGATGGCTCAAAAAGGAAGGGGACTTGCATCTGTGGCAAAGTCTCAAGCAAATGGATTGGTTTGCCTTCTGCTACTTAATTAGTACATTCTGTTCAGTACATACTGTGTTGCCAGTAAGCAATGCCTCCGAAACAAATTTAAAGAAGCATAATAAATCTTCCTTTCTCTCCAGAACTACAAATCTCTATCTATGCATATGTTCACAAATAGATACATATGTAGAGAGAAAGAAGACCATAAAAAAAAGCTGGAGGAAAAGAGAGTAATAGATACCAGATTCATTTCTTATCTTTCTGAGAAGTCAGCATCTGAATCCAGTGGGAGCAGGCTGTAACACCTGAGTGTTTTCTCACAAGTCATCAGTGCAGTAACAAGAGATTTGAGCATCTCAGCATTAATATCCTTTTCAAAATATCAAGCTGTAAAAGTTGGTGCTTGCTCGGCACAGGGATTAAACATGAGGCTGCATGAAGGCAGAATAGTTTACAAAAGCAAGAAAAAACTTAAAGCAATACAGAGATTGTGTTTATAAGCATTCATAAACACTTTAAGTGTACTCCTGAAGGAATCATGCAAGTGCTGCAACAAATCATTATATAATATAATTAAACACAAAAACCTGCAATAGTAAAACAGCATTAAGGGACAGATTTTCACTGCTGTAGCAGTGGCACATAGCAAGCAAAGATCCCATTAGAAGTAATGGGAGCTGAAGTTACAATCCACTGTACACAACATCAAAAATAATACTCCTGTGGCTTCAGTGCAAACTAGTAGAGTTAAAGCAGCACCTTGATTTCTGATTCTCCCCACTGAGTGCAGACAGCAACCCTCGAAGTGCCCCACTTCCCCTTCTCCCTCCCAAACACACTTTCAAGCAACCCGTAATGCTTGAGCACAAGGGAGGGAGTGAGAGAGGGAGAATCAAGCATACTATAGATAATTGTGCATTTCCTTTGCTCTCATTTGTTTGAATCTAGTTTTAACTTTACTTTTCAGCATGGTAAATGTTAACATAGATGGTTACCGCTGTCAGCTCTTATGTTTTTCACTGGGGTAAATCGCCACTGGAGGGTGTTAGCAAGGTGAAGCATGCTTCTCTCATTCAGGGGGATCACCCTTCACCTCTAATAGGAACAAATTGCAACATCTGTGGCCAATGCAAATCACTAGGGACTTCCACAGTCCTACAACTGGTAGCAGCATTTCTGAAATGAAATCACTTTCCTTGGAGCAATTTTGTACCCCCCAAGCTTTTGTTGCCAACTGTAACAGGTTTTACTTTGTCTTAAGAAGTTCTTTCAGAGGAAAATCTGCTGTAAACAGATCAGAAGCTCACAGTCAAATGCTGCAGCCCAGCTCCATGCCAATCCAGTGAGCTAGAGCTGTCTCCCATCTTTAAATTAGGCCTGCCAAACTACAAAATTCTGGAATAACACCACCACACATGCATTGTTTTTTACAAATTCTGAAGTCTTTGGGGTAATGCTTACATTACTGCTGAAAAAGAGCTTCACCGGTGCTGAGAAAGGATATGGGCTTTCATGCTACACATGGTCAATAGGATGCCGCTTTCTACAAGCTGGGGGGGGTTGCGAGGGCAGGGCTACCATTCAGGGGGAACACAAACTGGAGCAAAAATTATTCAAAACTTCATGAAGTGTCCAAAAAAGACAGCTGCAAAGCCCTGTGAATCCCTAGAGAGGGCACTAACTGTGCAACAGCTCTGCAGTTGATAGCCCTGGGGGTCCTGACAAACAAGTGGAAGATCTCTTGCTTGACATCGTCAGCCTAAATTTTTATAATACTCTGCCTTCCAACAGCTCATGGCAAAGCCATATCATGCATATCATGTGTTATTTGTCCTCCTTCATCCAAAAGTGACAGAGAATCAACCCCATATCACATCAAGGGAAACAGACATGTAGACGTCTACAAACTTGGATCTGAATCAGCAGTAGCTCTGCTGGCAAAACCATTCAGCAAATCATTGGTAGAAGCAGAATTAGGAAACAAGAATTACTGGCTCCCAATTCTACTCCTCATCCATTCAACCATAATCATTTTACATGAAAATCTTGTCATGTCTGGGACTGCTTTCATGATGCATTTTAATAGCTCTGAGCAAATAGCTTTCTGGCCTACAACTGATAATTCTTGGCATTACTGTCATGCAGATTATGATAATTATTAGTAATGTGCTTGGTATGAATAACTTATGTGGAGTATACAAAATTATTCTGGTGCAGAGCAGTGAGCTTTAGTCAACAGAAAAAAAAAACCAAACAGCCCAATGCAGACTATGTGGAATAAAGTAATAATTGTTACACAAGTGATACAAACATATATTAAAAATTATCCTAGTGCTTATGTTTGTCACTAGCCAAAAGTGCTTTATGCTATTATGGTCCAAATGATACCTTTTTTTAAAAAAAAAACCCACACAACAAAACAGTAATACAAAATTTGAGATATATGGAGACATTGTTTCCAATAAGGAGAGAAGGAAAAGGAAAGGGGAATTACTACAGTATGAAAAAAAAGTTTGCTGCACTTACATCTTTTTTTTCCTTTTCAATTGTCTTGACTGATAAATTTAGTAACTGAGTACTCAGGATGAAAATTTCCAAATCAATATTCAATAAAAATAATAAAACTCACAACTCAAGCCAGTTTTATTCCCTCCTATCAAAAACCAACTGCAAATATCAGGCCAATAAAATATTCTGAAAGTATTGTCCTGGCCTTAGCAACTCTGTCATTTCTAAAAATCTCATAGATCGACCTTCTTGTCCAGCAGGTTCAAAAGCTCACTCAAAAACCAAGTATCTGTGACCTCAGCTTGTTTCCCAGGGAGAACAGCAGAAATTCATCAAACCTGTTAATCCTCTATAGAGAATGGGGTCAAGTAGAAAGTCACATTTCACTAGAAGTTCATTCACTCCCAATAAAAAAAGGTTCTCAGATGAACTGAAAAAAGGGAAAAAAAGCTCTTTAGTGTCATGTGTAGTAAGACAGAGGAAAAGTCTATATATATCACTCTGAAAAAAAATGAGAAAATTCTGATCTTTTCCAAGATTTCTGGGATGACTATCCCACTTTCTGCATTGCTTTTGCCACTGTCTGTTAATAGTTTGATAGTTCTCTGCCATTGTCTTTTGAAATATCTCTTATTACACTCTACACTCACTAATACAACATATAAATATGAATTACAAATGAAGTAGTAGTAAGAAAAGTTGGTGGCATGAACCAAACAGAAATAACTTTATAAAGAACATTAAACACTCTTCTCAAAACCCAGTCTTCCACTTCTGTCCCCTGTAAAGCAAATGGAAGAATGAGGCATTTCATCCTACTTTTTGGTACAGCCCCCGAAGAGTGCTTCAGAAATGATGAAGAAGACTGGGCAATAGAACAGTATGAATCTAACGATCCTTTGGTTTTCTAGATGGCACTAGCAGGAAGGTGCAATAATTACTGATTACAGGGGCCAAAGTGCCTACAATCACATGACAGTGAGGATGACTCACAATTCATTTCATATAGACAACTGGAAAGAAAATTTTTTTTATCTCAACTATTTGAGGCATCTCTTAAAGTATACTCACTATTGTATCAGTAGAAAGGCTAGGTCCTAAAACTGAAAGTCCTTATATACAATCATTAATTCCTTGGGTCATTTATGCAACATTTAGGTCTTTTATGGTATGCAACCACTATGAGCTCTGGTCTCCATATTCAAATGCAGCATGCACACAATACATGCCCAGAAAGACCACTAAATACTCAGGTCTATGAAACAATGAGCACTTTTCTAGTAATGATTTCAAATATCTCAAGTCATGGAAACATATTTGTAATTGCTTTGGGTAACCAATTCAGGCACCAAATAAAAGTGTCATTTCATCTTCTAATTCATCAGAGATCTGCTTCAAAATTAATGTAGCATCTGTTATACAAAATTAACCCATGTAAATTGAATATTTTCATAAATTCCTAAGAACTGCATATCTAGAGTTACCAGTCCACTAACAAACCAGCATCTTTAAATAGAAGCTAAGTTTACTTGATTCTCTTCTGTTATATTCTTGAGCACAGTATTACAGTCAGCAATAATAAGGACTTTGGTCCTACTCTCACACTCAAGTTGTTCTAGGCAACACATAAACACATCAACTACAGGAAGTGCCAATCTGAACAGAAATGGACCAAGTAATGCATGGACCACACTGCCTCTGCAGGTGAGACCAGGCACCCTTGTATGTTTGGCTTTTATCACCTCGGTGTATTTAAACTGTGACAACAGCACTAGTCCACAAGGCAGAGTACATTAATAGTTCTATGCCCTGAAACAGCCGGCACTTCCATGAAATGACAGATCCTCTGAATACTGCTAGTTAAACACACTCATTTGGTAAACCTGCACATAGAAATATTTACAATTCATCATCATTTCTACTGTCTAGAAAGAAAAAAATCTGAGGATGTGTGCCCCTCTTCACCCAAAGTAACTTGAGTTACACCTAATTAAAGTAAACCTGACAGCAGCAACCAAAGTATCTGTAACAGGCCACTGCCTCCTTTCCACCTTTTTCTGGTTAAGGGCATCAATGAGGAGAGAAGAAGACAAAAATACCACTAAAGCTTATTGTTCTTAGCATCATGAAAGAAAAGGGAGACAGGCAGTCTGACAATAAATATTAAATTAGACAGCAGATAGAGTCTCTACACTCAAAAGAGTTCCTTCTAAAAATTAAAGCAACAGCATTGACTATACATGTTTGTTTCTTATTGATCTTTTGGGACATGCAGTTGTTAGGAAGTACTAGAGTTCGCAAAGTCTGTGTTTTGGAAATCAGTCATTGAGCATTTTAATAGTAGAAGACAGGGGAAATCATCTCAAAAAAAATTATACTTATTATATAGCTCTCCTTTCATCAGAGCCTCAAATGAAGTTTCTAGTCTCTTTTGTATTAAAAAATTAATTCTGATTCTGCAGGAAGCACTGTCACCAGGTGGCAACTTATGAATTTATACACTAAATTGAAGTTACCTCTTATAGTGCGTAAGTGTAATGTAGAAATAATTTATGGAAGCCCAGATTAAAGACAACCAGGGGGAAAAATGCAGTAGTTTCTCAAAAGTGGAAAACAGTTAAGCATCAGATGAAAAAGAAATGCTGGTTAAAGAGACTAATCATGCAAAACTCAGGTTACAGTCTCAATCCTATATATAACCAAGTTGTTTTGCAACCCTTTTACTGAACTAGAGGGAAGTATCTTCCTTAATGGTTACAGAGTTAGATCTTCCAAAATACTTCAAGCTTTTATTGTAAAATTTCATCCAATTCCATTAAGTAAATAATTGGATTAAGTCTTCTGGCTGCATCTCATCAGATGGGAAGCAGAGGCAATTCCACCACCTAGAGTGCATCTGCATTGTACTGGACCTCTCAGCTGGCGGCCGGTTTGTTGTGCAGTGACTCATTCCAAAACACATAAAGGACTTTTAAAAGCCAGTGGCCCAGTATTCAGACATTACTACCCGACATTATGCATGGAAAGTTGGAATGGAAAATTAGGTGGTGCTTAATTTCATGAGCTCCAGCACAGGTCATAAACCTTACTGTGCTGAGCAAGAGTCAGCTTTTTAGGAGCTTCCTTGGCATCTGGAAGATCTCCAGGGAAAGGAAAACTCTGACAAGGAGAGACAGTTGTACAGGAAAAAAAAACTGCAGATACATGAGACGAGGTAAGTCTCCATGGTTTCCAGAATCTTCCACCAAGAATCAGGAGACACTCCCTGTGCAAGAGGTGAATTATGCTGCAAAGCAGGCTGAAAATAGTGTCCAACCACAGCAAGAGACTAGCAGTGCCCTCCTGGAATGGGGGTAAAGGCATGCATTCTCCTTAAATCCCAGATGATGCTCACAAAATGCTAATGGGCTGGCTTTCAACCTCACTGAGTCTTTAAAAAATGCTCCTCAGGAAGGAAGTCAGGCCAAGGAAGGCTGCAGGTCATTCCAAACACTGTGAGAGCATTTCAGCCCCCAGTGCTACAGATAAATCCACTACCAGACGTGTGCATGACCCTGGAGGTCATGCCCTAGGACAGCACACAAAAGATAACTGTGGTCCATAGCACACTGGATATAATACTTCTCAAGATGTTAATTGGAGCTCAGTTCTCTGCAGGAAGAAACAAGCCATACTGGAAGGGAACAAGGATCTTCATTAACAATGGCTGTATTCTCTATTTTGACATATACTATTTCTATTCATCTGGAACAACAGCATGTGCAAAGGTGGCATTAGAGTAAAAAGGAGAATATGCAGCACAGGGCAGGAACTCAGGCTCTTTCAAATTTTTTTCACATAGTCTTTTTCAGAGAGGAAGCAGTGACTTTTGCTTTAGATTCTTGTAAATTCTTATCAGGCTGAATACTGATTTAGAGTAACTTGACATACTGTGAAATGACTATAGATTCCAGTTCTGGCCAGGCAAAAAGCCAAGGTAACTGCATTGTGAGAGGGACGGGCCTTGGCTTTGCTTTTGCAAACCTAACATATTTGATCAATTGATTTTCAAATGAAATACACTTATGTCATGACAAAACAGAAGAGTGCTGTGTTTCCTGCACTAATTTTGCTCCTAAATTCAACTGCCTCATTTGAACCCAATGGCAGTAAAGAAGACAAAAGGGCTCCTCACCTTATTAACATTCTGAAAAAGGTAACTGGTTAAATTGTACCTATCACTGATTCAAGAGTCGACACAAGCACTACAAAATAACTGTGATGCATAAGAAGCAATAAAGAGAGACTTTTGTTGGTTGTAACTGAATATTTAAAGTTATCTCCAAGTGTAGCATTCCCAAGCACAACAGAAGTAAAATTCTGCTGTGACAAAGGGTAATTACAGCAAAAACCATGCAAAAAGACTTTAACAGCCCAATAGTGGCACACGAAGTCCTGCACGTCTCAAGATCTTCAGAAGCATATCGTGACAAGGCAGAACAACAAGGTTCCAATCAAAATTCCTACACTAGAAAATTAATCTTCTTATATTTACTGCTGTTTTGAAAAAGCAAGATCACTTCTTTCTCATTCTGGGCAGGTCCTTCTCATCCAGCATATGCTTTATCTATTTCTTCAGGCCATCTCTCATCCACATACCTTCAAAACATACAGCCTCCACTGCTTCTTCCCCTAACATTTTCTAACAAGTACATGACTTTTGCCATTAACTGGATATTTTCGGAAATAAAAACACAACAAATCTCAGATTTCCTTTTTACCTGGAAAGATTTCATTACTACTGCTGTGATCTTTCATATGAGAAGCAACAAGCTTAAAATACTTCTCCCTGCAGAATATCTAATTATAACTACAAAAATAACCAGCCTGTTTGCTTTGATCTTCATAATAGCTGTAAATTTTAAGTATTGCAGTAACTGCTTATTCAATCGCCATAAGCAATTGTGTTTATTTCAGTCATTTTTCAATTACAAAATCAATTTTCATAGTCACCTCCAAAAAAATTCTAACAAAGAGCTTTGGGTATTTTAGTCTAAAATGACATAGAAAGTTCAGATGAATAATTATGAAACAGGATAAACCATGACTGCAATATATTTGGCAGAAGGTTTAAGGCAATAGTTACTGGAATAGACAATCACATTGTGTTCAGAGGTATGGGCAAAAATAACATTAAAATAATTAGCAAAAGAATACAGAACAATGAAGGTCAAGTAAATAATATTCACTTTGATTTATCTTAACATGAAGGAAAGATTGAAAAATACATCCCTAGTTTGGGATTTTTTGACTCTCGTTTTATCGTACCATACTTCTAGTACTAGTATCATTTCAGAATTATAAAATAATTCAAGTTAAAATTTTAGATGCTACATCATAGATTTGACATTACAAAAATATTTCTATCTACACAATTGCATAATTTATATAAAAATATTAGAAGGCTTTTAAAATGCTTCTTCATTTAAATTGATATATTCTTGCAATGCTAAAACAAAACCAAAAAAAAATATATTGTGGTCTTAAAAATAATGAAAAAGGTGGTAGCTATACCTAGAGACACATCTACTTTGGACTTCATAAATGAAATATAGAAGGGAAAAAAATTCACATGTTCTAAAACATACTGAATTCTAATGCCAATCTGTGTTCATAATGGTAACTTTATTAAGTCACATTAGAAACTGATTTTATTAGCAATTTCACATTATATGCAGGCTATTATACTGTTTTGCAGCAGGGCTTTTTTCCACTCTTACAGTAAAGGTAGCTGTAGAAGAGGATTTATTTTTTGAGAGTGCAATTCCATAGAAACTAAGAAAATTTTGCTTTGTTTTACTGTGAAAATTTATGAGTAAGAAGTCTTACCTAGCTCTTACTGCTGCACATTAAACTATTCTCACTTCAAAAGCTCCATCTACTATAATATTTTATCTGATTGTCTGAGTTATCTTTTAATTTTTGTTAACAAAGGAAGTAGCAAATGACCCATGATGTTGTGCAAACAGTTTGCATAGCTTTCATCAGTAAAAATGGAATGGAAAGTTGTTTCTTTTAATAGAATTTACAAATGGAATAGGAGAGAAAATATACCAGAGGCCACATAATCTGGTCAGGGCAGGGTGCAGGGAGTAACAAGTGCATTTGTCAGATCAAGTCTGTGCTCCATCTAATACTGAATCCCTCAGAAAATGAAACAAGATTTATATATGGCACCTGATGTGCAGCACTATATAAAAGATAGATAATTCCTTTTGCCAATTAGAGGCAACCAGCAGACACTCTGAGCAGTATTCGATTAATATTTTCTCCATCTTTCTATACTGCCGTGCTGTTAACTGCCATAAAGTAATTGACCATCCATCTTTTAAAGCCCAGACATCACTTCCTGCATCCCAAAATACACAGCAGCAATAAACACATGTTTATCTGTATTATTCCCATTCGGAGGGGGAGGAAAAAAAAAAGACTGGGGCAAGGTCGACAGGGACATTGTGACTGAAGTGTCCTTATTCTCTTGCACCAATTCCAGAGACAGATTACTAAGACTCATGTATTTCCAGCTCTGGCAGAGAGACTGGATTATGTGATCTTTTGAGGTCCTCTCCTACCCCTGACTTTTTGCATTTCACAGCACATGATGAAAGCAAGAAGTCACACCCTGAAGCAGTTTCCAGGAGGAAATGGAAGATCAGCAAGTCAATGTGAAAGTCATGGTCAGAAGTTTACACAAATTCATTATCAGCAATGCCTTATTCTTTCCTGTTCTGTACAGTATTCACTGTATATGTACAAGTGGAGTAATGTCTGACCAGCTGTGCCAAAATACAGTTTCCAATTTGTGCTACTCTCAAGAGAGATGTTCCACTGTTTCCCAGAACACACAGAGCAGCAGGATGCAGTAGGATGGCATCCCTAAGCAGCCTTTCTTAAAGGCTTTAGGTTCCTAAAGAGAACTCCCCATCTGACACTCACAAAGCCAGCCAGGAAAACAGACACCCATTTTGCATCTATTTTGAAGATTAATTGTCATCCAGGTATTTTTCTTCCTCCTGAAAACCTAGAATTCTTGACTCAGAAAACTGCTGCTCACAGGCTTAGAAATAACAATCTCTTTCCTCTTCTTTGGTGCAAAGTTATCAAGAGCCTCTTTGTTCTTACACTGCATGGTTCATTTAAAAAGGAGAACTTTCATATCCTTGTAATAGAAGATGTGCCCTCAGAAACTACACATATCCCTGAAACAACCCTAAGTGGAATCCATTGATATCAGATACATATTTCCCACAGAAACACTCACAGTGAAAGAGTAATAGTTTTTCATAAAAGCAACTAAAAGAACTTGAAAAGCAATACAGAGCACAATAAAAGAATTTATTTGTAGCAGTACATTTGTGAAGTATCGATCATTTTGGAGATGTGCCATGGTTTCCTAAAGGGTTTGTATTAAAAACACTTTAAAAATACTCAGCAGTTTCCTTTAGGGATTCTATCAGACTTCATTTTTAACTGATTTTCCAGAAGCATATATTCTAACACAGAAAATTCTGCTAAGCAAAACATTAATTTGAGGTAGCGAATGAGACTCTCTATTCTAGCACTCCCCTCATTGTACCTAAAGAGTATTCAGTGGGAAAAATTACTTGGCTTGACTGTTAGACAGATTAATCTCTGCCCTCACAACCTCCTCACACCTCAATCCCAGTTAAGTGAGCTATCTGTAAAATGTATTTGCATTTCAGTGACATGTACTTTTATGAACATGCTAATATTGCATGTTTGCTTGGAGACACAATCTCCATAGACATTTGGTATGCTGAAATTAGAATCTTTCCATTATCCCATTTTTACTATTCAATAACTCCTTCTGTTTCTGAAGTTTCTTATCCTGCTTGATGATCTTAACCTCAGAAGCAGGCTGAAGCACAGTTTGTGCTAATAAGGAGGAAGTTCCAAGTGAATCTGTATCAGTTTTAATCTTTGTTTGCAAATCGTTTTTTCTGCAACATATACTAATTATGTATAGATTACTTGCTAAATTCTATTCCATAACAAGTAAATCTCCACTGTGACTTTCTCAGTCAACTTCTACTGTATGTACAGAATCCTTTTCAGCATGTCAAAATTTCTGCCATCCAAGACAGCAGCTCGCATTTCAACCACATTACCTCTTTGACCCAGCCCTCTACTGTTAACAAGACAATTTAAGCCTTGCATTCATCTTTTCAGCATCTCATCAGCACTGTTTCCTGTCCCAAAAAAATCACACAAGTTCAGTCCTCATAGCAGCAGATGCCCCTGACTTTCCCCACTAGACTTGCTCAAATTTCAACCTGCTCAAACTTCTCAAATTCTACCTTCTCATTCAAAATCTTACTTCAGTGTTAATAAGGCTAAAATATGTGAGGTTATATTATCTATTTGTCCCCACTCTGCTTAGAATGCGTCCGCATTTAGGTCAGATTATAAACTGGGGAGTACGCTCTAATGAGGCATGTGAATAATTTCTTGATTTTATCAAAGACATTTCCTCTAAGGTTTGGGTATGAGATTTTCTTCTGCTAGATTATATAAGCCTTCTCCAAGCCCTGACCTTTTTGTAATACTCTTCACAAGAAAAATTAAATTAGGTATTTTTCAAATTTTCTTTCCCACAGTGCATCATTTCATTACTATTTTTTATGGAACTGAAACACAATTTGCATTACATTTGTACATATTAATCTTTGGATACCACTAATTCAACATATTTCGAGACATCTGTGTGCAAAGACACATTGCTGCCCAGTGTAGAAGAGAATTTGGTTAATTGTAAGCCAGATACAAAGAGGTATTTAACAGCTGTGCAACCTACAAATGGACCTTGTAACAGTCAAGACTATGAATGGCCATGCTATGTAATGAATATTGAAGAGAGACATCTGCTGGCAGTAAGAGGTAAGAGCACCAATAAAGCTCACAGGAAAGCACTACACATTTAATTACATGAATATATACTTATCCATGAAAATGAATCATCCAGAGTAAATTAGAAGCACCCAATCATACACTTTCTTTCATTACACCATTTTCCAGGTGCATCCTGTTCCATTTATGATGCACTTCATCTGTGTATATCAGATATTATTTGCTACACGACACCACAAATGTTGTCAGTGGGATGGAGTTTCATACAAGAGGCATTTACCAAAAGGATCATCCATATGGTTTAAAGTTTGAAAGCGTACCCTGAGTGCAAGGTATTTTACATGTATGAGCTCTGTAATTTTACCAAATTAATGACAGGATGCCATCCAACAGCTAATATGTATTAATTGACAGTAAAAAATCAAGCTTTGATGACACAAAAACTAATGCCATCCACAGCAAGGGCACCGAAGCCAGAGGCAGTAGGATCACTAGCACAGCACCAGTGAGACAAGACCTCAGACAGCCTCCCAGTGCTGAAACTATTCTGCTATCGTCTACAAAATAATCTTTGGCCTGATAACTCTCATGTAAGCTACAAAGGAAAAAAAATCTCCTTAGCCAGCATCTTAAAATGACACTTTACAACAGCCTTGTTAGCTTGATTAGTTTTATCATGAGCTTCAGCATTCATATTTAAACTCTGTCAAGAGTCATGGTGGAAAATGTGCTGCAGGTGTCAGACAGTTCTGACTGTCCAATGGAGGACATTTTAAAGAAGCAGCAAGGCACAGGGTTAGTCATTGTGAGCAAGATGGGAGAAGGTGACTGTAAGCAACAGCCACTCTGCTCCCTCTCTGAGATTTATCCTCAGATGTTAGCAAAACACTTGCAACCAGACTATGTTTTGTTTTGGAATACACCAGATTGCATGTAACACCCATTCACAAGGTCCTCCTTCCTTTGCCCTTGCCCATCTTATTTTTATTGCCTCCTTTGATAGCTCTGTGACCAGGTGAAAATACCTATGAAGTCTTCACTGTATTTCCCTCCCTCAACTCCCAAAGATAGACTTAAATTAGTCTGTTTGCATTCTTGCTGCAATTTAGTCCTTAAAGTTAGAAAAGAGCAGGAGGTGCCCCAGAAATAATTAAAAACTCATTTTTAATTGCATTAGGGCATTGAACTATTGTTCAAGTAAGAGACAGGAGACGTTTTCCAAGAGGAAGCAAAATGGGCAGTGACAGGTCTAAACATAAGAAACCCTAGAAAGAATAGTAGTGCTTTAAGGAAAATATGCTTAAACTAAACTTAAAGCAAGGGGGAAAAATAGCCTCCAATTATTTCCCTTAAGGAGTTTTAAACTGTTTTCAAATAGATTTAATAATTTCAGCGACATAATTAAAAAAGCATTTCTAAGTCTAGAATCCTTTTAAGCTTCTTTTCTAACTCAATCTTTTGAGCCTAAAAACCTCAGTCCTTCTCATCCACTCTTTCCCAGGATGGGAGATGCTTTAACTCCTAACTTAGTACACACTATTTATTTTGATAGCTTTACTCCAGTTCTTTCCATCCAGTGATCCATGTCATCATCATAACTACCAGAACCAGGCTTGTTTAAAAGTTGTCAGTCAGAGTAGCCATTTTACATGGCAACAGACTACCCACCAGAATTATTATTTCTCAGAGGAATACTCATCACTTCATATAATCTGTATTTTTGTGTTAATGCCCAGATGTACAAGTATTGTCTGAAACACATTAGCTCTAAAGACATGGATTAAAGGCTGTCAGCTACGAGGAGGCTGAAGCTTCCACAGGGTATCTGGGTGGTTCTCAGAAAGCTAATTATTATGGTCATCTTACTTCTACTCATATGAACAATGGCACTTGGTTATCTTTTCAAATTCTGATGTTTATTATCAGAATGACACAATGATGGATGGGCACACTCCTTTAAAAAAAAAAAAGTTTTGCTATTGATTAAGTGTACTGTTTTCTCCTCCAGATTTTTTTTTTGTACATAGGATTAACCTCTCTCCTGGATCATTTACTTTCATGTGATAAATTACAAAAAGAAATACAAAAAAAAGCTGTCAAAAGCACAACTGCATCAACCAGCTAGCCATAAAGTCATATTCTAATGGAAGGAATGATGTCACAGCAGCTGAAGATGGAACTGCACAGAATCCATTTAAACCTAGATATACTATCAATGTAGTCCATACAACTTACAAAAACTGATTGATCTTGCAAAGAAAGAAGAAATTCAACAAACTGCAATCATCCCACTAGCCTAAAACATGGCTAAAACATTTTTAGTGTACATTTTGCCCAAGAAAAATAACAGCCTATAGTAAGTTAAGGACAATCTAGCTTAAGCTGTTTAAAAGAGGAAAATTAAATCATTCAACATTTGCCAGTTGCTATTCCTGTTTGTGAAATATATCTCTTTATATGCTTCAAAAAGTCAGCCTTGAATAGCTTTGAAGAAAATCTATCTTTACCATCATTTCTGCTCATCAATGCAAGGTGCCGGTAATGGATCACTTGAACACCATCTCTGCTTTGAATCAGCCACACAGTGAGATGAGAATGCCTCTTAATGAAACTCAATGTACCATTATAACACAGTTGCACTGCAACCATCATACTTGTGCATTTGGCATGAGCCAGCTTCCATTAGTGTAAATAGTTAATGTAAATAGCACAGATTGTACTTGCTGATATGATTTTCATATTTCTTGATAGGGTGAACTGCAGCTCTGAAGAAAATTATGAGGCAGAGACTACTCACATTACAGCACTGCTATAATTAGATACTATCTACATGTTCAAACTGCAGCAGTCCTAATCCCAAAGATAACCGGAGCCTATAATTTACAGCACATGTTGGCAAGTACGGATAAAATCCCACTTTACATGTCAATAATGGCTTCATAGTTTTGAAAAAATAATCTTAGACAGTGCTAACCATTTAAGGCAGAACTGGTTTTCAGCACAGTGCAAATTTCCCAATTATTGAATAAACTTATTGAAATAACAAATCTTTCGGATTTATACAAAAGCTTTTTCTGTTAATACCTATTTGAATTAACCTAAGAGACTTCGCATAAAATCTCCTAAATTAATTTTGAGATCCATGGACCACATCATCATCTGAGAACAGTGTCAACCCCCAACACACAGGGAAAAGTATTAGAGTGGCAAGTAGATTGTCTTGCAATCTCTAACTTCAGAACAGGAAAAAAACTCAAATATGCAACCCATTCTAGTGGGTTGTCAAATCTCTTAGCGTTTATTGTGCTGAGAGGAAATGGTGCTGAAACAATTTTAAAAGGATTTTTGAGCACATGAACAGCCAGGAGCGAGATGCAAGACTGCTTTCATGATTATTAACAAGTTCTATTATTTCAAAGCTGGCATAAATTGGGCTCTCCTTAATTTTTTATGTGTTGAACTGCACCTTTTTTATGCAGCCTCATCCGACACACTGCTTCATTTCATATATGCATGAAGCAGCACCAGACCCAGATCTCCAGCCTAATGCTCAGTGGAATTCAGCTTTTCCATTCCACAGGAGGCCTCATTGCCTCCTTTAGATTGTCAAGTATACTTGTAGGACAACATGATTCCCAGAAAATAATGTTTCAGAAATTAGGCAGAAAGAAGTAGGGTTTGACCAAGATTCACATTTAAAGAGAAAACTCCCATCATTAACTCAGATGCAAACATAGGTAATCAAAAGTACATGCAGACATTACACTGCTCTATCAAAATAAGTTCACTCTACCTCACCCTTCACATACCCGTCCATAGATAAAATGCATAAAAATAGGCATCTTCAAAAGATCTTCTCACCATTCAGCAAGTAGATTGGTCTTTAATGCTACCTTTACTCTGTTTATGCTCCTTTCTGTCTTATAAAAATCTAAACCACTTCTGAAGCTACTGAATCCCCATTCCTGATATAGAGTAGCAGGGCATAATGGCAAGGAAGAGGAAAAATTCAAAAAAAGAGAAACATCCCCCTATTACCAGACTTGAATGCCTCCAAACAGGCAATTCCAAGTCTTCTAGTCAACTTCTATCTTGTTTTTTCTTACCTCACTTGGTGTTCTTGGAGGAGTTTCGAGGTCATCATAGAAATGCAGAGAGTTACAGTCTCTCTGCCAAAATCACACCATAAACCTGTATAAGACTAATACATACAGCTTGATCTTTACCCACAAAGCAGTGTATCTTCTTCTGATCCTAGAGATTAGCAGAGACTAATCTGAAGAGAAAATTAAAAATTCATTTCTTACCTAGTGCTTTCTGCATTTCTGCTAATCAATCCAAATTTCCAATTCAGGCACTAAGTCTCTTGCTAATTTCATATTTCAATTGAAAACTCATCTTTTAAAAACTTTTTAATTAGCACTTCTTTAAAGCCATTTAATTGTTAATTAGTTGCTCGCTGTTAATTTTAAGTCTGCTGGCATAGCACTTCATGACTTTATAAATAGCCCTCTGCATATTGGTTTGTATTGTTATAATGTAGCAAACTCAGCAACCCAAAGTACCTGGGAAGGGAATGCCAGTTATTAAACCATTCACCAGAAAATCCTACAGTTTATAAACTGAAACTGGTGTGAATCCACATTTTACTAATAGTAAATAATATAGATTAATTAACTCTTGAGGATTGACCTTGGTTGGCTGCCAGGTGACCAGCAAGCTGCTCTATCTCTTGCCCTTCTCCACTGGTTACAGGAGAAAATAAGTAAAACAAGAGACTCATGCCACTCAGCAATAATCATAGTGGGCAAAATAGACTTCACTTGGGGAAGCCATCTTAAAACTTGTTTCCCCCCACCTCTCCCTTCTTCCTGGGAGTCTCTGCTCTAACTCCTGGTACTCCTCCTTTACTAATCTTGGTGCCTGCAGACTTATTTCTCTCAGCTTCCATTAAGAAGCAATTTTTAACCACTTCTTAAAAACACTGTCATGGAGGCACTACCAGTTGCTCTGTTTGGCTTGGCCTTGGCCTGTGGCAAGTCCATCTTAGAGAGAGCTGACAGAAGAGCTTTCAGCTTCTTCTGTCAGAAGTCACTCCATTAGAACAGTTTGGGTTGGAAGGGACCTTAAAGATCATCTAGTTCCAACCCCCCTGCCATGGGCAGGATCACCTCCCACTAGACCTGGTTGCTCAATGCCTCATCCAGCCTGGCCTTAAACATTTCCAGGGACCTCTCTGGGCAACCTGTTCCAGTGTCACTATAGCCTCCTGGCTATCAAAATCTTGCCAGGCAAACCTGATATCGGGAAAGAAGAATCAATAGCCCAAAGACATTTATTTAAACTACTATAACTATAAACTAATACACTGTGGTGATGGTCACGTGTCAGACAGAACCAACATCTACTCAAATTTCAGAGAAGTCTTCAGGAAGGGAATCTAAATAAAGACAAAGAAGAGACAAAATGGATGCAGTATGACAAGTTCACATAGTGGGACCCTTCCACATCTCATTAAGAAACAGCATGACAAACAGGATGAATGTAAGAGACAGCACACACAGTCAGTGGGCATAAGAAAACAGCAGAAACAAACTAGCAGCACAGAAAAGTCACATCTCAGTGCCTGTAAACTCTATGTTTGAAGTACAGCATGGCAGCTCCCACACTGATCCTTTTTTTTAAAGAATTTCTCCCCCTGGAAAAGAGCAATGACTTTTTGATGGAAAACCTAAATGAGCGGCAACCAAGGCTAGGAATTTGTGTATTAAAGGTGGAAATTTTGTATAAAATAAAAACATTATTGGACCATCCAGGAACATCCATATGATGACATCAAGCAACATGGACTGAAACAAAAGGACAACTGAACTAAAAAAACTAAATTAAAAAGGAAGAGATAGCAAAAAATCCCTGATGGACAACCAACAGAACTCTTGACCAAGTGGAAAAAATGTGGTTTTTATAATACATGTTAATATATCACACTAAACGTTAAAATCAACTTTTTTGTCCTAACTTCTCACAGTATCTCAGAGATGCAAGTCTGCCCTTTTTTTAAAAAATGCCATAAAGAAATGCATTGTTAAAGTTGAAAAGCTGTAGATTCTGTGGCTTTTACTGATTCTTAGAGCAATCTGGGGAAAACCATGAATTCACACACATGCACACTTAACACTTCTGAGTATTTGAACTGTTTATCTTATCAGCAACTATAATTTTTCAAACTGTATCAAGAGACTAGAAGGCACTTTCCTAGGTATCATTAAATATAAGTATGAATAAATGTGCATAGAAAATGAAAAATAAGTCTATAAAGCCTAGATACTGACAAGCAGGTAGCATCATTCACCATTCCCACCATTTCAAATATCAGTATTACCACTGACACTGCAGATTGCATTGCCTGCCAGCACTGAAATGAGAATATTTTATTTGCCTCCAATCTGGTAACTCTGACTGTCCTTAATTTCCCTCATCAGAACAACCTTTCAAAAAGTTTTTAGTATTGTTGAGGAATAGTGTCTGGAACACTCAGTACTGTTGTTGTTGCCTAAAAAAGTTAAAGGCTTGCTTTGCCAAAATTAAAATTTTCTCAAGCACTTCAAATATGAGCACTTAAATACACAAAGATAGATGTGGTGAAAATAGCAAAATTGTAACACACCACCAAGTGTATGGATATTACTCCCTCTATTGGACGAACTCTGTATAGTTATTATCCATACTGCAATTTCTAGCCTATAAAGTACAGGTATATGTTTTTAACCTCAGAACTCATTTATCATTTATGGTCAGCTTAGCTATATAAAACTTCTGTCAAAACGACATACTCATCTGCATAACCCTGGACTGCAAGATCTCAAGTTTGGAAACAAATTTCAAAAACCAAAGATGAAAGCATGTACCTGATGCACAGATGCATCTAATCAACAAACTTTTCTTAAAAGCAGTTTTCCTCACATCTCACAGCATGACATCCCTTCCTTCCTGTCAAGTAGACAGGAGTCTCTCTCCCCTTCCTTTTCTCTTCCCATGTGTCTCACATGCTCATAGGAGGCAGCATCCAAAATGCAATCCTGCTTTCTCATACACTGGCTTTAAGTACAAGACTACAAACTTTCGGTGAAAAAGTGGCCCAGGCTGCCTACCTCCAGGGATGCTCACAGCCCATCCAGTCTGGCCTTCAACACCTCTAGGGAATGAGCAATCTAATCTAGATGGAGGTGTCCCTGCCCACAGGACATCTATAGAGCCAAGTGACCTTTAAGGTCTCTTCTAACTCAAAATCACCTGTGATGACCTGTGTGTGGACATGTGAAAAGACCTTATACATGAGGCCTAGAAAATAATATGAATTCCTTAGTTAAGCAGAACAACCTTACTTTCTCCCATGGGATAAGACCTACTGTAACACACAGAACTGAGTCTTAAGTCACAAAGACATCTAACAACAATGTATGCAGCAACTGTTCTACCACAAAATTTATATAAAACCTTCTGCTATTAATCTTAATATAAATCAAAAGATTTCATTAAATGTATCACCTCAACATGCCTATACAATTACAAAAATGAACTCCAAAATACACTGACAGCATTCACCTCCAAAATAGTTACTCTGTAACTCCAGAATGTTATCGAGTTCATTGCAAATGCCATTACTGTGAACATTATTTGCTTCACAGTAGAGAGGCTATTACTAATTACACATTACATGAAGGTGAAAAATTTAACAGGTATAAAAACTGAAAATCTCAAAAAAAACAATCTACAGAGATGTGTATTTTAATCTGACAAAAACTCCCTGTTGCAGACTTTGCACTCTCTTAGGTGCAAATCCCTGTATCTCTAATTTCTGATTCTTGAAGAAAGCTTTTCTGTGCTCAGCACATACTTAACCACGTGACTAAAGCAATCAGAAATAAATTCAGCACTTTCAAGATGGTGCAAAAGCTCCACTAGATGGCATCTAAAGACAACGTGACCCACTACTTCAGCACTAGCATCCCACGGTTTTTTTGCTCCAGAATCATGGTTCTGGCATCTAGTGCCTAGAAGTAGGTATTGCTGTGATTCAGCAGTCTGTGTTTGGGGAAAACAGAAATGTTTACAAACTTTATATTTGACTGATACCAAGTGATGAAAGAAAAAAGCTAGAGAAAGTGTAAATAACAAGTAATGACTAGGACTGTTAAAACCAATTTGCAAAAAATCCAGTCATCAGAGCTAGTTAATAAAAGAGACCCTTTTTGTAAAGATCTAACATTATTCCATTTCTCAATTCTTCTTCATTAAATTGTTTTTAAAACAAATTGTAAAATTCTTTTGAAAGCACTTTTCCTTATCACACCCTATGTAAGGAGTACAAGACAAATTTTAAGATTGAGCCTTAAAGTTATAAGAACCTTGCTGCTTTTCCAGTATCCCTTCTCTTCCACCTACAAATATAATTAACACGCAGCTCAATATATTTCCATTTTTATTTCCCCTACTGAATACAAACTAACAATAATTTTACTTAATCTTCTTTATTAGTTAAGAGCAAGGGCATGCTTGGCACTGCAATGGCAAGAGAGTAGTTACTCTCTTGAGGTTATAGAAAAAGCTCAGAGAAAAACAGTTCCAAATCGAGTTATTCAAAATATTACTGGTTAAAAGTGTGCCAGCATTACCCCAATGACAAAGTGAACTGTATCAGTAAAAGGTAGCATAAAGACAGACCGAATTAGATCCAAATAAAATAGCAGTGCATCAGTTTTGCATCTTCACAGACAAAACAAACTTACTTTAGTAAAGATAAGTTGAAGGACTGGGCCTACTGCTGCAAATTCTCTATGAGCACTTTTTTGCTTTCAAAAACTATGCACAAAGGCCTAAGTAAGTCAGGTTAACTTTTACTATACTATTATCAAAGGAGGAGATAAAAAGACACTCACAGGTGCAATGCCCACCTAATGCTCAGACTCTCTCTTCATGTTGTCACGTAGAATCAACTATGATGATGGTTCTTGTCTAATCCACTAAGAACTGGGGGGAAAAAGAATAATCATATATCAGAATTCTCAGCTGATCACTCCCCATTTCATTTTGAGGTACCACCCTCAAAACACACAGCCTGCAACAACATTATACTGATACTAGTATTTCAATGATGTAAACATACACTGCAATCTATTGTGACTCCAAGTTAGAGAACGCTCCCTGAACAGAACACAAGAGAATAAAACAGCAAAGGACTCCTGCCACTATTACTTTTTGGAGCACTGACTGTCACTCTTCTGTCAGTGAAAGGCTGTAGATCTGCTAGAGTAAAAATAAAAAATAGGAAAACAACATAGGACAGCAGCACAAAACGGTACCCCAAAGTGCACAGGAGTCCACATCTGGAAACGGGTAATATCTAACCTCTAAGTCTGCTCAAGGAAAAGCTTTAAAAATGGAATTTACTTCAGAAATGTACACCACTTAAGGGAGTGCTGTGTTCTCTGAAGTCTGTTCAAGCCTGGATTGGTGCTTCTGTGGGCTTGTCACTGAGTATTAAGTAAACTTACTGATTGTAACCAACCTTCATTGTTGTTCAGAACACTTCGAATCACCTAAAACCAGCTCAGAAGTCCTGATGGAAGCACAGGAGGGTTTTTTGTCCTCCACAAGAGTAATCAGCTTTGGGTTTTGTCATGTTTAACAGAACACGCTTTCCTGTGACATGGCAACCAGTCAGCATCAATGACAGATCCCATCCCCAAAGGATGGAAGGTTTACTGCAGGGGGGAAACTTGAGAAAAAAACCCACTGTATAAAATGTAACATCAGCTACACTGAACAGTAAATACATGTGAGCAAGCATGCTGAAGACAGTTTTCCAAGTAATCAGCATCCTTCCAACTTCAATAGCTGGTTCCCTTATTTCACAGAATCATAGAATTACCTTGTTTAGAAGGGACCTTTTTGATCATCCAGTCCAACCATCAACCTAACTCTGACTCCTGAGCTGTAGCTCTAAGCTCTACATCTACCAGTCTCTTGATTAACTTCACTTGCAGCCCAAGGACAAAATGCTAAAAGACAATTGTTGGACAACACCATGCTCACTTCTTTTGACAAACACTACTTCGAGAACTTGAAACGCGCTTCCGAAACACCTTGTGGGCGGCACAGAAATAAAACCGTTGAGTGAAACGCCTGCCCTCTCAAATAAAAAAACACAGCCATGCTGGAAGCATCACCCACACTGGGACTCGATAACGAGCCTGCCCTAAGTTGGGAGATTCACTATTTACCCTCTGCCTCGGGAAGGCGGCGACCCGGCGGTAGCGCAGCCCCGTGGCGAGATCGGGGACGGCGGGAGAAGAAGAGGAAGGGCAGGGGACCGGTGTCCCCGCGGCGGTGAGAGCGGTCCCGCAGCGCCAGCCATGGAGGGCCCCGAGCGCGGCCCGTATCCACGACAACCGCCGTTGGCTGCGGGAGCTGGGGAGCAGCGCCATGGCCGAGCAGCGCCCTCCGCGGCCGCTCTACTTCCCCCGCTTCCACGAACGCGCCGAGCCCCTCCTGCCCCCGGCCGAGGGCGTCGGGTTACGGATGCCCTTCGTGACCGTGTGCGGACCGCGGCAGCCCTCGCCGGGAGCTACCGAGGCGCCCCGCTGGGCGGCGACACTGGCGCCCATCGCCTACGAGCCCCTGCGTTTCTTCTGCCCGGCGGCGGCGGCTGAGGAGAGGGAGCGCGCGACGCGGCGACCCGGGGAGCAGCTAGAGGGCGAGATTTGCGAGCTGGGCATCCGCCTCAAAGAGCTGGAGCTGCTGGCCCTCATCGGCGACGGCTTCGACGCCCAGCAGTGTGCGTGTTGCCTTCCTCGGGAGCCAGCACGAGCTCCTTCCATTCACCCCGAGGCCGCCCGGTACCGCCGGGCAGCAGGGCGGTTGTCCCCCTGCCACCTCCGAGCGCCGCCCAGCCTCAAAGGTTTCTCCGTCCATAGGCCCCTGAAACGTATTGTGCGGAGGCTGGTTCGTGCGTCTCTGCACCCATGAGCCACCCCACGGCACACAGCAGTGGTCCTGTAAGGTCTGGCATGGGGGTCCCCAGGCTAAGTGGCGGGTACCTAACTCTGCCCTGCTGCAGTGCTCGGAGATCGTGGGGTGCGTGGCAGAAAGCCCTTGCACCACTATCTGCCCTCCTCCTAGGCACCCAGCTATGGGCACACATTAAAGGAGGCATAAGAATTTGGGATGTGGTTACTTTTGCACAAAGGAGCAAACCTCCCAAAAGTCATAAAATCCTCAAAGTCATTAAGCACCAGCTAAAAAAGCACTAATTCAGACACCGCTCAAATTTGCACATGCAGAAGGTATCCATTGCTAAAGAGATCCTGTGGCTGTAAATCAGCATTGATGTAAAATAAAGGTCATTGACAGCAGCAGATACTTGGACGTGCAGAAAAAAAAAATCCAGCATTTTAATTTTAAAATCTGCTGGATATGAAGGAAATAGAGGAAATAAAACAATTCAGGAGACAGTGAGTAATGAGAGTTCCCACAGGGAGACCAACAATCGTAAGGATGGGACGCTGCTCATTTCCTTCAAGGCCACAGGCTGTCAGTCAGGAAACTTTCAACAGCATAAGGGTTACAAGATCAGAGAAAACCTATCTATCAAATATACACATTCAAAGAAAAATCTTCAAAGAAACTGTAATAATTAGCTTGCATATATTTACTATTCAGAACAGGAAATTAACATATTGTTATGAAAAAGGAAAAAGACTGTATCTCCTTCCATTTCAATACCATTTTCATTACATATAAGAAATGAGTTTTCAGATACTGAATTCCTTACAATTTCATATGTATCATGTAACTAGCTTACTTAATCCATTTTTTATTTTCTTAAGAGTACTGTAAACTACTAGTGTCAAAATTAATAACAAATAATGTTTCCTTTTGTTTAGATAAACTTCTGAAGGCAGTGAAAGAAGAAAAGATACAAGCTATGAAAGCAAGGCAAAAACTGAAGAAATAGCCACACCAAAACACTGAGAATAACACTGCTGCTGCCAGTACTCCTAGTCCAGAGATGAGGTTCAAGATACAAATAACCCGAAAACCAGTACATACAATAACAGGAGTTTTCTGTTTGAATTTAAATACGTTAAGTAAATGCAATTAAAAATAAATAGTCAAGAACCATGGGCATTTAAGCATGCTTCAGGAAACTACTTTCACTTTATCATAAAAGCCTTTTTTACAACCAACCACAGTGTGTTCATTTGAGTGAATACAGCTTGAATTAGTTTTTAAAATAATAGTAATATAAACTGAATTTCAACTAGCTTTTTACTATTATTTTAAAACAAGCAATACTTAAGCTGAAACTCATGAAAATTTCTGCCCTCTTTCCAAGCATCTTTATGTTTGGAAAACTTGTCCTTCTATGAGATAAAATGGAGAGGCAGCAATGACAGATTTAAGATCTGGAGAGTATCTACCATTAAAAAGGTGGTACTATACAGATTGCATAGAAGATAACAAAGTAGTAAACAGACTGATAACAAGATACCCCATAGTTTTTCCTGTTCTAATCCAAGAGCAGTAGGTGGCAGCATGAAATAATAGTTACAACTCCCGATGCTATCATACTTCAGCATATAGGGGATTTTTGAGTAAAATTTCAGTCCTTTTTAAAAAAACTACATTTGAGTTGCTTGACTGTTTAGCATTTTAATACAATACAACTCTAAAATTTTATTTCCTTCTACTTCTTATAATTGCATTAACTCTTTGAAATCTGTTTGGGAAGATTAAGATAGTAAATCTACCCTGCACACAGGTTATATTCTAAAAAGATGAGTTCACAGAGCTCTCATTTGTCAATCAGGAAACTAGAATAACCATATTTTATTAGAGCAGATAGGAGATCTTAAAACAGGATCTTACCTTCCACAACTGCCACTGTTTCCTGGGTTTCAGCTTGCAATTTCACCTACTAAACATGAACTTTGTAAAGGTAGAGGGAAGCCTAGGAAGGTCAGGTTTTGTCCAAGTGCCAGGTAGAAAATGTGACTCAAGTAGAATAAGGGCAGAGATCAGGCCCCAACCTGATATTACTCAATCCAATATAAACACCTTCCACCTTCAGCTTAGTAAAGTCTGCTCTTCAGGTCCACCTGGGCATCATTTCATTGCTGATTAAGTCTTTAGACCTTAATTACTCACACTCCCTTCTGCCTAAAGAGTTGTTTTGACTAGTTGGCATATTTTAAACTGTTTTCCTCCAGACAACAAACCACCAGTAACTTTAAAATTCCAAAGTCCAGATTACCAAAGATATCTTGATAAAAATTTTGTTTTTCAGGCACCTAGATCCACCTTTTGCAAACTTATTGCCTCAGCATCTAAGACATAATTGGAAAGAAGGATAAAGTATTGGTGATTGTGTGAAAATTTTCCCAGCAGGTGTAAAAATTAGCTTGTTTAAAAAGCCCACTTTCAAAGTTCCGTCTGCAGAATGAGATTAAACTTATGAAATGATATTGTAATGGTTCATTACTATGAAAACAGGGAACTATCTATATTTTCCACGCATCTCCAGAATAATTTCAGTAGTGAAAACTCTGAAGTTTTCCTGTGGTTAATAGAAGGGCCTATGTTGATTTCCATTGCATATGTTCACTTCCTTAACTGTTACCCCACCTGATACCAACACTTGCACTTTGCATCCAGCTCTCAGCAGACATTGTTCACTCAGACTTTCCTGGCTTAAATAGAGCTTAGTTTCACAGCATTCACTTTAAATCTTTTGCCATCAGTTGTTCAATTTGGCCTTTGTGCTGAAATTAAAAAAAAAAATCCTTCAATTATCAGTTGATAACACAATAACAATAGTTAATAAGTTGCCTGGGGGAACACATCTACTTGAAAAAAAATCATTTGATTCATGTGCCAGAACAGGGGAGAATGTTTTCCCCCAGCCAGTATGAGGCAGGGAATTTTTCAGGACACTTGGATCAAAGTCTTTTCACTGAAGGATCTCAGCATCCCAAGAAGATCGTTGCCGGATGGTGGCTAACTTCACTGGAAGGCAAATTTGGCCGCCTGTACATGTAGTAACACTTCAAAAGTAACTTAGACAATGTAGGGGAAACATGGGACATAGGATGAAATATTTCTGCCTGGCAAGAATCACTGCTTGTACTTCCATTTGGAAATATTAATATATTCATGTGCATGAATTTGACAGGAGAGTAATAAGCCTGGACAACAACCAGTTAAACATAACAGCACATATGTTAGTTTTCCTTTGCCCATGAACATTTCTTTTTCTTCTTGGTTTCTACCTGACCTTGTCACTTCCAGTAATTCCTTCAATCTCTGTAGGTTTAATGGGTGTTTTTTTCTTTCATATCAGTATATCTCAAAACTGTTGTGATTATTGTTTCCTTCTTAAAAATTAAACATGTACTACACAAAATAGATTGAGCATTCTTATTGCATTTTATTTATTCACAAAGCAAACATCATCCTTTTTGGTTGTGGGTTTGCTCTTTTTTTTTTTACCTACTATTTCAGACTGCTTAGGGAAGTCTAAACCTGACATTTACGTGTTGGCACTGCTCAGACCCCTTTCATATAGCTCTCTTGTGACTCAACAAATCTATCATTCAAGAGAGAAACATTTGACTACAGTTTTTGATTCATGAGCAGAGATCTCAAAGCATCAGTAGATTTCTCCCATTTCCAATTCCTAACAAAGAAGGCTTCTCAAAAAGCAGTGTGTCATGTCTTCTCAGGCAGCCTGAGGGCTGAGCAATGACAGCTGTCTCAATGAAAACTCTGTCTACGCTGACAGTGATACTCGTGTGCTCCCCAAGGATTGCCCTCAGGTTTCTCACTTCTGAAACCCAAAGCAGCCTTGGCTACTTTATGATGGAAAAAATAAGATATGAAGCTATTTGAAAACAGGATTGTATTTAAGCTTTAAAGTATTATATACCAAACATTTGGATCCGTCTTATTTCAGGCTGTTTGCAGGGTTTGCTACATTAAAATTCTCCCAATATATACTCAGCCTTATTACAACAAATCATTAGAATTAATCATGAAGTAAAGCTACCCCTTAATCAGCTCAGGGACAGATTATAGAGAAAATCCAAAAGCCCTAAGGTATCATAAAATAGTTTGTCTGTTTTCAGTAGTGAATGCCACATGGTAGCTTCATCTGTCCTGAAAATTCAGAGCTAATTTCTCAACACAAAGTAGGGAAATCAAGAGCAGCACTTAACTCTAGGAAACTGGTACTGTTTTGCTTATTTAGGATGCAGTGTTTTCTAAGATCGCTGATATCTAGCTACTCAATCAAAGAGGCACCACAGGAGGTGCCAACTGAGAAATAACTGATAGATGGTGGTCTTTTATTTTGATCTTAAAGGTCTTTTCCAACCTCAGTGATTCTATGATTTGGCCTCTCTAAGGAAACACTAGCCAGTCATTTATTGTTGTTCACTAAAAATACACATTTGTGAAATAGGCCGAGATTTTGGTATGTCTTGTAATAACCGTTAAATAAATTTAATCACTCACAGTCACACCTTACTTACATATAACTACATCTTTAGTATGCCATTTGTCCAGAACTTCGGTAGTGATGCATACACTAGGAAGCTCATTTATCTGAGATCCTTCCCTGCCTCTTTTTTTCTCTGAAAGTGCAGCAAGAGGAAGGGTTAGATGTGTTCCTTGTCGTAAAAATTGAGTTTTACTCCAAATTTTTTGCAACACAAATTACATAAAAGCAGTACTGTCAAAAGCGCATAGCTGCATTTTCCTTTTTCTTTTCATTTCACTTCAGACTGACAGCAGGAAAATTAGGCCTGAGTAAATAGCAATGAAAACCGCTGTGACAGACTTCAATAAGGGAAGGCATAGAAGACATTCAGGTGAGAAGAAAAAATCAGAGAAGCAAGACAGGATCACATATTGTCCTCAAAATTCATGGGTTTGTTGGTAACTGTCCTGCTCACCTCTGTAAAGCAGGCAAATGCCTTTATTCAGGGGGAGTGCCACCACTGAAATAAAGACTCTTAACTTGCAAAGCTCTTAAAATTCCTTTCCTGTCCTTTGCCAGATTCTTCCACAAGAGGATGAGGAATGGGACCCCTACAGTGCCTTGTGATCTCCAAGGGAATGCCATGCTCATGCTTTAAGGCAGCCAACCTACAGAAAAGGACACAGCAAGAACAATCCACAGGTAGCAACACAGAGTTTAAGACATATTTTATTTATAGTGCAAAATTGCCAAGAAGAAACATGTACAACTTCAACTAAGCTATAGCCACTAACATGAAAGAAACTATGCTATGTACTTGTAAGCTTCATTCTAGAATCACCTGATGGTTCAGAGTAAAAATACAGCCATTTGTAATGACCAGAACATTTTAAATGCCTTCTTTTCAGCTACCGGTTAAAGTCTACTATTGGTATTGTTTCATGTTTGTCATTGCAAAATAAACCAGTTCTTGCAGATTTATCTTCTGATTGCATAGTATGAAATTTTAATTCTTTTCTTCCTCTTTCAGTTTAACCCCTAAACTTGGCTTTACAAAACACTCACAATTTTACAGCTCTAACTGGCTTCAGAAAACTAATTTTCCCATTTACAGCTGAAGCACTTAAAATTTTGGGCAATTTTCACAGATACAGCTATTACAGTTCAGAATCAAGCTGTGAACAGCAAAGAAACATGGATATTTGTAATCATGCAGAGCTAGTAATTTCCATTATTCAAAGACGTAAGTTCATTTCCTCAGAAAGTAATATCTGTTGCTTGGGAAGTGTGACAATTTATTGATATAACATCTCCGTAAAAAACTGTAAAAGCTGTCATTGGAAAGTCTTCCTAGAACATACTGAATGGCATCAAGAGGTTTGGGGTTATTTTTCTTACAAATTTACAAATATTTAAATCCTTACAGAAGAACAGGCAATTTATGGTCTTGAAGAGTTACCAGGCTCCATGAAATAATAAATAGTGCTCTGTACTAAGTATCCACTTCCACTCCAGAGTTTCAGTTATTCTGACATTATCAGTTAGTTCAATCACTCAGCTGGGGGTGTGAGGGGAGGCGTTCCCTTAATCCTGCTTTATGGACCCTGAGACATCATCAGATTAAGCGCTTTGCTCGAGACCAATCCAAAATTATGGTGAAGGGACCACTGACCTCATATCTCCCTCTTTCCAGCTACCCATAACCAGACAGCATCCTTCCAGTCTTTTTACAATTCAGTCCTGCTTTCCTTGAAGTGAGCAGGTGTTTCTCCAATAACTTCAATGGAAGATGTACTATATTCATATCACCTTAATACTAATAAAATACCTGAAAGTATCTAGGTCAAAGCTATGCATTGTCATAGGTAAATAAAAAATATAATACATGTGTTGATTACTACTTCTGTCACACCAACAGTACACATCAGCAAGATGGAGTGCATCTCTCCGTACACCAATGTAAAAGTCAAATTCAAAACTCACAGCTATGGCAAGACAGACATTAGGTGAAAATAAGAAGTCAAAGAACATAGGTATATCTGTGCTGCATGCTCCTTTATAATGAGACTGCCCAGAACAGACCCTTGGTTGGGTTTGAGTTGCTTCTGTTGGGAAGCAGTAAGATGTGTTCCATCTTATCTTCCAAAATTTTTGGGTTCACTTTCATTTATTTTTTTTTAATCAAATATGACCGTGAATACAGCTTGAAGAACCCAACACCAATATAACAAGAAATATTTAAAATAATTTGGAGGAGGGTAAAGTGGTTTCTTTCATGTATTTTTTTTCCTTTTGCAGTGTTGAAAGTATTAGAGAAAGACAAGGACAAAGAATAAACCTCAAGTTTACTTACATTCAAATCCCACATGTTTAAATCTATAAAACAGAATATGCTGTTAATATTGCTATTTTTGCACTGTTTTAATAAAGAAAGGAAGCAAAAGCTAACAAAAACATGAAATTGATTCCAAGCAGTTAGTTTCAAGACTCTCTGTCCCACCATGATAAGCAACTGATAGTTAATTAATGTCCATCAACTGCTGAAATAAAAGGTTACTCTTCTACTACAATCACTAGCTTTTTAGGTCTTGTTGAATCCCTGGCACAGGCTGCATCATGTCTCAAAGGTTAAATTTGTTGGTGATGCAGGACATAAAAGCAATGGATTATGTGCAAAAAGACAGAGTTAAGGACCCAGAAATTTCTGGTTAGTAGTTCAAAAAGTGAACCCTATACACAGGCACTCTTCACAAGGTCTCACTCTTTGCCAGATACACGAGATTTTAGCTGATGCCACCATTTGTTATGGTGTTCAGACAAAGCATAGAAATGCACTGAGCTGAAAGGGATATAATTTGGAAGGAAAATTCACTCCTCTCTAACTATTTTATTCAGTAGAACCAACTTCCTTTTTAATCTGTAATTCTTTAGAGCATTACTACCTAGTATGGAAATATGTAAATTATTTACAGAATGTAAATAATAGTTTTAAGCTGCTCCTTGGGAATTATATGAGCATGGACATTTCAGGAAAAAATCAGGCACTTCTTAAAATAAGAATTATTTTTAACAAATGCAAAAAAGAAAAAACTCAAATTCCTGAAACATCTCTTCATTATATTTGTAATTATTTTTCAGACATCTGCTATACATTTGACTACTTAATTACTTAAAACATATTTCTCAACTTTCACAAGAAATATAAAAGAAAAGCCCGAGGAACTGACATGTCATTAATGCTTTTGTGCAGCTTAAGGAACCTGAAATGAATGGGGACAAATAGGTGAATCAAAGAACTAGTTTTCAAAAAAGATTTATATATATATATACACACACATATAGGAGTATGATACCAGATTCCTAATGAAAATCCATATGGATTTTCAGTGGTATGAAGGAGATTTTAAAAACATGAAATATTACATCATTTTGGGATATCTCAATACCACTCTGTGGGCTATAGTTTTTTTTATCTTTTGGTATTCAGGCCAACCCAAAGGCCAAATGTGTCACATAAGGTAGTCTACCCACGTCAGAGCCCCACTGAAATCCCTGTCCCCTCTCCCATGTCTTTATTCAAATTCTCTTCCTGGATAACAGGAATGCCCTGATGTGCAGTTTTCTGATTGCTTTTCACTCACTGAGAATGTGAAAACATTTTTGAGGCCAAGTGTGGGATGCAGTTATTCTCAGTAGAGATTCTGATGTGGCCAACTCAAAACTTTCTTTTAAAGAGCAAGTCAGTACCCAGTTCATTTACTGACCTATATAAATCTCACTTCCAGGAACTGAGTTTTGCATTATTTATTTACAAGAGAAAGGCAAGAGTTCAAAAAAAGCATTAAATGAGTAGATGAATGAATCCTCATTTTGCATGCTTACACTTTGAATGGAAAAATAGGACTTTGAAATATTTTGCTAAGCAAAAAAAAAAAAAAAA